>WOXC01006981.1:0-433804 GCA_011680675.1 Gymnobelideus leadbeateri | reverse complement strand
CCCAAAGAGTCCTCAGTAGCAAAGGACTTTCTCTTCCTCCAAAACTAGGCAGACTCCCCAATGAATGACTCTGTCCCTTTCTTTCCAAATTGTTCCAGAGTGTATGACCCCAAGCAAAACTTCGAAGTAGAGAAAGGAAAAGAAGACCACCTCTGGTCTCTAGGAACTGACAGAAAAATGGGGGAGACAATATGTGAATAATTCTGTAGAAAAATCTATGTACAGGATAAATGATACAGTATATAACACACAGGAGATATTCAGCTGAGGAATGGAGAGATCCTCCACAGATAGGACTGATGCCAAGACCTAAGGAGTCACTCACTCCCCCACCCTGCCCCACCCATCTCATGTCACACTTTTCTTGTTTTCTTCTCTCCCATAGCCCACCATATTCTTCCATTTTCTCTAGTTCCCCAGTTATCCAGGTTCTATATGGACTTATTGTGACCAAAGGCCTAGTCTTCACAGCTCTCTGCTGGGTAGTTGTTCTGCTGGGCAGGGGCAGGGGCCCAGGTGAGTAGAGACCCTCAATCTGATTTCATTTTAAATGCACCAGGAATCATAGACTTTTCAAGTCCCAGACAAAAGCAAGTCTCTGAGCCTTAAGCTCTGAAAGAAAGATGCCCAGGCATTTCTAAGAGCCTCATTCTTCGGGCCAGACCCTGAGGTGGTATGGTTGGGAATTCCTTCAAAAGCCAACAGTGATAAACAAAGGTGGAAATGGCATTCTTAACGTAGGTAGATGTTTCTGGCTTTGGCTTGGAGGTTGTGAGATGGAGGCCACGGGGAGGGCTTACAGGAGACACACAGAGCTTGTGTCCCCAAAGGAGAGGGAAGGACATGGGGTAATGAGAAAGTGAAAATGGTGACTTGTTTGTTTTTTGTTTCTTCCATTTATTCTGCCCCTATCTAGACATCTGCCCTGGGTGAATTTGGGTGAGAACTGAAAACAAGAATTGTCAGTCTTGGGTGAAAAAAGGAATGATTTCAGGCTTTGGACAAAGGCAAAAAAATTATTAACCGAACTCTCTCTTCTTTTCTCAGGGAAAAAGAGGAACCAAACTGAGTCTTCTCAGGATCAAAATAACCTGAAATGAAATGAATTCATTGCAATGTACATCCTAACCCTAAGTATGTTCCTGACATCCTGAGCCTGGTCCAGGCCAATATGGGGATTTTCCTATCAGGAGAGGGAAGCCCTTTGCCTGCCCTTTTAGCTCTGAGTGGACCTCAGAGCTCACCTCTTTTTTTTATATGATGAAAAGTACCCCATGACTTGCTGTCATTCTTATCGCTCTGGAGATGTGTCAGTCTCTTTCCCTTGAGGTCTTAGAATGACTCCTCATTGCATTTGATACGAAATTCAAATTCCTGGTACTCAAGACCCTTCTTGGTGTGGCCCTCAATTATCAATCCATTCTTCTTTCTCACTATTTCCCTGCAGAGACTATCCCCTATGGCCAGGTTGGGCTCTTCACACTTTCTATAACATCATATAAAACTGAAGTATGAATGGGGATCATTAACCTGTACATTAGGGTCCTTCTTTGCTACATTTGACTTATGAAAACTATTTATTAACATTATCTGCATTATATTATATATTTATTTATTCTGTACCTATTTCCAAATTATTTCTTAATCTGGTTCAGGTTGCACTTGGTAATACTGTGGATGGCACACAGACACATCTGCTCCAGAACAGAGTCACACTCCCCTCCCTGCTTTGCTCCTTCCTATTCTGCCTATTCCTAGGGGTTCCCTGGGTTCCTATGTACATCTTATTTCTCCATTAGAACCTTCTAGAAATCCTAACTCCTTGCAGACCTGTGTGATCCTCTTCTTGGAAACCCATAACATTCTATTTCTTCTTCTTCTTCTTCTTCTTCTTCTTCTTCTTCTTCTTCTTCTTCTTCTTCTTCTTCTTCTTCTTCTTCTTCTTCTTTCTTCTTCATTGGGGTTAAGTAACTTGTTCAAGTTTACACAGCCAGTTATTTTTGAGTGGGTGCCAAATAACTGAGGCCAGAACCAATCCCGGGTCCTCCCAACTCTGGGTCCATGCTCTTACTCACTGCACCACCTAGCCACCCCCAAAATTCTTCTTAAGCTCCTCTATGGTCTGTAACCAGTTCATATTTTTCTTGGAAGTTTTTGGTGCAGGAGTTCTGATTCCATTGTCTTCCTCCTGTTCCATGCTTTGATACTTTTTGTCCCCAAATTAGGAGTGTAAAGTCGGATTGCTTGCTTGCTTTGCTTCCTTTGCTTGCTCATGTTGCCACTCAATTACTTGACTTTTGAACTTTTTGCCACAATAGAACTCTGCTTCCAGAGAGGAGAGCTTTGTCCCAAATTACTGGGGTATCCTCAGCTGCTGGAGCTATTAGTTGGCTGCCCTCTCTAAAGCCTCCACATCCTCTAGCTCATTGGTCACACACCCCAGTACCTTCACCCTAGATAACAATCCAGATCCAAGCAGGTTAAAGCAAGAGGGATTACCCCTAAGAATGGTTGCTTGGTCCCCCTACAATCTGCAGTCCAGGAGCTCTGAAGCAGCCATGCGGCGGTTGCTGTGCCTCAGCCACTTCTCCTTCTGGGGGAAGAGGCTGGACCACAGGCTGGTACTCCCTGTTCCCAAAGTCTACACTGAGCTCGAACTTTGTCTTTGACATTTGTGGGTTGATGATTCTGGAAACCCCTACAGCTGCTGGTGATTTACTCTTCCGAAGTCCCTCTAGCTGTGGCTAGCCAGGCCACCCTGAGGCTAAAACTACAGGCTTATGCAGGGCTGGGCTCTGCTCCCAGCAGGCTGCGATGAACCTTTCTTGTCTGCCTGCTGGGCTGTCTTCAGCAGGAGATATTTTTTTCTCTGTTACTTTGTGGGTTCTGTAGCCCTAAAGTTTGCTTAGAGTCATTTTAATAGGTATTTGAGGTGGATGTAGCAGGGAGCACAGGGAGTTTTCCAGCTTCTATGCCACCATCTTGGCTCCACCCCTGACTTTTTCTATAAATATTTTGAAAAGTAGTTTCAATATAATTGTTTTTTAGGTAGCTAGGCAGCACAGTTGATAAAGCACTGTACTTGGAATCAGGAAGACTCCTTTTGCTGACTTCAAATCTACCCTCAGACACTTTCTACTTGTGGGACCCCGGGTAAGTCAGTTAACTCTATTTGCTTCAGTTCCTTTTTGGAAAACAAGTTGGTGAAGGAAATGGCAACCCACTCCCATATCTTTAGTTTATTACCCCATTTGGTAAAGATAAAGAGTTGGACATGACTGAAAAATAACTGAACACTATTTGTTCCAGAAGTATTGTTTTTCTTCCTTTATAGGGGATGAGTTCTGGTGAGGGGAGTCAGTGGAAAGCAGGCAGGAGGGAGAAGGCATAGATTTTTGTTACTTAAAAAAATAAAATTCTGTATTTTTATTAAATGAAAGAGAACAAGGACTTCTTTGAGAGATCTGAATAAGGAACAGATGCCCCACAAATACCTAGAGAGGGGCTTTGAAAATTTAGGGATCTCAGCATGTCTTCATTATCTGCTGGGATTTTTTAGTTATTATTCCCTGAATTAGGTAATGTTATAAAATATGTCTTTTGATGAAAGGTGGGGAGGACTTAGGACAAGTCACAAATACACACAGAATTATAGATCTCATAAATCTGTTGACTAAGCCAAATCTATTATCTTGTAAAACTCCAGTTGTCCTAGCACACAGGCGCGCGCACACACACACACACACACACACACACACACACACACACACGGATTCATTCATTTCTATAGTCCTTTGCTACCACAAGGCATGAATCCTCTCTCAGGGTACCCAGATAGGTACCCCCATGAAAAACAAAGCAACTCTTGGGGGTCTGGGATCTCTGGTACAAGGGCATTCACAAGACATCGTTTATTGAATCCCTTTTGAGAAAACTCCCCATCTTTGGGGTATTCCATCAAGGCTCCCCCCTCCTTTCTCCCTAAGGATGAGTGCATATTACAGAGATTTTTTTGAGGATATGTGTGGGTTAACATCCGAGATGATAAAGAAGAAACTATTCCACTGAAGGAGATAAGAAATTTTAAAAATAGGATGGGGACTGATGGGTTTGGTTCTTTGGGGATATCAATGGATCAAGAAGAATAGTGCAGGAGTTTGGATTGGAGAATCCCTTACCAAACAGGAAGAGGGATAGGACTACACAGACTAGCCCCTGAAGCATGGACTAAACTATCCTGGTAACTTCTGGGGAAACAAGGGATAAAATAGAAGGGACAGACACAAGGGGATGATACAGTCTCTGTGAGAGTCTTTTTTCCCCTTGTCTACCATCCCAAATCTCACTGCTACAGCAGAATGGGGGGGGGGTGGCATATATCAAAGTTCTACCTCTCTGAGGTGCATTCTCACCATAGGTTTCTCCCATTTTAGGCAGTCGGCAAATCTGAGACCCTGAACATGTAACCCTGGGCACAATTGGTTAGTTTGGGTTATGGAAATTAAATCTACAGGACTGCAGGCTCTATTGAATCAATGATAGCACTGGTGAGTTAAGCCAGAAGAGGCACTCATGGTGCCTCTCAGTGTATTTCACTGTTCAGCTGCCTGGGCTCTTTTGTCCCATAGAGAAGAACATGACGAGGGCCAGAGGTATTGGGTTCCCACTTGGTGGGACTCAAGCAGACTGAAGATCCTAGCACCTTGTCCCAGTCTGAGTTTTTATCACCATTAAGGTGTCGAGTGGAGGGTGTGACTGGTCCCTAAATTCGGTCTCATATTTGCATGTGTTTCTGTACTGACCATGTTCCAGAGGTCAGGAAGCGCAGAATACCGAGCCCTCTTCGTTCCGGGGCACCGTGGTGCCCTGGGAGTCTGGAGCTGAAGTCTGTCGTTACTTGCAGGAGATGATAAAGAAATGCTAAGTGCCCTTGGAGGTGCATGGGGAAGCCCCGGCGCGGGAAGGCCACATCTCCGGCCGCCAGCAGCCCCATGGGGCAAAAGTCACTGGGGCCATCGCCCACATAAAAGAGATGCTCGAAGTGCACCCCGTCCTGCGCTCTCTCGCGCAGGTACTCGCCGAGCACCTTGTGCTTGCACAAGTGCAAGAGTGCTTGTGGAAGGGCTGCAACACCAAGACGCCACGCTCATCTGGGCCCGACCGGTTGCTGAAGATTTTTCGGAAGAGGCCCCGGTAGCCCGAAGCACGCAGGGAGCTCTCCACGCCAAACGTGTTGGCGTCTGAGATAAGGATGATCTCAAGGCAGCTGCCCTGTTTGGTCAAGAACTGGAAGAGGTCGGTCATGCCCGGACACAGGGGGATCTCCTCGTAGACTTCGCGGAAGTGCTGTGGCTTTACGCCCTGCTGCCCCAGGTAATGGAAGACCCGCTGCATGTACTCGTTGTAAAAGCCCTCTAGGAACGTGGCCCGCAGGCTGTCAGGCAGCTTCTGGCCCGGAGCGGCGCGCGCGATCAAGTCGTCGCTGTTCTCGTTCACTATGGTCTCATCAAAATCGAAGGTTAGCAAGAATCGGGGCGCCCCTGGCTCCGTCATCCTGGTGCTGTCCTGGGAGGAGGGAGCAATCGAGAAGCGGCGCGGCAGGAGCCCCCCAGGGAGAGGACAGTTAGAGAGTCTCCCGGGCCAGCAGCGCTGCCACATCCACCACCCTAGACAGGCATCTCAAGCCAGTGACTGGAAAACACCCGTTCATCCTCAGGACATTACCTGGGGCTCTGCCAGTCGAAACTTTTTACCAGTAGTTCCCAAAAGCTGTATTCTGATCTCCAGTGGCAGCGACAGAGGGGGCGGAGGCAAGAGCGTTGGCTTGGCGGCAGCAGTGTGACCAGGTTCAGCTTTGGTAGTGTGCGTGTGAGGTGGAAAGGGGCTTGAATGAGATATTGGGGTGCAGGGTGGAATAAGGGGGGGTCAAGAGGGGACGCGGTGTCCTATGCTCCCCTCAGTTCCTGGTCTCCGATGTACAAGTCCCCCACCCCAAGGGGCCGCAGATCGAGTTGGCTCGGCTGCCCCCCCAACCCCTCCCCAACCCCCCCCCCACCTTGGTCCCATGGCTCCTTAATTTTACCCCAAAATATCCCTCACCCATCCCTTCCCCTCCTCTGACACTGCCACCGTCCTGTTGCAGACCCTCATCTCCTCATTCCTGCACTACTGCCTTAGCCTGCTGGGACCTCAGGTCTCTTCCTGCTCTATCTTCCTCTCTGTGACAAAAGTGATCTTCCTAAAGCCTAGGTCCCACCATGCCTAAACCCTAATCAATAGGGGGAGAGAATAGCAACACTTCTCTGTTGCTCAGGCTCCCCATCACCTCAGAGAGCAAATATACAATACTTTGGCATTCACAGTCCTCTCTCCTCCTCTTTCCAGTTTTCTTATGTTACACCCTGCCCGACCCCCTCTATTGCCCCAGACCTCAATCCTCTCCCATCCTCCACCTACATCCTCTGGACCCAGTGGCCTGTCCTCATACTCCATCTCCAGACTTTGGGCATTTTCCCTCACTGAGCTGCATTCATGTAATGGTCTCCTTCCTCATCTCTGCCTCCTGTCTTCCTGATGGGGTGCTTGGGTGCCTTTGCTTGAACCCCAGTTTGTAAAATCACATTTCTCCCTAGCCTCAAACACTGTCTCAGGCAGTTTCTCTCTAGCTCAAGGGCAGCATGCCCGAATAACATATGTATCTTTCTTCTTGATACAGTGGCCAGCTATACTTATAGAATTCAGTAGTTGGATCCAACTGTGTACTGACTGAAGCAGCTGGGTCATACCTATCATATATATCCTGAATCCCTCCTTAGCTTGGAATATAAGTTTATTCCCTACATCTATCTTGTCAAACATGACATTGATGGGTGGCAGCTTGGTCAGTCCTGACCGATAGCTGACTTAGTGACTTAGCCTAAAACAGACTAAAGACTTAGTTTTAAGCCTTAAACCACACCCCCTCCCTTGGGCTATTTCCCAGTGAATTCTAGGCAATATGCCTGCACAATAGATATTAAAAGTGCATGTTCCTTTAAGAACTGACCACTCCTTAACTCCCCCCTAATCCCACCCTGACTCACCTAGTTAGCATAATTGGCACAGGTTTTACTATGGTTATCCTATATAAACTTTAAATGTACCCCTTTAAGGTTGCAGGTTCTCTAAGAACTCTTGCTTGCTGTAAAGCATAACAATAAATCTTTACCACCTTGACTTAGAGAATGCTTGAGTCTGTAAATTCGTCCCAGACTGCTTTCCAGGGACTCTGGTTATTGGGGTTCCTTGACCCCTCATCATTCCCTCACCTAATATCCCAGCTCCTAAAGGAAACTTTTTTCCACTAACCTTTAATTCAAGGTTGTGACCTTTGCTGATTATTCCCTATTTATGCTGTATATAGATAGCATGCCTACACATACTTGTTGGCATGTTGGCTTACCATTAGACTGTGAGCTTTATAAGGACTGGTTTTTGCCTTTCTTTGTATCCCTAGCACTTAGCACAGTGCCTTAATAAATGCCTCTTTACTGTCTGAGCACCTTCTATCTCCTGCTTTGTGTGTCACTGAGGATAAGAGACAGGGCATCTCTGCCCCAAATGCAGGACATCCCTCTGCCTTCCAGGCTCCCTCCTTTACTGCACCTTCTGATCTCTGGCTCCAATGAGAAGAGTAATGATATCCTCTGACGATGATACCACTTACATCATCCCCATCTTGGCATCTCCACAGAGGATGCTGAGGGTTAGTGGAACAACTTTCAGAAGCAGGTAAATAACTTCTCCTGCCTCCCCAAATCTAGGACAAGATTCCCCTCTCCATCCCCATCCCTACAGCCAGAATGAAGCCGGAGCCCCTTCTCACTCCCCTCTCCCTTCCTCCACAGGAAGAGCTCAACAAGCTTAACCTCTTCTCCCTGATACTTAGGCATATTTAGCCTTTTGAAATAGGAACTGAGGAAGGGCAAGAGGATTATAACAACAGTGTAATATTCACAACAAATTCGGTGACTATAAATATGCTGGTGTAGTAGTGAATCAAAAAACATAACAGGCTCTCCACATGGGGGACAGAGCCAAAGCATTTATTCAAATACCAGAAAGCTAAGTCCCAAAACTAGAAAGTCAAAGTCATTACAGTAGCCACAAAATTGGTACACATAGTTAATGCAGTGAACACCCACATTCCCAAGCCTTTAAAACAAAATGGGCTCCCTCAGGCAAAGATCCTCCTCCCCTCACTGACACTAGCCGCTCAGCCTCCAGGCTGCTCACCCCCAGCAGTTCCAGCTCCCAGCAGTTCTTGTTCCCAGCAGTTCTCAGCAGAATTCCTCAGCAGAAGTTGTGGCTGGCTCTCAGTAGAAGTTCCTGCCACTGCTGCCACCTGTACCTCTGCTGCTGCTGCCCCCCTCCCCTGCTGCTGCTTGTGTCTCCACCCACTGCTGCTCAGCCATTTCCAGTCACCATGCTGTCTCAAGCCTGGCCCCTACTCAGCTCTGTCTCCTCCCTGTCCCACCCTTTCCTGCTACATCAGCAAGTTCATCCCACTGGTGTATTCACAAATTTGGGGTCTTAATACTTGACACAATTATGAACTTGAAACTAAGTGCTAAGTACCTGGTGACTTACCAGTACAAGGGGCATGGAAGATCTTCAAATCCCATTACTATTATAGGGTGGTGATGGTGGCTAGGAAACCTTGGAAAGGTGCAGAACTCAAATACGAAGCCCTTGGAGGCTTAGAGGAGACAATGAAAAGAGTGAGTAAGGTAAGGGGTGGATGTAGGAACTGGGAGGCTGCAGGCTAGTATTGCCCTTGTTTGTATTTAGCGTCTTATTCTTCTCTTGCCTCCCCAATAATTCTAGTTATTTCCTACTTTAGGACCCAATTTCTTTTCTCTAGAGTCATTAAAAATCCCAACCAATCTCGGTGTTTTATCCTGACTCCGACTCCCTTTTCCTTCCCAGATAGAAGTATTTTTAACTCTTCAAAAGAATTTCAGTTTCTTCTTGCTTCCTCCTTTAATAGTCACCTGTTAACTTGTATCTTTTTGAGGACATTGACACCCCCCTTCTTAAGTCTCAGGGGTAACTTGAAGATGAAAGATGAAACCTTGGAAGAAAATCAGTCCTGGAGGTCAGGGCAGCAGTGCCTCCATTGACTTCCCCCTCCCAAGCCACAGTTAAAGGGAGGTGGGGGGGGGCTTGGACCAGAGATAAGGATGGGTATTACCGTTTCTGCCCACCAACTCCTTTCCCCTTGGATGATTCAGCCAGGGGAGAAGATGAGGAGGATGATGAAGAGAATAAAGAGAAGCTGGTGGTCTGGGGACTTCCCTCAGACTGAAGCCAACTAGGAAGACCTCAGCACCTTCCAGTCCTTCTACTCCTCCACTCAGCAGAGTTTGTTCTCAGCAATATCACTCAGCTATGAGAGTCTTTCAAATGTTGCTGTTCTCGAAGAGCTTCTCCTTGACATAACACTGGAAGTTGTGGGGTGGACTGAAAGGGTCTGAGGTGTGGCCCTCCACACCCCAAGAACCTTCTCCCTTTCGAGGAAAGGGCAGCAGTCCCTCCTGCCACATCCTCCAGCGGTAGGCTTGACTCACCAAGGACAACTCCCCAAGCTGGACTGAGGCTATTAGGGGCCCCGAAGGCTGAAACAGGGTCTAATGGTATTTTCTGAATCCTCTTCCTTCCTAACCTCTTTGCAGCTTCTGACACTATCTAGAATCCTTTCTCCTTGAAACTAACTTCTCTCTAGGTTTTTCTGACATTACTCTGTCCTAGGTCTCCTCCTAACTATCTGACTAGTCCTTTCCAGTCATCTTTTCTGGATCATTATGCAGGTCATGCCTATTAAAAGTGGCTCTACCCTCTAACCCCCGCCCTCTTCTCTTTTGCCTCTATATTATTTCACTTGGTGATTTCATTCTCTTCCTATAGATTCAATTATCATCTCTGTGGTTCTCAAATCTACTTTTCTATCCCCAACTTCTTAACTGACCTCCAGTCTCACATCTCCAACTACCATTGGACGTCTTGAATGGGATATCCCACAGACAGCTTAAACTCAGCATGTACTGAAAATAAAGTTGTCTTTTCCCTCCCTAACCAGCCACTTTTTAAATTTTTACTATTACTGGTGAAACTACCACAATCCTCCCAATACTCCAGGCTTGCAAAGTAGGTGTTATATTTCTCACTGACTGTTTCATCCTCACTTCCCCACAAAAAAATTTTTTGTCAATGCCTATTGATTTTAGCATCATAAAATCTCTCCAATATGCCTTTTTCTCTCCTTTGACACTGCTATCCTCCTAGTGCATGCCCCCATAAACTCCTACCTTGACCACTGCAGTAATTCATGTTCCTGATTAATCTCCCTGCTTTCGGGTCATCTTACACTCAACTGTCAATCTGACTTTCCTAAAGCACAGATATGACCATGTCATCCCTCAATCAATAAATTCCAGGGGCTCTCTCTCACTTCCAAGATCTAATACACAATCCTTTACTTGGCATTCAAATCCCCTCATAGCCAACCTCCCTCACTTTTCCAGTCTTCTTACTCATAACATTCCCCAGCCCCCCAGCCCCCACCTTGTCCACTGGCCTCCATTGACAATGGCATGTTCCTCATACAAAGCATTCAACCTCCTGGCTTCCCTTCAGGTTTCACCTAACATACCACCTTCTTCATGAAGCCTTTCCCATTATCTCTTAAATCTAGTTTCTTCCATTTTTTATTATTTTTAATTTCTCCTGTATAGCATGGTTGTTTGCATTAGGTCTCACCCTTTAGACTATGAATTCCTTGAGAGCAGGGACAGTATTTGTCTTTCTTTGTATCCTCAGTGATGGGAGCAGCCAATGTTAGCAACAATTGTGTTATTAGTTGGTGGGGATAACAATGATAACAACAATTGTATTTTATCAACATTTGTGTCAGCAACAGTTGCTAGACAATGAGGACACTCCTCTGCCCAAGATAAATATGTTTTCACCAATGAGTGCACTACTTAGACATGATGTTGGCCACTAAATCAGAGAAGGGACTTTCCCCAAGTAGGCACGTGCACAGAAGACTGTCCTTTAGGTGAACTTATGATGTAGAGAGGTTTATTATAATACCATTATCATACCTACATGGACTTTTCTGTATGCTTTATGGGTGGCCACATGTACAATTCTATGCTGCCTTTGTGAATGTTTTTGTAACCGGGGGTTGCGGCCTAAACTAGATCCAGGACATTTGGATCAATCCCAGCATATTTGGTGCTACTTTCTGCTCTATAAAAATCCCTGTTTTGTTTTGTTAAGCTACTGTGGTTCCCCAAAGGAGCCTGGCCACTGGAAAGCATAATCCTCAATAAATGCTTTTGCTTGGGCTGGAGATGGTCTGAGTCTGTGAATTCTTTTGAGACCACTCTGCAACTCATCTTGAAACCTCAACATATTTATGGTGCCCAACCTGGAGCAGAGTCTCTGATTCTGACCCCCTCCAATCCAAGCTAAGCCTCCGTCCCTCAAGTTCATAGGAAAAGGACAGGACTGGTTGGGCCCTACCACCTGTGGACCTTTGTGCCCAGCAAATTCTCTTTAGAGGGAGGACACTCTGGGAATTTTGTGCTGAGCTCCCTAAACTTAAGAGTGTCACCTTCCCTGAGGGACAGTGTGAAACAAGATGAGTGGCTCTGGAAAGGGTCCCTCAAGCTTACAGCATTTAATGTCCCTCCACCCTACATGATTTACTACTAGGCAGTCTCCTGCAAAAATTGGAACAAATTCAGTTTACAAGACGAGACAGAGAGAGAGAGACAGAGAGAGAGAGAGAGACAGAGAGAGAGACAGAGAGAGAGAGAGAGAGAGAGAGAGAGAGAGAGAGAGAGAGAGAGAGAAAGAGAGAGAGAATGTCTCATATTTTTCTGTAATAGAGCCCGACCTCAGAATAATCTAGAGCAATACTTCTTAAACTGTGGATTGTGACCCCATATGGGTTTGCACACCTGAATGTGGGGGTTGTGAAAAAATTTGACAATAGTAAAAGGTTTTTGAATGCTCAATGGCAAAAAATTAATTCAGAATCAAATGTGTAATAAATCTCAGGTGTGTCTGGCAGCATTTGCCTGTGTTGCATTGCATGACTTCACTGCAGCCTTGCTTTTACACACATAATATGCACATTTTGCACTGTGCATGCCATCATGCCATGTGATGCCAACAAATGGTGCCAGAAACACTTCATTTCAGGTTCAAGATTATCATATGTTATGAATTGCAGAGTTTTTACTGTATATACAAAGTTTTCTGCTCTCGCAAGAAACAAAATAGTTTAACTACAGAAAATGGACTATTTTCCTATTGTCATTCCTCAGCATGTAAGTATAAAATTAATATCTCTTTGGATTTTATTGTGCTAGAGTGCCTGATTTTTAAAATTGCTGTTATCTCCTTCTTTTACAGAAATGTGTTTAATTGCAGCAAGTAATGACAAAAACCCTTTCATAACATTTATCTAATATCAACACTGTATGTGTATGTAAGTGTGAACATCAATTTTTAAAATTACAATAAATATAATTTCATAAACTAAGACTAGTATTTATCTGAGAAGTCATTAGCAATACTTATTTATTTCTTGGGACAAAAATATTTTTTGGTTATGGATAAGTGGCTAAATCTAGACAGAAGAGGTAATGTAGAGAGATTGCAGCAGAGCCTTAACTACCACGTTGTAGTACACCTAAGTTGATAAGAAAAAGAGTATGCTGATTATGTGGCTCTGAAAAGGGCAAAATTTAAGCAGATTATTGAAGTTGAAAGATGATATTTTTGACTGGGCAGAAATCCTTTTTTATTATTTTTTATAATTGCTTATATCTTTAAATACGATGTTATTTGTTGGATATTTTAAAAAATACTCAGTGATTTAAATATGTTGCTTCACGGAAAACAAATTGTAAGATGTTAAAAGATAAAAGTTGAAAGTTTTACTAAAAAATTTACATATGGAAAGAATAAGGTGAAAAATGGTTTGTGTGAATCAGGACACAACCAAAGGGTAATTGAGTTTGACTGGACTATTTAGCTAGGACTTAGGGGATCTTGCAAACTAAAGGTGAGCACTGGTTAATTTTAAAATAATTATTTTAAATCAGTATCGGTGTTAAAATTGGAAACTTGACTAAATTAGATGGAACTTCTATTCATAAGAAGAAATCATAGAGAGCTATGTTTGGAATGAGCAGTATTTATGTAAAATATAATACTACAGTTAGGATTATATTCATAATGTCATATTCTGTCTAATATCATTTTGAATATAGATCCAGGTAACTGAATTGATTCTTGTTATATTTTAAGTGAAACTTTGTCTCTCCTAATTTGACATATAAGTCAGATTAATGCATTGTGGGTGGAGTTGTGAACTGAGTCAACCATTCTGTAGAGTAATTTAGAACTATGCCCAAAGGGCTATAAAACCATGGGCTATGCCCAAAAGGCTATAAAACCCTTTAACCTAGCAATACCAATTCTATATCTGTATCCCAAAAGAGATAAAAAACAAAAAGGGAAATTACCTATATATACCCTTTCTGGGGGCAGAGAATTAGAAATTGAGGGGATGGGGGGGGTGGAGCCAAGATGGAGGAGTAGAAGCAGCTCATCCAAGCCACTCTGCCCCCAGATTCCCCCCAAACTATGTAAAAGGGGACTCTGAACAACTTCTGGAGCCCCAGCACCCACAGAACGACACAGAGAAGCTGACCTCCCACTGAGGACAGCCCAGCATCCCTGCAGGAAGGACCACCGCAGCACTCTGGGAGCCAGCAGCGCACAGCGCCCAGAGCACAGTGAGACGAGACGAGCTGAGCCCAGGTCCCCGTGAGCTGAGCTTTTAGCCCCAGGGCGGCAGGGCCAGCAGCCAGCTGGAGGAACCCCAGAACACCAGCAGCTGTGGTGACTACAGAATTATCAACATAGACATGCCTAGGACAAAGTAAGAGGTTAGTGTCCTATGGACTTTGGGACCAGTATTTGGGGAATGCGTCGGCTCCCTCCCCTGGGGGCTAGAAGCCACTGATGAGACATGCCATTTTGTAGTTTTCAGAGGCAGCTCCAGCTCCTGGCCTTCGAATTAATTGTAGGGAGATCCAGCGATCAGTCTTGGGGGGTAATCGCTCTTGCTTTAACCTCCCTGGATCTGGATTGTGATCTAGGGTGGAAGTCGTGGGTGGGTTTACAGCTTGCCAGAAACGGAAGTTGCCCCCCACACGTTCGGGATGAAAATTCCTCTATGTGGCCTTAAGGCCACAGTGTGGCAACAAGCCCAAAAGTCAAGTAATTAAGTGGCAACATGCCAAGGCAAAGGAAACAGAAAAATGCAACCCTAGACTCCTATTTTGGGGGCATAGAGTGGGAAAAGGACTGTGAGGTCAGAAGTCCTGCTCCAAAAGCCCCAGGGGAAAACATGAGCGGGTTGCAGGCCATAGAGGACCTTAAGAAGGACTTTAAAAATCAAATAAGAGAAGGGGAGGAAAAATTGGAAAGAGAAATGAGAAGGATGCAGGAAAAGTATGAAATGAGGGTCAACAGCCTGACTGAGGAAAACAACACCTTAAAAAATAGACTAACTCAAATGGCAAAGGAGGCGCAAAAGGGCAATGAGGAGAAGAATGCCTTAAAAAGTCGACTTTGCCAGATGGAAAAAGAATCTCAAAAGTTCACTGAGGAGATTCATTCCTTCAGAGTCAGACTGGAGCAAATGGAAGCTAATGACTTTATGAGAAATCAAGATGCTGTTAAGCAGATCCAAACAAATGAAAGATTAGAAGACAATGTGAAATATCTCATGGGAAAAACCACTGACCCGGAAAATAGATCCAGGAGAGACAATTTAAAAATTATTGGACTACCTGAAAGCCATGATCAAAGAAAGAACCTAGAAATCACCCTTCAAGAAATTCTCAAGGAAAATTGCCCTAATGTTTTAGATCCAGAGGGCAAAATAGAGGTTGAAAGAATCCACAGATCACCTCCTGAAAAAGATCCCAAAAAGAAAACTCCCAGGAATATTATATCCAGGTTCCAGAATCCCCAGATCAAGGAGAAAATACTAGCCAGGAAGAAACAATTTCAATATTGTGGAAACACAATCAGAATAGCACAGGACCTGGCAGCTTCTACACTGAGGGACTGAAGGTAATGGAATATGATATTCCAGAGGGCAAAAGAACTGGGAATGAACCCAAGGGTCACCTACCCAGCAAAACTGAGTATTTTGTTTCAGGGGAAAATATGGTCATTCAGTGGAATAGAGGACTTTCAAGCATTCTTGAGGAAAAAAACCAGAATTGAATAGAAAATTTGACATCCAGACACAAGAAGCAAGAGATGTCTGAGAAGGGAATCAGGGAAAAGAAATCAAAAGGAACTTATCAAAGTGGAACTATTTACATCCCTATATGGAAAATCAATAACTGTGACTGATGATATCTTTCTCACTATGAAAATAATGGAAGAAGGGTGTGTGGTCATATGAATACATATGTGAATGTGTGTGAATATGGTTACAGTTATATATGGATAGAGGGAATAGGTTGAATTGGTTGGGAAGGGAGAATACTCAAGGGATGAAATTATGAGGTGAGAGAGGAAAGTGGCAAGAGGAGATGGGGAGAGACAGGGTAGGGTAAACTATCTCATGTAGAAGAAGCAAGGGGAAGTGGTTGCAAGGGAGGGGGAGAATAGGAAGGCTAAAAAGGCAAAACCACATTCTCATTGAATTTGGTTCAGGGAGAGAATGACATACATACTAAATGGGATATCTCAACCTGCAGCACAATAGGGGGAAGGGGGATGAGAGGAGGGATGATGGATGGGAGGGCATCCTTGGGGGGAGGGGAGGTTGGAAGTACCCACTATAGAAGAGGGACAGGATCATGTAGGGAATGGACCAGGTGGGGGGTGGGATGAGTGGGAGGGAATTATAAGCAGCCTTGTACAATATATCTACTATGATAATGTTTTGCATAGCTAGACATGTACAACATATACTGAATTACTTATCTCCCCAGAGGGAATGGGTGACAAGGGAGGAAGGAAATGGATCTGAAATTTGAGGTCTTAACATTAAATGTTTCAAATATATATAAATACTATTATTAATACTCTTTGGCTTATAATTGGGAGATAAGATGTGCAGGCATTGGGACACAAAGATTCACCTTCCTCTAATGGAAAAGTTGAAGGGGGTATGGGAGAAGGTATGGGAGAGAGCAGATTGGAGGAAGCAATATCTTGTGGGACTGCTATTCTGGGAGGTTGGGTAGGGCAATAACGGGGGAAAATGATTGTAACTCAAAATCTGGCGGAAATGAATGATGTAAAGCAGAAGTTAATAAAGCATTTGTTTAAAAAAAGTGGGTGCTTCCAACTTCCCTTCCCCCCAGCCTGCCCTCCCTTCCATCATCCTCCCTCTTATCCACTTCCCCCCTACTCTCCTGTTGGGTGACATATCCTATTTAGTGTGTATGTTATTCTCTTCCTGAGCTGAATTCAATGAGGATAAGGTTTTGCCTTTTTGCCCTCCTGTTCTTATCCTCCATTGTAACCATTTGTAGCAGCAAGCACTCCAACATCCCCAGGGTGGCTGCCAACACAGGTTCTTAGATCTGCTTTTCAAAAGGAAAGCAACTCAAAATTGGTTAACAAGCTTACTTTACTCAATCAAACATATATTACCTAGTTCAGGGGGAAAAGGTCAGCACCCTGAACTTCAGAGTATACAGTAGTAGACAGTAGTTTAAAAACAGAGAAACAGACAGATCGAGCAGACTGGTTTCCAAACTACCCAACCATTACATACATCAATACCAAATCACAGTTACCAGAGAGGGAAGCGTCAACATTTGGGTTTTCAAAGCCATGGGTGCTCTCAACAGCTGCCCAGAGTCTCTTCTGGTCACCCATCAAGGTTTATATAGCCTTCTCCTGGCTCAAAGAATGTAACAACCTTCTTGAGCCACTGCCCAATCACAAAGTATCAAGGTGTGCGCTTTCCTGAAACACAAGCCTCCCACTACAGGCTCCAGGTGCACTTAACCTAGGGGCAGGGAAGATCTTTAAATTTGTACTTCCATTACACCATTTTCCCTTGCCTCTTCTATATGAGATAATTTACCCTATTCTTTCTCTCCTCATCTCCTCTCATTATATTCCTCTCTCCCCTCTTAATTTCACCTTTTAAGTATCATCACTTCCTACTGAAAATCAACCTCTGCCGGCAATCTATGTTTACCTGTAAACATATACACACATTCACATATATATTCATATACCCATACACCCTTCTTCAATTATTTTCATACTGAGAAAAATTTCATCAGTTACAATTATCATTTTTCCATGTAGTAATGTAAATAATTCAACTTTGATAAGTTCCTTTTGATTTCTTTTCCCTGTTTACCTTCTCAAGCTTCTCTAGCTTCTTGTATCTGTATGTCAACTCTGTTTTTTTCTTCAAGAATGCTTGAAAGTCCTCTATTTCACTGAATGACCATATTTTCTCCTGAAACATGATACTCAGTTTTGCTGGGTAGGTGATTCTTGGTTTTAATTCCAGCTCCTTTGCCCTCTGGAATATCATATTCCAAGCCCTTCAATCTCTCAGTGTAGAATCTGACAGATCCTATGCTATCCTGATTGTGTTTCTGCAATATTCAAATTGTTTTTTCCTGGCTGCTTGCGATATTTTCTCCTTTATCTGGAAATTCCAGAAACTGGCTATAATATTCCTAGGAGTTTCCTTTTGGGATCCTTTTCAGAAAGTGATCAGTGAATTCTTTCAACCTCTATTTTGCCCTATGGTTCTAAAACATCAGGGCAATTTTCCTGGAGAATTTCTTGAAGGGTGATTTCTAGGTTCTTTCTTTGATCATGGCTTTCAGGTAGTCCAATAATTTTTAAATTATCTCTCCTGGATCTATTTTCTGGGTCAGTGGTTTTTCCCATGAGATATTTCACATTGCTTTCTATTCTTTCATTTGTTTGGATCTGTTTAATACTATTTTGATTTCTTATTAAGTCATTAGCTTCAATTTGCTCCAGTCTAATTCTGAAGGAATGATTCTCCAAAAGAATGATTCTTTTTCCATCTGGCAAGTTGGGCTTTTTAAGGCATTCTTCTCCTCATTGCCTTTTTGAGCCTCTTTTGCCATTTGAGTTAGTTTATTTTTTAAGGTGTTATTTTCCTCACTCAAGCTGTTGATTCTCATTTCATACTTTTCTTGCATCATTCTCATTTCTCTCCCCAATTTTTCCTTCACTTCTCTTATTTGCTTCTTATGGTCCTCTATGGCCTGTAAATAGCTCATATTTTCATTTAAGGCTTTTGGTGCAGGATTTCTGACCTCACAGTTCTCTTCCTGTTCCATGCTTTGATCCTTTTTGTCCACAAAATAGGAGTCTAATGTTGAATTTTTCTGTTTATTTTGTTTCCTTTGCATAGGCATGTTGCCACTCAATTACTTGACTTTTGGGCTTGCTGCCACAGTAGGACTCTGCAGTGAGTAAGACCGCTGGCAGGATTGGGGAGGACCTAGATCAGGTTACTTTAATGCCCACACAAAAATAACTGGCCCTGTAACCTTGGGCAAATTACTTAACCCTAATTGCTTTAAAAAAAAAAAGAAATTGAAGATCATAAATTCGCATCAAATCTTCATTAATAGCTTCAATTAAAACAATAATAATGAACCTGTGATATCAAATATTAAATCTTTATCAAGTATTTAAAGTCAAAACAGCTATCATTTTAAAAATATCAGTGTGAACTCTTATAGTTTTTACATTACTGTGAAAATCCCTTCAGTCTCTGGCTTGATAGCATAACTATTGATTCTCATATCTGCTCTTCATTAAATCTGTTGCACTCTGTTGTTTAGCTGAAGTACCTTAAAAAAAATCTGAACTCACACTGATAGGGAGTTGGAAAAGGGAGGTATGTATAAAGAGGCAAAGAGGGACTTAGTACAATCATGTAAATAGCTCTTACCTAAGAAGACCCCCTAAAATAGGGTTGGAGAGTGAGAGGCACCTCATTGTGCAGTGGATAGAGCTCTGGGCATGGAGTCTGTTAGAACTGGGTTCAAATCCAGTCTCAGATACTTATTAGATGTGTGGTCCTGGGCAAGTCACTAATGCTCCTTTTGCCTTAGTTTCCTCTACTTTAAGTGGCAACAATAGTACCTACTTCCCTGGGAAACTGTGAGAATCAATAAGAGAACATTTGAATAAAGCACTTAACATGGTGCCTGGCACATAGTAGATACCATGTAATGTTTATGCTCTTTCTCCCCTCTTCCAGAGGGCATTGGACCATTGAGACCTGCTGGATCACTTTCTTCCTGAGGTTTCTCTTGACTATGGATTTTTGCTTCATGGTCCCATGACACAGCTTACAAGGATAGCAATTGTAGATATATTGCTCTCTCTCCCCCAGGAGAACAACAGGAAATTTCTGATTAGACCAGAGGACTTTGTGTGTAGCAGTCACCCCTCCCCATTCTCCAACTCTCTTTAGTTAAATGACTTCACTAGGGATGGAGGAAGGACAGAGACTGCTGGATGGGAAGGACCTAGAGTGACCAGGAAGAATGCCACTCATTCCTAATGGCCATAGGGAAAGGACAAGAGAAGAGGCAGTGAGGAGATGGCATCCCATCCTAGATGTCTTTCCTAAATGGACCCCCACAGCAGACTCCTATTTCTTCAGCACATTCCATTCATCTAAAGTTTTTCTCTCAATCCAGACAGCTCCATTTCCATTTGCCTAAATCACCATGAATTGCTGGGCCCAATTCTCCTTATGTCAAAGCTTTAGGGATACTTAGACATGGGATATATGTGTGTGAGATCAGAAAACCTATGTTATAACAGAAGCCCCATCAGTGGTGCTAAGAGCTAAAGTTCTTCTTGGGGAGGGTTCCTAGGTTATCCTAGGGGTCAGAGTCCTGAGAATTAGAATACTGGAGACATAAGTGCTCACACTCATCTCCTCTGAGGTTACCACTATTCTGCCTTCCTCTCCTCCCACTTCCCCAACCATAGATTCCCTGCCTCTCTCTGACTTCTTCTTTTCTCTCAGAGGCCCAGAATCAGGCAGTGGAGAATCAGGACCAACAACCTCCTGACATCCATCAGCCCAAGGACAACATGAAGTGACCATCTCCCATGTCCCCTGCCTCTGGACCAAAGGAGGCATGATGGCCCAGGCAGCCCCACTGCTACTGCTGCTACTTTGGCTAACGGGTATCTGGGGGTGAGGAGGAGGTTAGGGAAGATTAGAGGTGATGATAGTGATCATAGAAGAGAGAGGACAGAGGCATAAAGGAGGGAGTACAATGTTGTGTGGCTATGAGAGCCAGGGGAGGGATGGGAGCAGGGGTGTGCTAAAGACAGTTCACACTGGCTTGGAAGAGCCCATTGTTAAATTTCCAGTAAGGGCATTTACACTTTGAAAATTGGCAAACACTGGTAAAAAATGAAAAGATGAATTGTTGTTTTATTCATTGAGTGGACATATAAAAGGTATAGTAAAAAGATTAATAATGCATGTTAAATTTTGAACTGTGTCAAGAGTATATGCATGTACATGGATATGTATATGTATGCATAGTGAGAAAGGAGAGAGAAGAGAGAAGACAGAGGAGGGGGAGGGAAGAAGGGAAAGAGGGAGAGAGGGAGGAAAAGGGAAAGATTGAGTGAAATGTTTGTCTATTGTTTCCTAGAAGAGCAGGGATTAGGAGCCCCCATGTATGAGGGGCTGGCTCTTTGAGGCACATTTTCTTAGAAGATATTTAAGGAGACCAGCCCCCTTAACTTGTTCCTATTCTGCAGTCAAAGAAGGGAGGGGAGTCAGAGGAGGCCCAGCTGGGCACCCCCTGACCTCATGATCTCCTTTTCAGGTTCACAGGGACAAGTTCCCCAAGTGAAGTACCAGGAGGGCCAGACACTCAGAGTGAGTTGCACCTACAGTCCCCAGAACCCTGAAAACAGGTGGGAAACCTGGTGTAAACAGAGATGATGGAGAGTGCTGTGATAGACTAACAACCAGGAAGCCAAACTTCACTGAGCAAGTTTGGTACCCAAGAGCCTCCCTGGATGATGACACCTACTTTGGCTTCATCACCATCATCATGACTAACCTGACTGTGGAGGACTCAGGTTCCTATTTGTGTGGAATCTATGACCATGTCGACAACATCGTTGCTATTTTCAGGACATTCAGACTGGAGGTTTCTCCAGGTAAGTCCCCACCAGCTCCATCCCCTTCAGTCCAGGCACAGCTTAGGAGGTACCTGGTGTGAACATGACCCAGGGCTAGAATGTGAGCTCAGGCCTCCCTGGGGTGTCCAGAGAGAAGCTACTCAGCCTCCTTCAGTCCCTCAGCTTCTGTCCTAGCCCCTTTCCCATCCTCTCCTCATTTCCTACCACACCATGGTTCTGATGGTGGCTCCTCTTGTGGTCCCTGCATAATGTGAGGCATTTCCTTCCCTGGTCTCATTCCCATGCAGGGCAGACATTTGTCCTGGGGCTTCTAAGTCCTGGGTGTTCTGTGTCACCCACTCACACTCATTCATCCCAAGGCACCTGTGGTTTACCAGGGAAGAAACACATTCAGGGTCCTCCCAACATATATACACACACACAGAATTACGCCTAGGATGCCTGAAGCCCTGGCAGCAGGGGAGAAGGAAGAGGGGCGTGGTGCCCCCAGAGGGATTGTTGGAGCAGATCCTGGCAGGGTCTGATGAAGAGCATAGACATGGGGTCAAATCGTTCTACTGAAAGTGATTTTCTTGAGACCCTGAGAGGTCATTGCACCTCTTTTGGGCTTAGTTCTGAATCTGTAAAATGGGGTAAAGAAGAAGGGGGCACAATTGTAACAATGAATGTGTGGAATTCTGTTTGTGACTTATGACTGCTCTGCATCTTGGAATTTTTGATATTCCCTTCATTCTGGCCATGCACTAATCCAACTTCTGGTGATACATGAAACATCCTGTAGGGATATCCTTGGTCAGGCCATCAGAGTCAATGGGATATGGTGTACTATAATGTGTTACCCACAGCATGCACACATATGAGGCCCAAGGCTTTTTCAGGGCCCAGGAGTCTAGTGTTCTGGGGCTCCAAGGAAGAGGTGGTATGTTGAGTTTGAGGGCTTAAGGGCCAAGTGCTTCCTTCTTCTCTTCGTCTTCCAGTCACAAAAGGGAAGCGCTGAAAACCTTCTCAAGCCACCACTGAGACACCTCGAACCACCCCTGCCACCCCCTTGATCAACAGCAGGTACAGCCCCTTTTTGGAAACCTGTTGTGTCTCAGGAGCTCCCAGCCTCAGCTGTTAATGTGGGTCTCACTTGTGCTGCCCCAGACTCTCACTCCAAAGTGACCTTTTTCCGGACTTCCTTTCTAGACTGGAGGAGATAAGGGCAAACAAAGAGAGATCAAGGTTCCCTTGAGCCTAGTGGAACTGTCTTTACTAGCTTCCCCCATTTCCCTCATTTCCAAGTCTTAGATATCTGGAAATCTGATTATTTTTTTCTGCCTAGCCTGGCACTTTTAAGTCCTCAGCCCACACTGCCTTGTGTCATATGCTAAGCCAGGGGTGGGCAACCTTGTCCTGTTAGAAGGTTCCATTAATAGTAACCTATAACCAAAAAATATGAAAAATACAACAAAAATGTATGGAGAAAAATAAAAGGATTATTTCTGCAAAATAGGGATTGAGTCAAAGGGCTGAATTTAAGGCCCTAGAAGGTCATAGATTCCCCTCTCTTGTGCTGAGCCCCTCCCCTCCTAAACCACTACATTTGGAAGAGTGGGTATTGTTTATCACACTTCCTCATTTCCAGATAAACCAAACAAATCCTGAATTTCCTTTCTGTTAAGCAACTCTCTCTTCTTCTTTCTTTCTTCTTCTTCTTCTTCTTCTTCTTCTTCTTCTTCTTCTTCTTCTTCTTCTTCTTCTTCTTCTGCTTCTTCTTCTTCTTCTTCTTCTTCTTCTTCTTCTTCTGCTTCTGCTTCTGCTTCTGCTTTTTGGAGGGGGGTGGGAAACAGGGCAATTGGGGCTAAGTGACTTGCCCAAGGTCACACAGCTAGTGTTAAGTCTCTAAGAAAGGATCTGAACTCAGATCCTCCAGACTCCAGGCTGGGTACTCTATTCACTGTGCTTCCTACCTGCCCCATAACTCTCTCTTCTTCATTAGCTGGGCAGTATTCCCTCATGACTGATGGGCAGAGTACTGGCTATGTCACCCCAGGAACTCTAGTGGCTCCCTAGTACTTTCAGGATATAATCCAAACTAGTAGGTTTCATCTAGCACTCTTCAGACTCTGGCTCCAGACAACCTTTCTAGATTTCTATAACCTTGCTGTATTCCACACCTTCCATGCTCTGACCAAACAGTCCTCCTTGCTTTGCCTCACACACCACATGTCATCTCTCACTTCCATGTCCCCTTGGCTCTGTCCCAAGGTTACAGTGCAATCCCTCCTCACCTCTACCTTTAATCATTTGGAGCTTCCTGCAAGGCTCAACTCAAGCACCTCCTTCTACAAGAGAACGTTTTCATTCCCCCTATTTGTCAGAGACTTCCCTGAATATTCCTTTCTATTTCTCTGGTTAGAATGTTGTATCTACTGGTTGCTGGATGTGTTCTCATTCCCCCAGAACACCAGAGGCTCCTTGCAGGATGAGATCCCTTCATTTCTGCCCTTCTTCTCCCCGACCATCTAGTGCAGCCCCTGGCTCTGGGCAGGCACTAATTCATAAATGCTCCTGGACATATTCAGAGCCCTCAGCCCTGCTTTGGGCCCCTTTGACAAGAAAAAACTAAACAGAAACAAATCTGATCTTCACACACCCTATAAAGTCATAAAGGACAGAGAAGTGGAGACTAGGATTCCTATTGAAGCATGTTATGTTTTTCCTTTCTTTCCCTCCTTCTCCTTGGTGTCTCACCTTGAATGCCTCCTTTGTTCATTTATTCTCTGAAGCCTCCAGCCTGTTGGCCTTCTCTTGAGGAGACAGGGAAGCCTACTCTTCTTCACCCTCAATCCATTAACCACTTAAAGTGGACACACTGTGTACAGAATGGAAACAGTACAGAAAGGGGATTCAATTAGAAAGCCAGTCAATAAGTCAATTAGAATGTTTTAAGTACCTATTGTATACTGAGTACTCTGCTAAGCTCTGAGGATACAGTGGAAGGAAAAGAAAACCATCTCTGGTCTCAAGGAGCTCACAGGAAAATGGGGAAAACAACATGCAATCTATTCTGAAGAAACATCTGTGTACAGAATAAAGTATATGGGAAATAGCCCACAGGAGATAAGCAGCAGAGGGAATGTAGGAAACAGCCACAGGTGGAGCTGAGGCCTAGACAGAAGGGTCACTCACACCCCCAACCACAGTGTTATCCCTTTAGTTATTTCTCATTTTTCTCATTTTCTTCTCTCCCATAGCCCACCACACTCTTCCATTTTCTCCAGTTCCCCAGTTATCCAAGTGCTATGTGCACTGATTGTGACAAAAGGCCTAGTCTTCACAGCTCTGGTTGTTCTTCTGAACAGGGTCAGGGGCCCTGTTGAGTAGAGACCCTCGATCTGACTTCGTTTTAAATGTACCAGGAAGCATGGTCTTTTCATTCCCCAGACAACAGCAGATGTCTGATCCCCAAGCTCTGAAAGAAAGATGCCCAGGCATTTCTAAAAGTCTCATTCTAAGGGCCAGACCTGAGGTGGTACAGTGGAAAATTTCTTTAAAAGGGAATAATGATAAAAAATGTAAAGGAAACGTCATCCTAAATATAGACAGCTGATATTTCTGGCCTTGGCCTGGAGGCTGTGAGGTGGAGGCCATGGGCAGGGCTTGTAGGAGACACACACAGCTTGTGTCCCCAAAGGAGAGGTAAAGATATGGGGTAATGAGAAAGTAAAAATGCTGCTTGTTCATTTAGGGGGTTTTCTTTCTGCCATTGATTCTGCCCATAGGCCTGGGTTCTCCACCTAGACCTCAGTCCTGGGTGAATTTGGGTCAGGGTTTGGGGAAAAAAGGAATAATTTAATGCTGAAGGACAATGGGGAAAGATTTATTAACTGAGCTCTCTCTTTGTTCCCCAGGGAAAGGAAGGAGCCAATCTGAGCTTTCTCAGTATCAAAATGGCCTGAGTTGAAATGAATTCACTGCAATATACGTCCTAACCCAATGCGTGTTCCTGCCATGCTGTATTTGGTCCAGGCCACCGGCCACATGGGCATTTCTCTATCAGGACAGGCAATCCACCACCATCCTCACTCTGATTCCCTGGCAGATCCATGAAGCCCTTTGCCTGCCTTTCACCTGAGTGGACCTCAGATGTTGCCTCCATTTTTTTTCTTATGATTAAAAGTATTCAATGTCTATTTCTGGAATTTTCATTGCTCTGTAGATGGGTCAGTCTGTTTCTCTGAGGCCTGAGAATGGCTCCTCATTGGCTTTGAAATGAAGTTCAAATCCCTAGTACCCAAGACCTCTCATGGAATGGACCTCAATTATTTTTTTTTAAACAAATGCTTTATTAACTTCTGTTTTACATCATTCATTTCCGCCAGATTTTGATTTACAATCATGTCCCCTCCCCCTGTTTTTCCCCTACCCACCCTCCCAGAATAGCAGTCCCACAAGATATTGCTTCTTCCAATCTGCTCTCTCCCATACCCCCTCCAACTTTTCCATTAGAGGAAGGTGAATCTTTGTGTCCCAATGCCTGCACATCTTATCTCCTTATTACAAGCAAAAGAGTATTAATAATAGTATTTATATATATTTGAAACATTTAATGTTAAGACCTCGAATTTCAGATCCATTTCCTTCCTCCCTTGTAACCCATTCCCCCTGGGGAGATAAGTAATTCAGTATATGTTGTACATGTCTAGCTATGCAAAACATTATCATAGTTGATATATTGTACAAGGCTGCTTATAATTCCCTCCCACTCATCCCACCCCCCACCTGGTCCATTCCCTACATGATCCTGTCTCTCTTCTACAGTGAGTACTTCCAACCTCCCCTCCCTCCAAGGATGCCCTCCCATCCATCATCCCTCCTCTCATCCCCCTTCCTCCTATCCTGCTGCAGGTTGAGATATCCCATTTAGTATGTATGTCATTCTCTCCTTGAACCAATTCAATGCGAATGTGGTTTTCCCTTTTTAGCCTTCCTTATTCTCCCCCTCTTTTGCAACCACTTCCCCTTGCTTCTTCTGCATGGAATAGTTTACCCTACCCTGTCTCTCCCCATCTCCTCTTGCCACTTTCCTCTCTCACCTCATAATTTCACCCCTTGAGTATCCTCCCTTCCCAACAAATTCAACCTATGCCCTCTATCCATATATAACTGTAACCATATACACACACATTCACATATGTATTCATATGACCACACCCCCTTCTTCCATTATTTTCATAGTGAGAAAGATATCATCAGTCACAGTTATTGCTTTTCCATATAGGAATGTAAATAGTTCCACTTTTGATAAGTTCCTTTTGATTTCTTTTCCCTGATTCCCTTCTCAGGCATCTCTTGCTTCTTGTGTCTGGATGTCAAATTTTCTATTCAATTCTGGTTTTTTCCTCAAGAATGCTTGAAAGTCCTCTATTCCACTGAATGACCATATTTTCCCCTGAAACAAAATACTCAGTTTTGCTGGTTAGGTGACCCTTGGGTTCATTCCCAGTTCTTTTGCCCTCTGGAATATCATATTCCATGCCCTTCAATCCCTCAGTGTAGAAGCTGCCAGGTCCTGGGATATTCTGATTGTGTTTCCACAATATTGAAATTGTTTCTTCCTGGCTGCTTGTAGTATTTTCTCCTTGATCTGGGGATTCTGGAACCTGGCTATAATATTCCTGGGAGTTTTCTTTTTGGGATCTTTTTCAGGAGGTGATCGGTGGATTCTTTCAACCTCTATTTTGCCCTCTGGATCTAAAACATCAGGGCAATTTTCCTTGAGAATTTCTTGAAGGGTGATTTCTAGGTTCTTTCTTTGATCATGGCTTTCAGGTAGTCCAATAATTTTTAAACTGTCTCTCCTGGATCTATTTTCCAGGTTCATAAAACACTTAACAGCTCTAACCACATATTGGGAAAAGATTGCTGGATTTGTGTTGAACCCCAGCCTCCTTACTATATAGGGGTGGCACTAAATGCCTCAGTCATCCCTATTTCCAACACAGAATTGTGAGTGGGACCACCCAAGTCTCTCCCTCAGGGATGTACAGGGCACAGGTTTCTGCCTCATATCATCCAGCACTCCTTTATCCAGCTCTCAGTATACCTCAATTTGTAGAAAAATGTGATTCAGGCCTCTAGCTCAGACTACTCCCCAGCCCCTCTAGGAGCCTGGTGGGCATGCCACAATGGCCTTACCCAGTGTGTCTCTGCCACAGTGTTCAGCAGAAGACAACAACACACTGAGGGCCCCCCTGTTCATCCTAGTGGTCATAATTCCTGGGGTCACCCTTCTCCCAAGTGAACAAGGTTGGCATTACTTTTCCCCAGAAGGGCAACTGAGCCACCACCAAAGGCAGGCAGTATCACTCCTCATTCCCATCTCAGTGGGCTTGGGCCTTGTGGGTTCTGCAGCAACTGTAATGGCAGCCTTGGTTAAGGGGAAAGCCAATTATCAGGCCTTAAGTACACAGGTGAATATCGACCTCTCCCATATAGAGCAGTGCATCTCAGCCCTGGAAAGACAGGTGGACTCTCTGGCAGAGGTGGTTCTTCAGAGGCCTTGACCTTCTTAAACAGGGTGGCCTGTGTGTAGCCCTTGGTGAGGCTTGTTACTTCTATGCAAACAACTCTGGAGTGGTGAGGGAGAGTCTGAAGTTGGTATGCCAGAATATTGCTAATAGACAGAGGGGGCTGGAAAATTCTGAGAATGGGTATCAGTCCCTGTTCCTCTGGAATATCCCCCTAACTTACTATCAGCCTTGGTATTAGTATTGGTATTAGCCTCTCCTCCTCCTGAACATAGCCCTAATTGTAGGACCCTATCTCATTAATTGCTTTCTACAATTTGTTAAATCCCGTATTAACTCCATTAAAATGTTAATTATCAGGGACCCCCACTACCATCCTTTAGGAACAGAATTGGGTAATGTAGGTGATGTGACCCCAACCATGTCAAAGGTTTGATACACCTACAAGGAAGAGTAGGGAATGTTGGACACTACTCCACTTGGCCCTTCCCTTCATTTATTTGTAAAGCAGACAACTCAGCCTTCTCTTCCCTTCACTGATTTGTAAAGCAGAGAACTCCAGGTTCCCCTCCCCTAATTGTTCTGTAAACAAGCACTGACCCTCACCCCTTCCTTTCCCTTGATTGATCTGTGGGCAGGAGGTCCTGCCCACAGGAAATTCAAATGTATACTGCCCAATAACTGATTGTAGTTGTAGTTTCACTTAGCACAGGCAGGAAATTCAAATGTACACTGACCAATCACTGTAGTTTCAGCTTATATTAATATAATTTCAGCTTAAGTAACCTGGAACCTCTATATGGTAAAACCATATGACCACTATATGGTTCCATATATGGAACCTCTATAAAACTGGTACAATGTCTGTGCCAAAGCACTGTCTGATTTGGGGGACCATGTACCCAACACACCAGTGATAATAAAATCCACTTTTTAAATTTAATCTCGGGGATCTTCTGTCTAGCTTTATTGGGGTACAACACTATATGTGAAACAGAGTTCCTTGGTTATAAATGCAAATTGACAAGGACCAGAGCAGGGCCTATTTACATCCCCTTTGGTCTTTGAAGTTGCTAACACAGGGAAAGGCATTTTTAGATCAATCCGAGAAGTTTGTTTAATTAATTCAGACTTTGGCTAAAATATGAAATTAAATGATTGTCAAGTTATAAAGTCCTAACTTGGAATTCTCCCCCACCCCCCTCCTATCCTTTTTCTTCCATTGGCTGTAAGTTATACAATCTAAATGCAGCAATCTACCTCAAATACCAGAATAAGGAAACAGTAGATCACCCAATGTACATTTGAGAAAACACTTCTGTCCTTAATTGGCATATCTTGTGCTGAGGTGGTGATGAGGTATGGGCTCTGGGAGCCCCCTGGAGCTCTCCTTGAGTCCTTGAGGTACAGGCCCTGGAACTCTGATTAAATCATGTTATTTGATGAGGCATTTGCAAAAAGCAAATCTGTCACTAGACTTCCCACCCTCTTTTACTAGACTTAATAGATTTCCCACCCTGAAGATCCACCCTTGAACTGGCCTAGCCCACCATTGTCTGTAGTTTCCAGCTATCTGCCACCATTAATCACTCATTGCATTAACTCCTCCTGAAGACCCTCCCCAAACTCCTCCCCTAAACCAACCCTAGATTCCTCCCACAACCTTTGTATATAAGACCCCATCCTGTCTTAATCTCTGTGGGAACACCATAAAATAGAGAGAGTGCCATACAATGGAGAGAGCACCATAGAATAGAGAGAGCCCCATAGAATAATGAGAGCTACATAGAACGACCTAGCACGGACTTACTCTGTGTCTAATACAAGAAAACTTTTAATAAACTTTACTTTTCTTTGGCTGAGAGACTTGAGTCGAATTCATTTGGCAGGACCTGGTGTGTTCGCAGTCTCCAGAGCAACCCTAACCCTCTTAGTGGGTAACCTCTTCAGTGGCACTGGGGAGGGTCTCCATTGCTCTAAGTCCCAGATTCCTGCAAGGTCAGGTGACCTCTAAACTTAGGCCTAGTGGATGTTGAAGCCACTCCAGATTTGATTTTTTCAGAATGGGGAAACTTCACTGCAAATTATCCCTCACATTTCCTACCTTAGGACCCCATTTCCTTTATCCTGAGTCATTCAAAATTCCAAGGAATCTCAGTGTTTTATCTTGACTCCACCCCCCTTTTCCTTCCCAGATAAAAGTATTTTTTTATTGTGCAAAAGAATTGCACTATTTCCTCTTCCTTCTTTGTTTAATAGTCACCTGTTAACTTTTACCTTTTTGAGGACATTGACCACTGCCTCTTAAGTCTCAGGGGTTCCTTAAAGATGAATTCCACCTTGGAAGAAAATAGGGTCTGGCTGCCAGCTGCCCCTGGAACACCCCCAATCTCTCATTCTTCTCCAGCCCAGAGTGCCTGCTTTGGCTCCCATCTAGGAAAGCACTGTTAAACTGAGGTGGGGGAGGGGGGGTTGGGCTAGACAAGGTGATGGGGATTACATTTCCTGCCCACTCTACTCCTTCCCCCTTGGCCCTCCTTTGATGCTTGAGTCACTGTAAAAGATGATGAGGATGATGAAGAAGAGGATGAGGAGAAGGTGCTGGACTGGGGACTAACCTCAGGCTAAAGTCAGCTAGGAACACCTCAGCACTTCCCAGTCATTCCCCTCCTTCACTCAGTAGAGTTTGTTCTCAGCAATACCACTCAGCTATGAGTCTTTCAAATGTCGCTCTTCTCTAAGAGCTCCTCCTTGACATAACAATGGAAGTTGTGGGGTGAACTAAGGGGTATCAGGTGGGGCCCTCCATACCCCAAGAACCTTCTCCCTTTTTAGGAAGGGGGAGCAGCCCCTCCTGCTGATGGGGTACAGGCTCTGGGAACCCCCTTGAACTCTCCTTGAATCTTTTCACTTAATGTGGACTTCCTCTGAGGTCATAAGCCTTTTGTTGTTACAATACCCAAACCTCAGTTTACCTCCCAATTGCCTCTGGCTTCTTCTCATCCTTCATCCCATCAAAACCCATTCTCTTGGTTCCTGAATCCTGCCCTGAAGGCATCCCAGACTATTGGCCACCCCCATCAAGATCTTCCCTGGACCCCTCCTCCAGTCACCCCAGGCTGCTTGACCACCTCTAGATCACTCCCTCAGTTTTTCTGTATATGAGTCATCCTTCCTCCATAAAGAGGCTCAGATTCCATCTGACTTAGATGCAGTCTGGCCCCCTTGTCAATGCAAGTGTCACAAAGGCTCAGATTCCTTGAGTCTACCCTATATGCAGATCTTTAATAAATTTTGCTTTTCTTTGGCTGAAAGAAGGATTGGGTCAAATTCATTGGGGCAGGACCCATGTGTCACTGTTTTGGGGTCCCAGCACTCCTGAACCTCAACACTGCAACATCTTCCAGCTGTAAGCTTGACTCATCAAGGGCAATTCCACAAGCAGGACTGGGGCTATCATGGTCTTTTCTCTATCCTCATCCTTCCGAACCTCTTTGCAGCTTCTGACACTATCTAGAATGCTCTGCTCCTTGAAACACCCTTCTCTCTAGGTTTTTCTGACATTACTCTATCCTGGGTCTTCTAACTATCTGACTGGTCTTTTCCAGACTTCTTTGCTGTATTTTCATCCAGGTCATACCTGTTAAAAATATCTCTCCCCTTTGCCCTCTTCTCTTCTGCCTCTATATTATTTCACTTGATGATCCCAATCTCCTCCTATAGATTCAATTATCATCTCTATGTTGATAGCTCTCAAATATATTTATCTAACACCAACCTCTTTACTGACTTCCAGTCTAACATCTCTAACTACCATTGGACACCTTGAATGGAATATCCCACAGACAAGTTAAATTCATGGTTAGGGAGGGGAAAGATAAGTTTATTTCCAGGACATGTTGAGTTAAACTCAGGAACAGTTTAACTGCAGCCTTGAAATTTCTCTGGTACAGCCCCCAGACCTGCTTCTCTTTGATCAGTGAAATGATCTTCTCCTCTTAGATCTGAGGAGAAAAGTTTCCCTCTTCCTTTTTTATTATCTTATAGGGTCAACACTAAGTGGTTTCTTATGCCAACTCTAAAATAACACACGGGACAGAGAAAGTGCAGAAAATAATCATAGGGCAGGTGAGATCATCAATGCAATTAGTTTACTGATACCATGAGTAAGGTTTTTGAAACTGAACAAAGCAGTATTAGAAAACGTATTGAACTATAATTACTTTTTTTGTTTCATTAAAAAACCTCAAAGAGAAGCAGGTTTGGGGGCTATACCAGTGAAATTTCAAGGCTGCACTTAAACTGTTCCTGGGTCACAAAAAGAGGTGTGTGTGAGAATTGGTACCTAACCAAAAGGCAACTGAATTTGATTGGAATATTTAGCTAGAACTTAGGGAGTCTTACAAACTAGAGCTAAGCACTGGTTGATTTTAAAATAATTGTTTTCAATCTGTATGTGTTTTAAAATTGGAAACTTGACTAATTCTTTATGAGACTCCTATTCATAAGAAGAAATCATAGAGGGTTATGTTTGGAATAAGTAGCATTTGTATAAAACATAATACTACATTTAGGATTAAACCATAACCCCAGATTCTGTGTAATATCATTTTGAACATAGATCCAGGTAATTGAATTTATTCCTGTAATATTTTAAGTGAAATCTTTTCTCCCCTAACTTGATATTTGAGATAAGTTAGATTAATGTACTCTTGGAGTTGTGAACTGATTCACCTGTTATGTAGACCAATTTGGAATGATACCCAAAGGGTTATAAAACCATGCATACCTAGCAATACCATGACTATGTCTGAATCCCAGAAGAGATTTTTTAAAAAAGGAAGAGGCCCTATATGAACAAAAAGGTTCATACTGGCTCTTTTCTGGGGGTAGGTAATTAAAAATTGAGTCCATGCCCATCAGTTGGGGAATAATGGAACAAGGTGTGCTTTGTGATTATAATGGAACGTAGTTGTACTCTAAGAAATGATGAGCAGGATGGTCTCAGAAAAATCTGGAAAGACTTGCACGGACTGATACAAAGTGAAATGGACCATGTACAAAGTAACAGCAACATTGTAAGATGATCAGCTATGAATGACCTAGGTATTCTCAGTGATACATAGCTCTGAAGGACATGATAAAAAATACTGGCGGAGTAGAAACAGCAGGTGGAGTAGAAACAGCACGGCCAAGGCACTCTCCCCCCAGATCACCTCCAAACTATGTAAAAGGGGACACTGAACAACTTCTGGAGCCCCAGCACCCACAGAATGACACAGAGAAGCTAACCTCCCACTGAGGACAGCCCAGCAGCCCTGCAGGAAGGGCGAGCTCAGTGCTCTGGGAGCAGGCAGCACAGCATGCAGAGAGCCCAGGCCAGATCCAAGTGAGCCAAGGTTTTAGCCCCAGGGCAGCCTGGGCCAGCAGCAGGCTGGAGGGACCCCAGCTGTGGTGATTCCAGAATTATCAACACAGACATGCCTAGGACAAAGTGAGAGGTTAGTGCCCTATGGACTTTGGGACCAGTATTTGGGGAACTAGTTGGCTTCCTCCCCTGGGGACTAGAAGCTGCTGAGGAGACATGCCATTTTGCAGATTCAGTGGCTGCTCCAGCTCCTGACCTGCGAACTGTAGGGAGATCCAACAATCAGTCCTGGGGGGTAATCGCTCTTGCTTTAACCTCCCTGGATCTGGATTGTGGTCTGGGGTGGAGGTCATGGGGTGGGTATCCAGCTTGCCAGAACTGGAAGTTGTGAAGACCCCAGCTTTGGGACGGAAGCTCCCCTGTCTGGTGGCAGAGTCAAGTAATTAAGTGGCAACATGCCAAGGCAAAGGAAACAAAATAAACAGAAAAATGAAACATTAGACTCCTATTTTAGGGGGAAAGATGATTGAAGCATGGAACAGTCAGAGGACCGTGAGGTCAGAAATCCTGCTCCAAAAGCCCCAAAAGAAAATGTGAGCGGGTTACAGGCCATAAAGGACCTTAAGAAGGACTTTAAAAATCAAATAAAAGAACTGGAGGAAAAATTGGGAAGAGAAATGAGAAGGATGCAGGAAAAGTATGAAATGAGGGTCAACAGCCTGACTGAGGAAAACAATACCTTAAAAAATAGATTAACTCAAATGGCAAAGGAGGCCCAAAAGGGCAATGAGGAGAAGAATGCCTTAAAAAGTCGACTTTGCCAGATGGAAAAAGAATCTCAAAGCTCACTGGGGACAATCATTCCTTTAGAATTAGACTGGAGATAATGGAAGCTAGTGAGAAATGAGAAATCAAGATGCTGTTAAGCAGATCCAAACAAATGAAAGAATAGAAGGCAATGTGAAATATCTCATGGGAAAAACCACTGACCTGGAAAATATATCCGGGAGAGACAATTTAAAAATTATTGGACTACCTGAAAGCCATGATCAAAGAAAGAACCTAGAAATCACCGTTCAAGAAATTCTCAAGGAAAATTGCCCTGATGTTTTAGAACCAAAGAGCAAAATAGAGGTTGAAAGAATCCACTGATCACCTCCTGAAAAAGATCCCAAAAAGAAAACTCCCAGGAATATGATAGTCAGGTTCTAGAATCCCCAGATCAAGGAGAAAATATTACAAGCAGCCAGAAAGAAACAATTTCAATATTGTGGAAACACAATCAGAATATCCCAGGACCTGGCAGCTTCTACACTGAGGGACTGAAGGGAATGGAATATGATATTGCAGAGGGCAAAAGAGCTGGGAATGAACCCAAGGGTCACCTACCTAGCAAAACTGAGTATTTTGTTTCAGAGGAAAATATGGTCATTCAGTGGAATAGAGGACTTTCAAGAATTCTTGAGGAAAAAACCAGAGTTGAATAGAAAATTTGATATCCAGACACAAGAAGCAAGAGATGCCTGAGAAGGTAATCAGGGAAAAGAAATCAAAAGGAACTTATCAAAGTTGAACTATTTACATTCCTATATGGAAAAACAATAACTGTGACTGATGAAACTTTTCTCAGTATGAAAATAATGGAAGGGTGTGTGGTCATATGAATACATATGTGAATGTGGGTATATATGTTTACAGTTATACATGGATAGAGGGCATAGGTTGAACTTGTTGGAAAGGGATGATACTTAAGGGGTGAAATTATGAGGTGAGAGAGGGAAGTGGCAAGAGGAGATGGGGAGAGACAGGGTAGGGTAAACTATCTCATGTAGAAGAAGCAAGGGGAAGTGGCTGCGGGAGAGGAGAAGAATAGGAAGGCAAAAAGGCAAAACCACATTCTCATTGAATTTGGTTCAGGGAAAGAATGACATACATATTAAATGGGATATCTCAACCTCCAGCAGAATAGGAGGAAGGGGGGTGAGAGGAGGGTTGATGGATGGGAGGGCATTCTTGGGGGGAGGGGAGGTTGGAAGTACACACTATAGAAGAGGGACAGGACCAAGTAGGGAATGGACCAGGTAGGGGGTGGGATGGGCAAGCAGCCTTTTACAATATATCTACTATGGTAATGTTTTGCATAGCTATACATGTACAACACATACTGAATTATTTATCTTCCCAGAGGGAATGGGTGACAAGGGAGGAAGGGAATGGATCTGAAATTCGAGGTCTTAAAATTAAATGTTTCAAACATATATAAATTTCATTATTAAAACTATTTTTCATGCAATTGGGAGATAAGATGTGTAGGCGTTGGGGCACAGAGATTCGCCTTGCTCTAATGGAAAAGTCGAAGGGAGAAGATATGGGAGAGAGCAGATTGTATGAGGGGATATCTTGTGGGACTCCTATTCTGGGATGGTGGGTAGGGGGAAAATGGGGGGAAAATTGTAACTCAAAATCTGGTGGAAATGAATGATGTAAAACAGAAGTTAATAAACCATTTGTTTAAAAAAAAAGAAAAGGAAAGGAAAAAAATACTACTCATCCCCTTTATGGTATCTGAAAACAAACTGAAGCATACTTTTTTAAAACTTTCTTTCTTTTTCTTTTTTTTTAAACAAATGCTTTATTAACTTCTGTTTTACATCATTCATTTCCACCAGATTTTGAGTTACAATCATTTTCCCCCCATTATTCCCCTACCCAACCTCCCAGAATAGTAATCCCACAAGATATCACTTCCTCCAATCTGCTCTCTACCTTCTCCCATCCATCGTTTCCCATTAGAGGAAGGTGAGTCTTTGCATCCCAATGCCTGCACATCTTATCTCCTATTACAAGCAAAAGAGTATTAATAATAGTATTTATATATATTTGAAACATTTAATGTTACGACCTCAAATTTCAGATCCATTTCCTTCCTCCCTTGTCACCCATTCCCTCTTGGGAGATAAGTAATTCAGTATATGTTGTACATGTCTAGCTATGCAAAACATTATCATAGTAGATATATTGTACAAGGCTGCTTATAATTCCCTCCCACTCATCCCACCCCCCACCTGGTCCATTCCCTACATGATCCTGTCCCTCTTCTATAGTGGGTACTTCCAACCTCCCCTCCCCCCAAGGATGCCCTCCCATCCATCATCCCTCCTCCCATCCCCCTTCCCCCTATCCTGCTGCAGGTTGAGATATCCCATTTAGTTTGTATGTCATTTTGTCCCTGAACCAAATTCAATGTGAATGTGGTTTTGCCTTTTTAGCCTTCCTTATTCTCCCCCTCTTTTGCAACCACTTCCCCTTGCTTCTTCTGCATGGGATAGTTGACACTACCCTGTCTCTCCCCATCTCCTCTTGCCACTTTCCTCTCTCACCTCATAATTTCATCCCTTGAGTATTCTCCCTTCCCAACAAATTCAACCTATGCCCTCTATCCATATATAACTGTAACCATATACACACACATTCACATATGTATTCATATGACCACACCCCCTTCTTCCATTATTTTCATAGTGAGAAAGATATCATCAGTCACAGTTATTGCTTTTCCATATAGGAATGTAAATAGTTCGACTTTGATAAGTTCCTTTTGATTTCTTTTCCCTGATTACCTTCTCAGGCATCTCTTCCTTCTTGTGTCTGGATGTCAAATTTTCTATTCAATTCTGGTTTTTTCCTCAAGAATGCTTGAAAGTCCTCTATTCCACTGAATGACCATATTTTCCCCTGAAACAAAATACTCAGTTTTGCTGGGTAGGTGACCCTTGGGTTCATTCCCAGTTCTTTTGCCCTCTGGAATATCATATTCCATGCCCTTCGATCCCTCAGTGTAGAAGCTGCCAGGTCCTGGGATATTCTGATTGTGTTTCCACAATATTGAAATTGTTTCTTCCTGGCTGCCTGGAGTATTTTCTCCTTGATCTGGGGATTCTGGAACCTGGCTATAATATTTCTGGGAGTTTTCTTTTTTGGGATCTTTTTCAGGAGGTGATCGGTGGATTCTTTCAACCTCTATTTTGCCCTCTGGATCTAAAACATCAGGGCAGTTTTCCTTGAGAATTTCTTGAAGGGTGATTTCTAGGTTCTTTCTTTGATCATGGCTTTCAGGTAGTCCAATAATTTTTAAATTGTCTCTCCTGGATCTATTTTCCAGGTCAGTGGTTTTTCCCATGAGATATTTCACATTGCCTTCTAATCTTTCATTTGTTTGGATCTGCTTAACAGCATCTTGATTTCTCATAAAGTCATTAGCTTCCATTTGCTCCAGTCTAACTCTGAAGGAATGAATCTCCTCAATGAACTTTTGAGATTCTTTTTCCATCTGGCAAATTCGACTTTTTAAGGCATTCTTCTCCTCATTGCCCTTTTGGGCCTCCTTTGCCATTTGAGTTAGTCTATTTTTTAAGGTGTTGTTTTCCTCAGTCAGGCTGTTGACCTCATTTCATACTTTTCCTGCATCCTTCTCATTTCTCTTTCCAATTTTTCCTCCACTTCTCTTATTTGATTTTTAAAGTCCTTCTTAAGGTCCTCTATGGCCTGCAACCCGCTCATGTTTTCCCCTGGGGCTTTTGGAGCAGGACTTCTGACCTCACAGTCCTTTTCCTGCTCTATGCCCCCAAAATAGGAGTCTAGGGTTGTATTTTTCTGTTTCCTTTGCCTTGGCATGTTGCCGCTTAATTACTTGACTTTTGGGCTTGTTGCCACACTATGGCTTTAGGGCCAGATAGAGGAATTTTCGTCCCGAACGTGTGGGGGGCAACTTCCGTTTCTGGCAAGCTGTAAACCCACCCACGACTTCCACCCTAGATCACAATCCAGATCCAGGGAGGTTAAAGCAAGAGCAATTACCCCCCCAAGACTGATCGCTGGATCTCCCTACAAATTTGCAGGCTGGGAGCGGGAGCTGCCTCTGAAAACTACAAAATGGCGTTTGTCCTCAGCAGCTTCTAGCCCCCAGGGGAGGGAGCTGATACATTCCCTAATACCAGTCCCAAAGTCCATAGGACACTAACCTCTTACTTTTTCCTAGGCATGTCTATGTTGATAATTCTGGAGTCGCCACAGCTCCTGGTGTTCTGGGGTTCCTCTAGCTGGCTGCTGGCCCTGCCTCCCTGGGGCTAAAACCTCGGCTCATGCGGACCTGGGCTTGGCTCTGCTCCTGCGCTCTGCGCGCTGCACGCTGCCAGGTCTCAGACCGCTATGCTGGTCCTTCCTGCAGGGCTGCTGGGCTGTCCTCAGTGGGAGTTTAGCTTCTCTGTGTCGTTCTGTGGGTCTTGGGGCTCCAGAAGTTGTTCAGAGTCCCCTTTTACATCGTTTGGGGGGAATTTGGGGGGAGAGTGGCTTGGATGAGCTGTTTCTACTCCACCATCTTGGCTCCGCCCCCTGACTTGGTTATTTTTTTTAAATATAGACAATACACTCAATGATTTATCAAATGCTTACATTGTATTTTGTAAAGCTCAACAGTCAATAAATTCACTAATGGTATAAAGAGATTGCATTCTCCCACACTGACATGAGCAGACACATACATTCTTTAAACATAAACATAGCTTAAATTCACAAATGCTTCTTTTGCTTCAAGACTAAAGTTCTATTAAAAATCACACAGAGAGCAGAGTCAAGATGGGGGAGTAGAAACAGGACTTCTACCCAGCTCCAGTTCCCACCTCCTCTGACTCGTGTAAAAAATGAGTCTTGACAAACTTTGGAGATACAGAAACCACAAAATGACACAGAGAAACTAAACTCCCACTGAGGACAGCCTGGCAGGCCTGCAGGAAGCAGCCAGTGCAGCACTCTGGGAGCTGTGCCCAGCCCCTTAGCAGCCAGAGGTTCTAGCCTCAGGGCAGGTTGACCAGCCACTGGCTGGGGGAGAATTCAGATTGCCAGCAGCTGTGGTGGTTTCCAGAATTATCAACCCATAGATGCCAAGGACAAAGTGAGAGGTCAGTGCAGTGTGGACTTTAGGAACTGTGAATTTGGAGTGCCATCCAGCCTTTGCCCCTTTGATGAAAAGCAGCTGAGGTTCTGCAGGCCCTGCAGCTGCTGCCTAGTGATTGCTTCAGAGCTCCTGATCTGCAGATTGTAGGAGGACTAAGCAACCAGTCTGAGGGGAAATCATTCTTGCTTTAACCAGCTTGGATCTGGATAACTGTCTAGAGTGGAGGTCCTGGGGTGAGTGAGCAGTCCGCCAGAGAGTGTGGAGGCTTCAGAGAGGGCATCCAACTAACAGCTTTGGCAGCTGACAAAACCCCAGCATTTGGGATAAAGCTGCCATTTTTGGTAGCAGAGTTGTACTGTGGCAAAATGCTCAAAAGTCAAGTAATTGAATGGCAACATGAGCAACAAATGAAGCAAAACAAACAGAGCAACCCAACTTTACATTCCTAGTTTGAGGACAAAAAGTATGAAAGCATAGAACACGAGAAAGACAGCAAAGTCAGAACTCCTACACCAAAAGCTTCTAAGAAAAATATGAGCTGGTTACAGGCCACAGAGGAGCTTAAAAAGGATTTTGAAAATCAAAGAACAGAAGTGCAGGTAAAATTGGGAGGAGAAATGAGAATGATGCAAGAAAATTATGAAATGAGAGTCAGCAGCCTGACTGAGGAAAATAACACCTTAAAAATAGACTAGGGGGTGGCTAGGTGGTACAGTGAATAGAGCACCAGCCCTGGAGTCAGGAGGAAATGAGTTCAAATCCAGCCACAGACACTTAACACAAAAACTAGCTGTGTGACCTAGGGCAAGTCACTTACCACAATTGCCCTCCAAAAAGCAAAAAAATAGACTAACTCAGATAGCAAAAGAGGCTCAAAAAGACAATGAGGAGAAGAATGCTTTAAAAAGCCAAGTTTGCCAGAGGAAAAAGAATCTCAAAAGATCACTGAAGAGAATTATTCCTTCAGAATGAGATTGGAGCAAATGGAAGCTAGTGACTTTATGAGAAATCAAGATACTATGAAACAGATCCAAACAAATGAAAAAATAGAAAGCAATGTGAAGTATCTTATTGGAAAAACCACTGACCTGGAAAATAGATCCAGGAGAGATCATTTAAAAATTATTGGACTACCTGAAAGCCATGATAAAAAAAATAACCTAGAAATCATCTTTCAAGAAATTCTCAAGGAAAAGTGTCCTGATGTTTTAGACCCAGAGGGGCAAATAGAGGTTGAAAGAATCCACCAATCACCTCCTGAAAAAGACCCCCAAAAGAAAACTCCTAAGAATATTATAACCAGGTTCTGGAGTTCCCATATCAAGGAGAAAATATTACAAGCAGCCAGGAAGAACCAATTTCAGTATTGTGGAAACGCAATCACGATACCTCAGGACCTGGCAGCTTCTATACTGGGGGATTGAAGGGCTTGGAATATGATATTCTGGAGGCCAAAGGAGCTGGGATTAAAACCAAGAATCACCTACCCAGCAAAACTGAGTATCATGTTCCAAGGGAAAATATGGTCATTCAGTGGAATAGAAGACTTTTAAGCATTATTTTTTTATTTTAATGGTTTTCTGCATTTCATTTTTATTAATCTTACATTTGGCTTTCAGAATTTCTTTTTTTTTTTGATAAATGCTTTATTAACTTCTGGTTTACATCATTCATTTCTGCCAGATTTTCAGTTACAATTTTTTCCCCATTTTTCCCCTACTCACCATCCCAGAATAGCAGTCCCACAAGATATCCCCTCATCCAATCTGCTCTCTCCCATATCTTCTCCCATACCCCCTTCGACTTTTCCATTAGAGCAAGGTGAATCTCTGTGCCCCAACGCCTACACATCTTATCTCCCAATTGCATGCAAAATAGTTTTAATAATAATATTTCAGATCCATTCCCTTCCTCCCTTGTCACCCATTCCCTCTGGGAAGATAAATAATTCAGTATGTGTTGTACATGTACAGCTATGCAAAACATTACCATAGTAGATGTATTGTACAAGGCTGCTTATAATTCCCTCCCACCCATCCCACCCCCCACCTGGTCCATTCCCTGCTTGATCCTGTCCCTCTTCCATAGTGGGTACTTCCAACTTCCCCTTCCCCCAGAATGCCCTCCCATCCATCATCCCCCTATCATCCCCCTTCCCCCTACTCTGCTGCAGGATGAGATATCCCATTTAATATGTATGTCATTCTCTCCCTGAGCCTAATTCACTGAGAATATGATTTTGCCTTTTTGCCTTCCTGTTCTTCCCTTCCCCTGCAGCCACTTCTCCTTGCCTTTTCTATATGAGATAGTTTACCCTACCCTGTCTCTCCCCATCTCCTCTTGCCACTTTCCTCTCTCACCTCATAATTTCACCCCTTAAGTATCATCCCTTCCCAACAAGTTCAACCTATGCCCTCTATCCATGTATAACTGTAAACATATATACCCACATTCACATATGTATTCATATGCCCATATACCATTCTTCCATTATTTTCATACTGAGAAAAGTTTCATCAATCACCGTTATTGTTTTTCCATGTAGGAATGTAAATAGATCAACTTTGATAAGTTCTTTTTGATTTCTTTTCTCTGATTACCTTCTCAGGCATCTCTTGCTTCTTGTGTCTGGATGTCAAATTTTCTATTCAACTCTGGTTTTTTCCTCAAGAATGTTTGAAAGCTGCTGGTGGAGTTGTGAACTTATCCAACCATTCTGGAGAGCAATCTGGAATTATGCCCAAAGGATTATAAATAATTTCATACCCGTTGACCCAGCCATACCACTCCTAGGGTTATATCCCAAAGAGATCATAGTAGTGGGAGGAAGAATCATATGTACAAAAATATTTTTAGCAGCCCTTTTTGTGGTTGCAAAGAATTGGAAACTAAAGGAGTGCCCATCAATTGGGGAATGGCTAAACAAGTTGTGGTATATGAATGTAATGGAATTTTATTGTGCTATAAGAAACGAGGAGGTGACGGATTTCATAATTACCTGGAGAGACTTATACAAACTGATGCTGAGCGAGAAGAGTAGAATCAGAAGAAATTTGTATACAATCACAGACATACCATATCTGTGACGACCAACTATGACAGACTGGACTCTTTTCAGCAATGCAGTGATATAAGTTAATCCCGAATGACTCAAGAAAGTGAGAAATGTGCCATCCAGAGATATAACTAGAAAGAACTGAGCCTGAATCCTGATGGAAGCAAACTAAATGATCTTGTTCTTCTCATTGTTTGGTTGTACTTCTTCCTTACCATCTTTCATCCCACCTAGTACAATATGCCTTTGTAATTGGAATAATGTTTAATATGAATGCATTTGCAGACCCTATACTGTACTATATGATGTCATGAGGGGAGGGGGGAGGGAAGTAAAGGAAATTTGAAAATCAAGGAACTAAGGAATTGAATCTTGTCAACTGAAACTAAACTAATAAATTAATTAAAAAAAAAAAAAAAGAACGTTTGAAAGCCCTCTATTCCACTGAATGACTATATTTTCCCCTGAAACAAGATACTCAGTTTTGCTGGGTAGGTGATTCTTGGTTTTAATCCCAGCTCTTTTGTTCTGGGGAATATCATATTCCATGCCCTTCAATCCCTCAGTGTAGAAGCTGCCAAGTCCTGTGCTATTCTGATTGTGTTTCCACAATATGGAAATTGTTTCTTCCTGGCTGCTTGTAGTATTTTCTTCTTTATCTGGGAATTCTGGAACCTGGCTATAATATTCCTGGGAGTTTTCTTTTGGGGATCTTTTTCAGGAGGTGATCAGTGGATTCTTTCAACCTCTGTTTTGCCCTCTGGGTCTAAAACATCAGGGTAATTTTCCTTAAGAATTTCTTGAAGGATGATTTCTAGGTTCTTTCTCTGATCCTGGCTTTCAGGTAGTCCAATAATTTTTAAATTGTCTCTCCTGGATCTATTTTCCAGGTCAGTGCTTTTTCCCATGAGCAGTTTCACATTGCCTTCTATTCTTTCATTTGTTTGGATCTGCTTAACAGCATCTTGATTTCTCATAAAGTCATTAGCTTCCATTTGGTCCAGTCTAACTCTGAAGGAATGAATCTCCTCAGTGAGCTTTTGAGATTCTTTTTCCATCTGGCAAAGTTGACTTTTTAAGGTATTCTGCTCATTGCCCTTTTGGGCCTCCTTTGCCAGTCTATTTTTTAAGGTGTTATTTTCCTCAGTCAGGCTTTTGACCCTCATTTCATACTTTTCCTGCATCCTTCTCATTTCTCTTCCCAATTTTTCCTCCACTTCCCTTTTTTGATTTTTAAAGTCCTTCTGGTGTTCTGGGGTCCCTCCAGACTGCTGCTGGCCCGGGCCACCCTGGGGCTAAAACCGTGGCTCACACAGACCTGCGCTCAGCTCTCTGCCTGCTCCCAGAGCTCTGCACTGGCCCTTCCTGCAGGGCTGCTGGGCTGTCCTCAGTGGGAGGTTAGCTTCTCTGTGTTGTTCTGTGGGTGCTGGGGCTCCAGAAGTTGTTCAGAGTCCCCTTTTACATGGTTTGGAGGTGATCTGGGGGGAGAGCGTCTTGGCCGTGCTGTTTCTACTCCGCCATCTTTCTTTTTTTCCACTTTTAAGTATTCTTGATGAAAAAACTAGAGTTGAATAGCAAATTTGTTCTTCATATAACAAGAAGCAAGAGAAGCATGAGAAGGCAAACAGTGAAAAGTAATAAGGAACTTATCAAAGTTGAAGTATTTATATTCCTCCATGGAAAAACGATAACTGTAACTGATGAAACTTATCTCAGTATGAGAATAGTTGAAGGGAATAGAAATGTGCATACATATATATATATATGTGTGTGTGTGTGTGTGTGTGTGTGTGTGTTTATATATGTGTGTGTGTATTTATGTATATGTATGTACATCTGTACATACATATATATATATATGTCTATATAAGAGGGTATATGGACATATGAATACATATTTGAGTGTGTGTATATATATCTACAGGTATATATATACAGATGGCACAGGACCAATTGAATAGGAAGGGATGATACTTAATACTTAAAAGTTGAAATTAAGAAGTGAGAGAGGAATATAATGAGAGGAGATGGGTAAAGACAAAATGTGGTAAATTATCTCATATAGAAGAGGCAAAGGAAAATGGTTACAATGGAGAGGAAGGACAGGAAGGCAAAAGGGAATGAGTCAACCTTATTCTCATTGAATTTGGCTTAGGGAGGGAATGACATACACACTAAAGAGGGTATATCACCCTATAGGAGAGTAGGTGGGAAGGGGAATAGATGGGGGATAATGGCAGCCTGGGCGAGGGAGAAGTTGGAAGCATCCACTTTTGAAAAGGGAAAGGATCAAAGTAGAGAATAGAACAAGTGGGGGATGGGATAGGATAGAGGGAAATATAGTCAGTCTTTCACCATATATCCACTATGGAAATGTTTTGCAACCTATATTGAATTGTTTCCCAGTGAGGGTGGGGGACAAGGGATGAAGGGAAAGAAGTTGGAATCCAAAGTTTTAAAATCAAATGTTTAAAAATGTATTTATTATATTTTTATCATAATATAATTATCAATATAATTATCAATATAATTATATTATAACATAATAATTATTATTTTATATGTAACTGGGAAATGAGATATACAGGCACTGTGGCATACAGATCCACTGTGTCCTACTGGAATGTCCAAGGCAGAATGGGGGAAGATATGGGAGAGAGCAGATTGGGGGAGGGGATATGCAGTGGGAACACTGTTTTGGGGTGATGAGTCAGGAAAATTGGGGAGAAAATTTGTAACTCAAAGTCTTGTGGAAATGAATGATTTATATGATTTGTTTATACAAAAAATAAAAAAATAGAAACAAATAAATAAATGGCACAATGGTAATTTAGTCATTTGATGCAACCCCTAATCTATTATTTTTCCAACAAAACCCAAGTATTTATATCACAAAACCTAGGCAATAGTCAGTAGACATGCATTAATGTACAACTGAACATTTCACCAAAAAAGGTACCAAATACAAAATTACTCTTAATTTTGGTGACTCTCAATTTCATGGAACATTACAAAAAAAAAACAAAAACAAAAACAAAAGCTGCAATAGCAGATTTTAAATATTAGACAGAAATGTTAAAAAAAGAGAAATTATTTAATAAAACTATTGAGTTTCCCATAGGGCTGAAGTACTTAGAACTGACCCCAAATGTCAAAGCAGACAGCTAAATATTTACAAGGATTAGGTTTTAATTACAAGGGAAGGAGAAGATTCTTTTCTTACTCTCAAAACTTTACAGGGTTTGGTTTGTCAATGTTAATAATTTTCTGTAAATACTGTAACAGTAAAACTCATAAATATATCTGGATATATGGCAAGAATAAGAAATAACATGCAAACCCTATTTTTGACCACCAGTACAAAGTCTTGCCACCCCCAAACACCTAGCACTGTACCTCATATTACAGTAGCACCAAATTAAGGACAGCAAGTGTGGCTTCCTTTTAGGCGGTGCTATTAGTCCTTTAACAAAGCATTCTTCATTCTACCAGAGCGGGGCTCAAGTTCAGGGTGGGCTTAACATATTTTTCTGTGACTCAACAGGAGATGCAAATTATACTATAACAATCCCCTCCCCCCCCCAAAAAAAAACCCCAAGCCCAAAAAACCACCATGGTGGTCAAGTTGGAAAACAAAATTATAAATAAAAATTTTTCTATTTTTTTATTTTTCCAATTCATTTATTTTTAGTTTTCAACATTCATTTCCACAAACTTTTGATTTACAAATTTTCTCCCTGTCTTTCCCATACTCTCCATCCCAGGATCGGGAGCCTACTGCATACCCCTTCCTGCCATCTTGCTCCCCCCTCCAAAACAAAATACAAACTTTCAAATAAAACAAAGTATATCCTTGTTATTCTTCTGTCATAGTCATGCTGATCTCAAAACTTAGAGCCACAAAAAAGGAAGTGAGGGAAGCTTATTAAAATAGTACAGTATTTTTCATCAAGGTTAAAGTGCATTTAAGTATATCCCAGAATCTCCTGTATTAAGAGAGGGTTATCAAATACTTTAAAAAAATGACTGTCACAAGGGACTAAAAAAGATGTTTCAGTTATGATAAAAAAAAGTAATTTCTTCAGTCTTACATGTGACAACTACCTATTTAGGGCTAATTTAACTCTCATGCCTAGCAAGATTTTTGCAAATATTATACCAGTGTCTCTTTATAATATTGATTTGCATATTTCACTAACTATAGCAAGAGTTCTAAAGCTGGTACAGGGAGGGGACAAATGACATTGCTTGACAGTAAAATAAGGAATATCAATTTTTAAATAAAAATGCTAGCTAAGAAAATTAATAAAGAGAATCCCATGAAACAAAAATATAAGCATATTTATTAAGCCCTGATCTTCAGGCGAAATAGATAACCTATTTCACCTAGGACTGTATTAAATAAATCAGGTCTTCTCCAAGGAGATTGTATCTTGAATCATATATGTTTCTCCAAAAAATGCCTAATCCACAATTATACCATTAGTTAGCAAAAATATCAATATGAACCAACCTTAACATTCTTTACCATTAAAAAACTTTTGAGAGGAAAAAGAAAAACTCTAATTGTTGCCATTAAATATGAAGACCCATTAACTCTTCCTCTGCCAGATGTGAGCCTCAAATGGATCCACTCCTTCATCAGTGAAAAGACACAAGTTAGTAAATCTTAAAATAACACACTGGAAAGCTTCATTCACTCCCTTTAAAAAAGAAAAGTTTAAATAAAAAACAAATAAAACACAAATTCTAATAACGGGAATAAGTCTGGCTCAGCAAAGTAACTGAGTGCAAATCCAAGATTATGTCCACAAAAATAATGATGGCACATCCTTAATATTAAAGAAATCAGAGCTATTAATTAAAAGTTCATTTTCAAAGTGATCTTTCCAAAGTCTATTTGTGCTCGTTTGTTGTTGCATAGTAAAGTTACACGGGTTTGTTCAATTTCCAGTATTTCTCACTGACCAGTTCCATGGAAAAAGAATCATTTCATAGCGTGAACTGTCCATTGGCTGTAGCAATGTAAATGGTGAACTGCTTCTCCCTGGCTGCATCAAGGTTCATCTGGTTTGATTCTCCCTTGCTCCAAAACTCTTCTAAAGCTAATGGCATAGCTAGGTACTTGGATAAGTGATTGATCAACTGTGGTATTGCCTGAGGCCTTTATATATTGTGTCTGTGCACTGTCATCTTTCTCCATAAGAGTGGGATGAGGCCTGAAAACTAATTCAGTTTCACTAGCACCATCCATTACTGGATGTATTGCCACAGTGGCATTGTTGTTATCGAGTTCTAATCCAGAATCATCTGATGTTTTGGTCCTTTTGTTATTAGGCCCTGTTTCTTGATTACTGTGTATTGATGCATTGCTACAGTGCCAACTGTCCCCATTATCCTCTACTTCACCAGCATTTTCAATCTGCTGTTTCTTGCCCATTCATAGTCTGTATCTTCAGACTCTCTTCATTACTGTGACTGAGAACTTAATTATTGTGTTTGCTGGTCCTTGCTAACACTCTCTCTTGATGAGCTTCATATTCATCATGACTTGGAAGAATTTTACTGATGAGAGCATCAAAGTTTAGACCTGGCCTTAGTGATCCTTTGGAAAACAACTTTTTCCTACAAGTAGGACATTCTTTGTTCCCACTTCCGAGGATTGTGACGATACAATCTGCACAGAAGTGAAGAAAACACTCTTGTGGTCATAGTATTCTTCAACATATCCAAACAGATTGGGCACATTCATTCACTATGCAGACTTCTAGGTGACAATGATGGGGTACTTGGGATGTATATATGTTTGTAACATCAATCTATGTAACATCAGTCTATAATATCAATCTGTAACATCAGTTTGTAAATGGGGTGCTCTGGGATCTATGTCTGTAAAATCAATTTGTAAAAGCAGTCTGTAAAATCACACTTTCCCCTCCCCAGTCTCAAAGCATTAACTCTGCCCCTTCTCCCTGCCAGCACTCTGCCCAGCAACAACTCATGAACTGTTTATCTCTGCTTGAAACAATAAGCTACCTATGAATCCTTCACAAAACTATCTATAAACATTTTTAGCTTAGGCAAATGTTATCGCCCTTAGTTAGAGTGGCCAGCTGCACCATGAATCCTTCAGTGCCCTATCTATAGGGTAACTCCTTAGCCAATTATGCCCACACTGTGTCTCTGATGGCCTTGGTTCCCAACATCTATCTTGTCAAGCTTGACACTGATGGGTGGCAGACTGGGCACTCCTTAGTGTGACAGAGGTTGACTTTAGTGAAGTGTCAGGCCTAAAACCACACCTCCAGGTAGCCTCCCCCCCTACCCCCCTACTCCCGCCCTGAGCTATTTCCCAGTGAATCATGGGCAATCTGCCTGTGCAGTTGATATTCAAAGTGCATGGTTCTTTAAGCCCTGACCACTCCTTAACTCCTCCCTGATCCCACCCTTACTCACCTAGTTAGCATAATTGGCACCTGATTTACTGTCTTGACTCCATAAAACTGTACCTATGATTTCTGTAAGTTTGCAGGTTCCATAAGAATCCTTGCCCACTGTGCTGTACAGTGTAACAATAAACTCGGCTTCAAAGTTTGCTTGAGCCTGGTGAATTCTTTCCAGACTGAATTGCAGGGTTTCTGGTCACTGAGAGTGATCAGGGTCCCTGGTAGAACCTATTACCCTTCCCTATCCTTATCACCTTTCCCTCATCAACACCACAATTTCCAAGTCATCAGTTGTTGCTTCCTGAGGTGTTTGCTGTAATTCATATGAATGTAGTTCCCATGTTTTGCTTAAAGAGTTCCATTTGTCTACACAGTCTGAGACATTGCCAAGCCCACCCCAAGCCTCCTTAGGCTCTGCTCCCTGCAGCAACTAGAGGGAGATGCAGGGCGACCAAAACCCCAGCCACTGCCAGCAGTGCCACTGTTGTGAAGAGAATAAGAGCAAGCTGAGATCTAGGTTTTTAGATAAATTTAGAGTGGATTTATTGATCAAGCGCTCGACTGCCTGGAGTATACACTCAAATCAGGCAGCTCCAAGTTGGGGTACAGACTGAGTTTATAAAGGCAAAACCACAAAAACCACAATTGGGGAGGGAAGCTAGTGTTAGCAATGACATATAGAAGCCAAGAACAGCCATTGGCTGGATGCATAGTTCGGGGCTAATTCGGAAAACATGGCACAAGGGTACAATGACATGATCAAGGTCTTTTCTAGAACAGGGTGGAGGGCACAGGGGCAGTGGAATTCCCTGAAGAGGCTAGGGTCATAGAACAGGTCAGGCTCATGTTCTGGGTGAAGGGTGTGGGGGACCCTGCTTAGTCAACAGCCTGGAACAGGGTGGTCTCTTGTATGGGATAGATTTGCCCCATGATCTCTTTACAGGCTTGCACCATAATCCTTATACATGTTGCTGTTTCAAGGCTTACTGATTTAGGGAAGTTCTAACTTAAGAAAAGATAAGGGAGCAGGGGACTATGCCTTGGGTAACTCTTACCCAGGACTAGGCCTTTAAGCTGTTACAAGCAGTTACAGGGTTTATGATAAGAACAAAGACAAATATAAAGGGGCTTAACGGGGGGAGCGTTATGTGGTGGGCTCCAAATCAGGTGGCATGTGATTTGGGTTACCTTACAGCACTGCCACACAATAACAACCAGGATAAATTTAAAATTGAGAAGGAAAGAGAAACAAGTGGAAAATGTTAAGTGAAATCTCTTATGTATGTAAGTCCTGGTGAATTTTAATGGTTCTTATAACTCCATTAAAGTCAAAATAATTTGATCTAGCCTGAAGTTGTCATTGGTGAAACTTGCCATTTGAAATAAATATTTGTGCACTAGTACATTTGAGTTACAGTCTTGAGATGGTAACTGCTTTTGTTTTGAGTTTGAATTTAGGAAAAGCTGTCTGCATTAAATTAGTAACTCCCTCACTTCCCCCCCTCCTGCCATTTGAGAGAAATGCCACAAGCTACTCAGACAGGATGTGATCCTGAACTGTCACAGCTAGAGGTTTGTATGCAGGAGAAAAATTAGAGGACAACTTTGGCACCAGCCTATGGTGGGATCCTCTTGGATCAGTTTCCCATTGTGTTCCTTAGAAAAGTTTCACACCTGGCTATTCCTGACTCTGGCTATCAGGTGGAATTGTGTTTGGTAACACAGTTTTGATAAGCTGTGACTCCTACCATAAGTCAGAGTTAAGCTGTTTTATCCTGTCATTTCTGGTATAATCAGTTTCCTGTTTTTTTTTCTTTTACAGCAAATTTCTATGATCAGAGTAAGTGGCCAGAAAAGATGGGCATAATGATGTATGTATGTGAGATCTTGCTGTTTTAAACTGAATTTATAGTCATTCCTTGGCCTAAGCAAGAGTTAATTAGCATTTACATTTATCATATGTAGAAGATTCAATTTCTGAAGTATCTCATTCTTTCATAATGATGAGTATAATTAGGGAAGGGGAATTAAGCTTATGAAACAAAGACTGTGAATCAATTAAGCTGTAAGGTTAAAGTTAAGAACCTCTTTTTTTTTTTAAGGAATAGGATGTAATACAGTTCAAAGATAAAATAAATTCCTTAAATGTTTCAAAAGGATGTAAGAGTAATTGGGAATTGGTACAACTGATTGAGGGGCCTAACTGCTATTCAAATAATTACTGAAACCAAGTCTGAATAAGCTTTAGCTCGGTTTGAGAAAGAGAATTTCAGGGCAATCAATTTTCTTAAAGGGAAGTAATTTATAGGAAAAAGTCCATTTCATTACAAACATATTTTATTATAAACAACTAATTGATATGCACTGCTTTGGAATGAATTATTTAAGTATCCTCCCCAGTCTTTTTTTAACAATTGGAATAAAGTCAGTCCCCTACAAGTAAACTCATTTCTACAACTATTGAACCCAGAGGTGGAAAATTTCCACCTTTAAGAGTGTTGTTCCTCTGTGGCATTTGATTCTCCAAAAGGAATTAGAATCAGAGTGGAAACTGTTAAGAAAGTAAGAAGAGGTGCGGCTAGGTGGTACAGTGAGTAGAGCACCAGCCCCGGAGTTAGGAGGACCTGAGTTCAAATCCAGCCCCAGACACTTAACAGTAGCCATCTGACCTCAGGCAAGTCACTTAACCCCAATTGCCCTGCCCTTCTCCCTCAAAAAAAGCTTCGCAAAAATGTCTTTATGATTTATTGTCAGCAAATGTCTAAAAACAAGTAACAAGATGAGATGATCCTGTATATTAAATACAAATATTTCTAATGGAGTTCTTGGTTTCTTTTTGTTTGACATTTTGATATTACTTCTAATTATTTTGTTGTTTTTAATCTTTGTGTCCTGCATATTGAATTTGCTTGTCAGATTTGTGTTTTCCAGACCATAAGCTATTCACTTACAATTGGTAGTAAACAGAGGATACCCACCCATACCCAGCCATCATCCCCTGGATATGGACAGTGCTCCATTCTGGTTAACCTCCCTTCCAGGACCCACTGAGACAGGGACAGCTCTGCATTCCTTGTCAGACTGATGAAGTAAATGAGATCTCCACCACTCATCCACCCAAACGACTTTGGGTTCCATATTGTTTGAGGGGGGAGTTGATAAGATTAAATGTCAGCAGCAATTGTGTTGTTAGCAACAGCTGTATCAGGAACACTTGCTAGACAATGAGCAACCCCTCCTGCCCAAGATAAATATTTTTTAATCAATGAATGCATTACCCAGAGAAGATGTTGACCACTACATCACAGAAGGGACATTCCCTAAGTGGGAATTACCTGCACACTAACAGCAAAGACTATCCTTTAGGTGAAATTATGATGTAGAGAGGTTAATTATAACATCATTATCATACATCTAATGCCCCCTGTGGACTTTTCTGTATGCTTTACTTGTAGCCACATGTGGAATTCTACTTTACCTTTTGGCATATTTTTGCAATTTGGGGATTATGGTTTAACCACATTGAGAAATCTTGGATCAGACCCAGGATGTTTGCTGATACTTTCTGCTCTATGAAATTCCTCTGTTGTTTTGCTAAACTGCTGATTCCTCTAAAGAGCCTAGCTCACTGGAGAGCATAATACTCAACAAATGCCTTTGCTTGGGTTACACATGGTCTGAGTCTGTGAAATTTTTTGAAACAACCACAAAACACCCCCTGAAGCTCCCAGATTCAGTACTTTTCATGGTGCCTTAGTAATAACTTCACTTCCTTTTCTTTCAGCAGCTCTGTGCGACTTTGACTCCAGAGACTATCATGCTTCTTCCCAGGAAAAGCCGATCACCCGAGATCTCATCACCATGAAGAAAGATTCAGGTTTTAATAGTCTTCACCTTCACAAATCAACCTCAATTGCCTCTTTCTTCCAATTGGCGGGCTGGAGGGCTGTACACTAAATTCCTTTCAATACTTGCCTTTATAGAGAACTTCCAGCATTCCTAGTGCCTCCTTTCTGCTTTCTTTTGCCTGTGTTATCTTCACATATTGCTTGGCATGGAATAGGTACCTAATAAATATTTACTCAATTGAGTTGAAACTGAGTAAGTACTTGCCAAAGCATGCACTTACTAAATGCTGCCTGACTGACTTACTGATTGACACATCATTTTTAACTATTGCCTCACAATGAGTCACGCCTCCCATTCCACAGGATCTCCCCAGACCTGGCTCTGCCCCTTATTCTGGAGCAGAAACAACTATAGCTATTCTATTCTGTTAAAAGAATTCTACCCAATCTACAAATAACCAGAGACCTCATTTGTAAGGGCCAAAAAAGTTAGCTCTATCTCTTCTAGGAGACCATAATCCTGCCAAGAGGAATGGGCCAGAAGCAGCCTCCTGTTTCATTGTCTTTGAATCCGGGAAGCTATCCTTGGGGCATCTAGATGGGCAGTGAATAGAGCACCTGTCCTAGAGTCAGGGGAACATGAGTTCACATCCAGACTCAGACACTTAACACTTACTAGCTGTGAGATCTTGGATAAATCACTTAACCTCAAATGTCTTGCCTTCCCTCCATCTAAAAAGCAAAATAATAATAATAATGACATTGTCCTGAGTGCTGGGTGACCTCGGGGCTAGCCCCAAATCTGCTTCTGATTGGTTTGGAAATGTTGCTTTGCTCCTCTGAACCTGTTTCCTTATCTTTCAAATGAGGGAGATAAATTACATCAGTCATTTTCCACTTGTAGGCTGTGTGCAGAGCCCAGCAATTATTGCAAGAGATTCACCTCACTAAAGAACTCAATAGGAAAAAAATGAAAATACAAAAATCTCACATATTTTCTGTAGATTATATCAGTAATATGTCTCCAACAAACATTATATCAGACATTACCTGTTAACAACAGGATGATTTTCCCTATTATAGGTAACTGTACTGCCTCCCTGTTTCCTCTAATGAAAGGTAAACCTTGGGAATATCAGTATCAGGAATTATGTCTAATGTTCTTATTAATTCCCTTTAGAAGAATTTGTGTTACATTAACCCAAAACTTTGAAAAGAAAGTCAATAAGCACCTTCCTCACTCTTCCCAGAAGGCAATTATGTTACTTTTTTTTTCCATACCTGGTAGTGGCCAGAAATGACACCCTAAGTCATCCTTTTCATAGTGAATTACTTTATGTTTTATTACATCAGTCCATAGGCCAGCAGGATGTTATAACCCAATGATATCACTACAAAGTTAGGCTAGCAGATGTATTTATGGAGTCTCATGGTGTCTCCTGCTATGCAAGACCCTGGTCTCTCTTCTCTCATGGAGATGAATGTGGCCAGGGTTCAGATTTCATTCTTCTTTCACATGAGACTTGACATGACTGAGGATCATATTACTTGGCCTCACTTAGGTTTTTATCATCTTTAAGAAAATGGATGTTCTTATTGTTGTCTGAGCTCACTCTCCAACTTGGATACATCTGTGAGCTGTCAGATTCCAAAGGTCAGAAGACTGCATATGCAGAGGGGTAGCTCTAAACACTGTCAGAAATTTATCCAAGAAAATCGTGAAAAATACGGAGGTTACCAAATGAGTTTATATTCAGAACTTTCTCCCAACTGAACACTTAAACCAATGGCTCTTGAAATGTTTGGTTTCAGGATTCAAATAGACTTAAAATGTACTGAGAATCCCAATATATTTTTATATGAGATATATCTAATGATAATTACCATATTAGAAATTAAAGATGATAAATTGGAATCAAATTTCCATTAATTACTTCAATTAAAATAATAATAAGGAATCTGCGATATAGTTATGAAATATTTAAAGTCAAACAACAATTTAAAAAAAATCAGTGTGAAATGTTATGGTTTTACATTACTGTGAAAATTCCTTCACTCTTTGACTTAATAGGATAAACCTTGATTCTCCCGTCTGCTCTCCACTCAGTCTGTTGCAATCTGTTGTTTTAGTTGAAGTACCTAAAATAATCTAAACTCACACTGATAGATAGTTGGTAAAGGGAGGTACTTATAAAGAGGCAAAGAGGGACTTAGTACAATTATGTAAATAGTTGTTGCCTAAGAAGACCCCCTAAAAGAAGGCTGGAGAGTGAGAGGCACCTCACTGTGCAGTAGATAGAGCTCTGGGCATGGAGTCTGTTAGAACTGGGTTCAAATCCAGTCTCAGATACTTATTAGATGTGTGGTCCTGGGCAACTCACTAACACTCCTTTTGCCTTAATTTCCTCAACTCAGCTCAAATAAGAGACAACCTACTTCCCTGGGAAAGTGTGAGAATCAATGAGATAATATTTGAATAAAGCACTTAACATGGTGCCTGGCACATAGTAGACACCATGTAACATTTATGCTCTTTCTCCCCTCTTCCAGAAGGCATTGGACCAGTGAGACCTGCTGAATCACACTCTTCCTGAGGTTTCTCTTGACCATGTATTTTTGCTTCATGGTCCCATGACACAGCTGACAAGGATAGCAATTGTAGATATATTCCTCTCTCACCCACGGGGAAATAACAAGCAATAATTTCTGCTTAGACCAGAGGACTTTGTGTCCAGCAGTCACCCCTCCCCATTTTCCAAGTCTCTTTAGCCAATTGACTTCACTGGGATGGAGGAAGGACAGAGACTGCTGGGTGGGAAGGACCTAGAGTGACCAGGAAGAATGCCACTCATTCCTATTGGCCATAGGGAAAGGACAAGAGAAGAGGCAGTGAGGAGATGGCATCCCATCCTAGATGTCTTTCCTAAATGGACCCCCACAGCAGACTCCTATTTCCTCAGCAGTTTCCATCCATCTAAAGTTATGCTCTCAATCCAGACAGCTCCATTTCCATTTGCCTAAATCACAATGAATTGTTAGGCCCAGTTCTTATGCCAAAGCTCCAGAGATACTTAAACATGGGATATATGTGTGTGAGATCAGAAAACCTATGTTATAACAGAAGCTCCATCAGTAGTTCTAAGGGTCAAGGCTCTTCTTGAGGAAAGTCCCAAAGTCATCCTGGGGGTCAGATCCCTGACAACTGTGATCCCCCAGACATGAGTCCTCTCATCTTTCTTGTATGAGGTCACCACTTTTCTGCCTTCCTCTCCTCCCACTTCCCCAACCATAGCTTCTGCCCCACCTTACTTCTTCTTTGCCTTCAGAGGCCCAAAACCACACAGTGGAGAATCAGGATAAACACTCTCCTGACATCCAGCAGCCCAAGGACAACATGAAGAGACAATCTCCCATGTCCCCTGCCTCTGGACCCATGGAGGCATGATGGCCCAGGCAGCCCCACTGCTACTTCTGCTGCTTTGGCTCTTAATGGGTATCTGGGGGTGAGAGGGAGGTTAGGGAAGGTCAGAGGTGATGATAGTGATCAGAGAAGGGAGAGGACAATGGCAGAAGGGAGGGAATACAATACTGTGTGGCTATGAGAGCCAGGGGAGGGATGGGAGGAGGTGTGTGCTGGAGATAGTTCACCCTGACTTGGAAGAGCCCATGGTTAAATTTCCAGTGAGGGCATTGAAGATTGGCAAAAACTGCATACAAACAAAATCCTGATTTCTTTTTTTATTATTTGAGTTGACAAAAAAAGGGATAGTAAGAAGATTAATGATGCATATTAAATTTTGAAATGTGTCAAGAGTGTATACATTTAAAAGGATGTTTTTGTTATGGAAAGTGAGAGAGGAGAGAGAAGAGAGGAGGAAAGACAGGGGAGGGGGAGGCAAAAAGGGTAAGAGGGAGAGAGGGAGGAAAGGGGAAAGACTGAGTGAAATGTTTGTCTCTTGTTTACTGGCACAGCAGTGATTAGGAGCCCCCATGTGTGAGGGGCTGGCTCTTTGAGGCAGGTTTTCTTAGAAGATGTTATTTAAGGAGACCATCCCCCTTACCTTGTTCCTATTCTGCAGTCAAAGAAGGGAGGGGAGTCAAGGCAGGCCCAGCTGGGCTCCCCCTGACCTCATGATCTCCTTTTCAGGGTCACAGGGACAAGTTACCCAAGTGAAGTACCAGGAGGGGCAGACACTCAGAGTGAGCTGCAGCTATAGGCCCCAGATACCTGAGAAGAGATGGAAACTTTGGTGTAAACAGACAGATAATGGAAGGTGGTGTAATAGCCTAATTACCAGGAAGCCAGACTTCACTGAGCAAGTTTGGGACCCACGAGCCTCCCTGGAGGATGACACCTACTCTAACACCATCATCATCACCATGTCCAACCTCATTGTGAAGGACTCAGGCATCTATCGGTGTGGATTCTATGACTTTGTCCACAGTACCCTTGTTGTTCTGAGAACATTCAGACTGGAGGTTTCTCCTGGTAAGTCCCCACCAGCTCCATCCCCTTTAGTCCAGGCACAGCTTAGGAGGTACCTGGTGTGAACATGACCCAGGGCTAGAATGTGAGCTCAGGCCTCCCTGGGGTGTCCAGGGAGAAGCTGCTCAGCCTCCTTCAGTCCCTCAGCTTCTGTCCCTGCCCCTTTCCCATCCTCTCCTCATTTCCTACCTCACCATGGTCCTGATGCTGGCTCCTCTTGTGGTCCCTGCATAATGTGAGGCATTTCCTTCCCTGGTCTCATTCCCATGCAGGGCAGACATTTGTCCTGGGGCTTCTAAGTCCTGGGTGTTCTGTGTCACCCACTCACACTCATTCATCCCAAGGCACCTGTGGTTTGCCAGGGAAGAAACACATTAAGGGTCCTCCCAACATATACACACACACACAGAATTATGCCTAGGATGCCTGAAGCCCTGGCAGCAGGGGAGAAGGAAGAGGGGCGTGGTGCCCCCAGAGGGATTGTTGGAGCAGATCCTGGCAGGGTCTGATGAAGAGCATAGACATGGGGTCAAATCGTTCTACTGAAAGTGATTTTCTTGAGACCCTGAGAGGTCATTGCACCTCTTTTGGGCTTAGTTCTGAATCTGTAAAATGGGGTAAAGAAGAAGGGGGCACAATTGTAACAATGAATGTGTGGAATTCTGTTTGTGACTTATGACTGCTCTGCATCTTGGAATTTTTGATATTCCCTTCATTCTGGCCATGCACTAATCCAACTTCTGGTGATACATGAAACATCCTGTAGGGATATCCTTGGTCAGGCCATCAGAGTCAGTGGGATATGGTGTACTATAATGTGTTACCCACAGCATGCACACATATGAGGCCCAAGGCTTTTTCAGGGCCCAGGAGTCTAGTGTTCTGGGGCTCCAAGGAAGAGGTGGTATGTTGAGTTTGAGGGCTTAAGGGCCAAGTGCTTCCTTCTTCTCTTCGTCTTCCAGTCGCAAAAGGGAAGCGCCAAAAACCTTCTCGAGCCACCACTGAGACACCTCGAACCACCCCTGCCACCCCCTTGATCAACAGCAGGTAAGGCCCCTTTTTGGAAACCTGTTGTGTCTCAGGAGCTCCCAGCCTCAGCTGTTAATGTGGGTCTCACTTGTGCTGCCCCAGACTCTCACTCCAAAGTGACCTTTTTCCGGACTTCCTTTCTAGACTGGAGGAGATAAGGGCAAACAAAGGGAGATTAAGGTTCCCTTGAGCCTAGTGGAACTGTCTTTACTAGCTTCCCCCATTTCCCTCATTTCCAAGTCTTAGATATCTGGAAATCTGATTTCTTTTCTACCTAGCCTGGCACTTTTAAGTCCTCAGCCCACACTACCTTGTGTCATATGCTAAGCCAGGGGTGGGCAACCTTGTCCTGTTAGAAGGTTCCATTAATAGTAACCTATAACCAAAAAAGATGAAAAATACAACAAAAATGTATGGAGAAAAATAAAAGGATTATTTCTGCAAAATAAGGATTGAGTCAAAGGGCTGAATTTAAGGCCCTAGAAGGTCATAGATTCCCCTCTCTTGTGCTGAGCCCCTCCCCTCCTAAACCACTACATTTGGAAGAGTGGGTATTGTTTATCACACTTCCTTATTTCCAGATAAACCAAACAAATCCCGAATTTCCTTTCTGTTAAGCAATTCTCTCTTATTCTTGTTTTGTTTTGGGGTTTTTTTCTTGCTTTCTGGAGGGGGGGAAGACAGGGCAATTGGGGTTAAGTGACTTGCCCAAGGTCACACAGCTAGTGTTAAGTGTCTAAGAAAGGATCTGAACTCACATCTCATCTCTCACTTCCATGTCCCCCTGGCTCTGTCCCATGGCTCCAGTGCAATCCCTCCTGACCTCCACTTTTAGTTATCTGGAGCTACCTTCAATGCTCAACCCAAGCACCTCCTTCTACAAGAGAACTTTTTCATTCCCCCTATTTGTCAGAGACTTCCCTGAATATTCCTTTCTATTTCTCTGGTTAGAATGTTGTATCCACTGGTTGGTGGATGTGTTGTCATTCCCTCAGAACACCAAAGGCTCCTTGCAGGATGAGATCACTTCATTTCTGCCCTTCTCCACCAACATCTAGTGCAGCCCCTGGCTCTGGGAAGGCACTTAATTCATAAATGCTCCTGGACATATTCAGTCCCCTCAGCCCTGCTTTGGGCCCCTTTGACAAAAGAAAACTAAACAGAAACAATCTGATGTTCACACACCCTAAAGTCACAAAGGACAGAGAAGTGGAGACTAGGATTCCTACTGAAGCATGTTATGTTTTTCCTTTCTTTCCCTCCTTCTCCTTGGTGTCTCACCTTGAATGCCTCCTTTGTTCATTTATTCTCTGAAGCCTCCAGCCTGTTGGCCTTCTCTTGAGGAGACAGGGAAGCCTCCTCTTCTTTACCCTCAATCCATTAACCATTTACAGTGGACACACTGTGTACAGAATGGAAACAGTACAGAAAGGGGATTCCATCAGAAAGTCAGTCAATAAATCACTTAGCATTTTTAAGTACCTACTGTATGCTGAGTGCTCTGCTGAGTTCTGAGGATACAGTGGAAGGAAAAGAAAACCATCTCTGGTCTCAAGGAGCTCACAGGAAAATGGGGAAAACAATATGCAATCTATTCTGAAGAAAAATCTATGTACAGAATAAATTATATGGGAAATAGGACACAGGAGATAAGCAGCAGAGGGAATGTAGGAAACAGCCACAGGTGGGGCTGAGCCCTAGACATAAGGGTCACTCACATCCCCAACCACACTAATAACCTTTAGTTATTTCTCATTTTTCTCATTTTCTTCTCTCCCATAGCCCACCACACTCTTCCATTTTCTCCAGGTCCCCAGTTATCCAAGTGCTATGTGGGCTCATTGTGACCAAAGGCCTAGTCTTCACAGCTCTGGTTGTTCTTCTGAACAGGGGCAGGGGCCCAGGTGAGTAGAGACCCTCAATCTGACTTTATTTTAAATGCACCAGGAAGCATGGTCTTTTCATTCCCCAGACAACAGCAGATGACTGATCCCCAAGCTCTGAAAGAATGATGCCCAGGCATTTCTAAAAGTCTCATTCCTAGGGCCAGACCTGAGGTGGTATGGTGGAGAATTCCTTGGAATGCAAAGAGAGATAAAGAAATGTAAAGGAAATGTCATCCTAAATATAGATACCTGAAGTTTCCAGCATAGGCCTGGAAGTGGCGAGCTAGAGGCCATAGGGGGGGCTTGTAGGAGACACACTGAGCTTGTGTCCCCAAAGGAGAGGGAAGGACATGGGCTAATGAGAAAGTAAAAATGCTGCTTGTTCATTTAGGGGGTTTTCTTTCTGCCATTGATTCTGCCCATAGGCCTGGGTTCTCCACCTAGACCTCAGTCCTGGGTGAATTTGGGTCAGGGTTTGGGGGAAAAAGGAATAACTTAATGCTGAAAGACAATGGGGAAAGATTTATTAACTGAGCTCTCTCTTTGTTCCCCAGGGAAAGGAAGGAGCCAATCTGAGCTTTCTCAGTATCAAAATGGCCTGAGCTGAAATGAATTCACTGCAATATACATCCTAACCTGATGCATGTTCCTGCCATGCTGTAATTGGTCCAGGCCACAGGCCACAGGCCACATGGGCATTTCTGCATCAGGACAGGCAATCCACAACCATCCCCACTCTGATTCCCTAGCAGATCCTTGAAGCCCTTTGCCTGCCTTTCACCTGAATGGACCTCAGATGTTGCCTCCATTTTTTTTCTTATGATTAAAAGTATTCAATGTCTATTTCTGGAATTCTCATTGCTCTGTAGATGGGTCAGTCTGTTTCTCTGAGGCCTGAGAATGGCTCCTCATTGGCTTTGAAATGAAGTTCAAATTCCTGGTACTCAAAACCTCTCATGGAATGGACCTCAATTATTGATCCATTCTTCTTTCTCACTATTTCCCTGCAGAGACTCTCCCTTGTGGCAGGCTTGGGCTCTTCACACTTTCTAGAACACCATATAAAACTCAAGTCCAACTGAGGGTCACTCACCTGTGCATGAGGATTCCTGTGCTGTGTTTGACTTATAAAAACCATTTGCTAATATTACCTGCATTATATTGGATCTTTATTCATTTTGTTACCTATTTCCCAATCATATCTTAATCTGGTTCAGGCTGCATTTGGCAATGTTGCAGGCACTGAGCAAACAACATGCTATGATTGGACACATCAGCTCCAGAACAGAGTCATTCTCCTCTCCCTGCCTTGCTCCTTCCTATTCTGCCTATTATGTATTTCCTGCTCCCTGGGCTCCTTTCTTTGTAGGTCCTATTTATCCCTTAGAACCTTTTAGAAATCCTAACTCTGCAAATATGTGTGTGATCCCCCAACCAGATTTGGGGACCCCTGCTTCTTGGAAACCCATGACGTTCTAGGTTTCCCTTCCTTTCCAATGTGTCCTGTGCTGAGGTGGGTTCTCACAGATCAGCAGATCTCAGCCTGGGGTAAGTGACATTTTTCTACAAATGTTTTGAAAAGAAGATCCCATATAGTTGTTTTTCTGGCACCGAGGGGGATGGAGCACTGGGCTTGGAGTCTAGAAGACTCATCTTCCTGTGTTCTAATCTGGCTTCTGCACTTTTTAGCTGTGTGACCATGGGCAAGTCCCTTCATCCTGTGTAACTCAGTTTCCTCATCTGTAGTATGAGCTGGTGCAGTAAATGGCAAACCACTGCTGTATGTTTACCAAGAAAACCCCAAAAGGGGACACAAAGAGTCAGACATGTCTAAAAAAAGACTGAACCCTATTTGTTCCAGTGGTTTTCTTTTTCTTCTTATGGAGAGGCTGAGTTCAGGTGTGAGGAGACAGTAGAAAGCAGGCAGGAGGAAGGGGGCATGGGTTTTGGTTAAGTTAAAAAAATTAATAAAAGAAAGACAATAAGGACTTCTAAGGAAGAGAAATCTGAACAGGGAACAGTTTACCCACAAGAACTTGGAGAGGGGCTGAGAGAATTTAGGAATCTCAGCATGTATTAATTATTTCCTTTTTTGTTAACTTATTATTCCCTGAATTAGGTAATGTTATGGAATGTCTTTTGATAAACAGTGGGGAAGACTTAAGACAAGTCAGAAGTTATAAAAGAATTGTGTCTCTCATACATTTGTTGACTAAGAAGAATTTATTAACTTGGAAAACTCCAGTAATCCTTGTAGGCAGCACAAACACACACACACACACACACACACACACACACACACACACACACACACACACACACACAAGCACATGCACTTGTAGATTCCTTCTTTCCTGCAAGCCATTGCTAACACACAGGAGGAATGCTCCTTCCTCAGTACATTCCAACTCATACCCCCATGCAAAACAAAGCGATTTCTGAGCACTGGTACAGTGCAATTTTTGACTCTCTGGTACAAGGGCATTCACAAGCCATCTTCCATTGAACCCCTTTTGAGAAAATTCCCCATCTTTAGGGTAAGGAGCCTTTTCCCCCAAAGGAGGAGTTTCTATATTACACACATTTGTTAGAGGCTCTTTGGGCACTAAGATCAGAGATGATAAAGAATAGACTGTAGCTCTTAAGGGTAAAGGAGATAGAAAAGAATAAGTAGTCTAGGGGAGGATGGGTTTGGTTCCTTGGGGAATCAAGGAATCAAGAAGACAAGTGTGGGACTTTGGATTGGAGTGTCCCTCAGCAAGCAGAAGTAGGGACAGGATTACACAGACTAGCTCATGGAGCAGGGGCTGAGCTCTCCTGGCAACCTCTGGGGAAACATGTGGCAAAATTGACAGGCTAGACACTTGGGGATGAAACAGTCTCAGTGAGAGTCCTTTTCTGCCCTGCCCCCCATCCCAAACCCCATGGCTACAGCAGGATGGGCAGATGTATCAAAGTTCTACCTCTAAGGGTCAGTCTCAACATAGATTACTCCCATGGCAAGCAGGAGGCAGATCTGAGACAATGAACAAGTAACCCTAGGAACTATGGGCTAATTTGGATTATGAACATATAATCTACAGGACAGCAGACTCTATTGCATCAATGATATCACTGGGGAGATAAGCCAGAATAGCACTCATGGTGCCTCTCAGTGTTTTTCACTGTTCAGCTGCCTGGGCTCTCTTGTCCCATAGAGATGAAATGACCAGGGCCAGAGGTATTGGGTTCCCACTTGGTGGGCTTGAGCAGACTGAAGATCCCAACATCTTCTCCCAGCCTGAGTTTTTATCACTATTACACTATTAAGAGCAGTGGAGGGTGTGACTGGTTCCTAAATTCAGTCTCATATTTGCATATCTCTCTGTACTGACCAGGTAATAAAAGTTAGGAAACTACATGTGCAGAAGGTTAGGGTGTAGGGTGGCTAGGAGGCACAGTGAATAGAGTGTGGGCCTTAGAGTCAGAATGACCTGAGTTGAAATCCATCCTCAGACACTTGACACACTTACTAGCCCTGTGACCTTGGCCAACTCAATCCCAATTTTCCTAACCTCCCCCTCCAAAAAGAACAAAAAAAGAAAAAGAAACCATATGAGGAATAGTTGGATTGCCAAATCAAACAGTGGGTTCCTGCTAGGAGAATTCCCTTAGTTAAACTCCTGTGCCAGAAGTTCTCTAACTTTTTGGTCACAAGACCTATTTACAGTAATAAAGGTTATTGGGAGCCTTTATTTATGGGGGCTCTGTTTATCAGTGTATACTGTGTTATAAATGAGCATTGGTAAAATTTTTAAATATTTATTAATCCATTTCAAATAAGAATAATTAACTTATTATATGTTAAAAACTTTTTTGAATAAAAAAATAAATGTTTTAAACAATTAGAGATAAGGGTGACATTATTTTACATATTCTTTTTTTTTTTTTTGAGGGCAATTGGGATTAAGTAACTTGCCCAAGGTCACACGGCTAGGTTTTTGTTTGTGTGTGCGTTTTGTCTGAGGCCGGATCTGAACTCAGGTTCTTCTGACTCCAGGGCTGACACTCTACTCACTGTGCCACCTTGCCGCCCCTATTTTACATATTCTTACAATGTTCTTTAATGACATAATTAATAAGAGATTGTTGAATTGTTCTATCTGATTCTTCATTCAGTTTGTTTTAGAATATATGGAGAAAATTTGGCTTCAGAAAGAGAAAGGAATGAGGATTTTAAGAGACAGAGTCTTGTTATCATGATGAAATAAGTTTGAATCTAGCAGACATGCTAAGGTCTTCAACCACATTTTGAGAACCTCTGGATTAAATGGTCTGTGAGGTTTCCTTCAACTCCTGAGTCTGATCTATGATCCTAGGACCTAGTAAATATGTCCGGCATTTGGTCTCTGGACCCCAAGGGAATGAAGGCTAGGAGTTTTATTTTATATTCAACATTAGACCCTCCCCCTTGTTCCTAACCCTCTTTAGCCAAATGCCTTCCCTGGTATGAGAGAAAGGACTGGCAAGGCTGTGTGGGAGGATCTCTTGTGAGCAGAAAGAAGAGCAGCTCTCATTTGTCACTGGCCCCTTCTGGCCATAGAGAGTGGCTAACAAAACGGAGTGAGGAGATCCAGGAATCCCCATCTGCTTCTGCTTCAGATCTCCTTCCTCAGTATATAGCTCCACATCCCTAGCAGCTGCTGTCCATCTGAAGTGCTCCCTCTCAGGGCAGACAACTCCATTCCCATTTATCTGGGTCCTGATTGAACCCCAGCCCCAGTGCTAACATCTTTGTCCCCTCACTCACTTCTAAGCCCCAGATTCTTTAGGGTCCCAAACACAGGGCTCATGGGTGGGAAAACTGAACATCAGTGCAATAAGACAAGCTGCACCTGTACTTCTGTCCTTCTACAGGCTCAGGCAGGAGCTGCAAGGAGATCTCAGGGTTTAGAGAGGTAGAACCAAGATGACAGACTAGCATTAAGCCAGACAGAGAAGCTCCCCTCCAAAAAACTCCTCCAAAAAGGGGTGGCTAGGTGGTGCAGTGAGTAGAGTGTCGGCCCTGGAGTCAGAAGGACCTGAGTTCAGATCCGGCCTCAGACACTTAAGGAACACACAAACAAAAACCTAGCCCTGTGACCATGGGCAAGTTACTTAACCCCAATTGCCCTCCAAAAAAAAAGGTAAAAAAAAACTCCTCCAAAAAGACCTAGAAAAGACTGAATCCCAATGGGGAAATCCAAAACAAGTTCCACTGAGTCATTTGTCCAGATCAGGTTAGCACAGAGAAACACCCAGAGAGGCCTGTGGATGGAACTGCACCAGAACACTCCAGCTGCCTGGGAGGGGATGAGCACCAGGTCAAGAGGATGTCTTATATCCATACCAAACCATGTGAGACCAGGACCAGGGCACTGTGGTGGCTACAAGTGCCAACTGACAGGTCTGTTGCCCATTTGCCAAATTCTGGTTCATAGATGCAGGGCAGACTGAGAAGAGCCCCTGCCCATGGGGACCTGAGTGGTGTCCTGGCCTCCTTAGAAAGTAGGAAGTTCAACAGGAAGGTGCAGTAGTGTGGCTCAGATGCCTGCAACAGGGCAGGGGCTAGTCCTAGCATATAGCCCAGCCTGCTGAGTTATAGGCAGGGTATACATACCAGACCAAAGGGCAGCCTACATTCTGTACCTATGAACCAGCAAATGGCTGATAGGGACAGAGTCCAGCCATACTCCACTGTTGCTCAAACTGAAACTCAGGTCAGGAACTTAGATTAAGGGACAGCAAGTACACTTGTCCTGGATTAGACTATATGAGGAGACCTACCTGAGGCAGGTCCTAGTTTTGTCCTGGAGATCCTGAAGTTAGAGAGCATTCTATACTCAGAAAAGCAGCAAAAAGATCAGCCCAGACTTTCTCTCCAGAAGTTCTACAGAGTTCAACCCTAACACAAGAGTAGAAGGAAGAAATCAGCTAAAACAATGAACAGCAAAAAATGCACCCAAACATAAATAGTTATTTCATTAGCAGGGAAATTCAAAACACAGCTGAGAAGACAAGAATGATCCCACAACATCTACAAACAATGACTCAGAGATAAACACAACTTGGGCACAAGCTCAATTAGAATTCCTGGGAGAGTTGATACAAGAGTTAAAAACTGTTTTTAGAAATGAAATGAGAGTGCCTGAGGAAAATAATTGGAAAAGAAATGAGAGCTATGCCAGAAAGAATTAAAAAGGGAATTAACAGCTTGGAATAAGAAATAAAAAACCTTTCCTTAGCAATAAATTTCCTGAAAACCAGAAAGGACCAAGAAAAGATAATGACTCCATGAACCAATAAGCAATATTAAAATAAAGGTGAAAGATGGAGAAAAAATGAGAAAACTTAAAATGACTCCCATTAAAAGTGGAGTTAGAAACCAGATTAAGAGCATATATCTTAATAAATATGGGAACACCAAACAGCTGTCTCCCTGAAAAGCCTAGAAATGATGAAAAATGTTGCCCAATCTTTTAGAACCAGAGCATTAAACCAAAATACAAAAAAAAAAAATTGCCAGTCATTTTCTAAAAGAAACAACATAATACAAATTCCCTGGAACATGATAAAGCCAATATAGTCCAAGCCAAAACAACAACAGGAGCAAAAACCTGTAAGCACCCTACAAGAAAGAGTTCAGACAGCAAGCTACTACACTGAGCATCCCACAACCATCCCCTCAGTCACCCAGGCTGACAAGATCTCCCCACTCTCACTCACCACTACCACCCCATTCCCTGCCCCTGCTGCCATGTTCAATCTCCTGCCATAGTCTGTTGATTTTACCCCCATGTTGTCTCTCTCTCTTCCTCTCCTCTGACACTGCAGCCATCTGCTGCAGACCCTCATGTCCTCATTCCTGAGCTACTGCCATAGCCTGCTGGGAGCCTCTGGTCTTTGCTCTGACTTCTCTCAGCGACAAAAGGGATCTTCCTAAAGCATAGGCCAAGCACTAATCACTATACCCCATTAATTCCCCATCACCTCCAGGAGCAAACATACAGCACTCCTGGAATCACAGACCTCTCTCCTCATCTTTCTAGTCTTCTTAACAGTTGACACCCCACATGACCCCCTCCACAGCCTCAGACCTCGGTCCTCACCCTCCCTACAAGGATATACTCAGGATTCAGTGGCCAGTTCTCACACTCCATTTGCTGAGTGGGCATGTTCCCTGGCTGACCACAGTGCCTGCAGCCCCCTCCTTCCTCTCTGCCTGCTGGCCTGCCTCACCTAAAAGCCCAGCTCCTACAGGGAGCCTTCCTCATTAACCTTTAATTCCAGCTCCTGCTTTCTGTTTGCTCTTCCCAGTTCAGGCTGTATGTAGATTGCCAGCACGTGATTATTTGCAATTGACAACACCAGACTGGGAGCTTCCTAAGGACCAGTTTTTGCTTTACTTTGAATCCCAAGGCTCAGCACAAAGCCTTAATAAGTGTTTCTTTAGGGACTGAGCCCCTTCTGACTCCTGTGTTGTGTGTCCGGAGGGTCAGAGACCCGGGGCCACCTCTCCATACAGGGGACATCCCTCCGCTTCCCAGTTCACCTGGGGATCTCCGGCTCCAGCGGGCAGAGGCAGAATCTCTGACTAGGATTCCGCTGCTCCATCGGCTCCTGGGCACGTCCACAGAGGATGCTGGGGGCTGGTGGGACATCTTTCAGAAAAAGGCAAAGTTTACCTCCTGCTGCTTCAATCCTCCCCGACCTGGAGCAAGGGGGAGGGAGGGGAGGGGAGGGGTGGAAAGAGGAAAGAGGAGAGAAAGTGGAGTGATGGTGGCGGGGGGAGTGGGGGGCGGGCTCGAGTAGAGGAAAAGAAGGAAAGGGAAAAGGTGGCAGCAGTGGAGGCGGTGATACCTGCAAACCTGGAGGAACAGGAGCCAGAGGAGGGAAGCGCTCAGTCCAGGAGGCAGCGAGAGGGAGAAACAGCAGTGGCCAGAGAGCGGGAGCCTAAGGCTCAGGGCTCACCTCTTACTCCTTCCCCTGAGCTCTTCCAGCTCCCCTTGGAGGACCAGCCGGGAGACCCCGCCCCTGGGAATATGTAGCACTAACCACGCCCACACGGGGGAGGGGCTTCTGCATCTTTCCTGGGGGGCGCTGAGAGGTGGAAGTGGACTGAGAGCCTGCCAGGCCCTCCAAAGGTGAACCAGTTTCCCCCTCTGTTCCCATGCCCACAGCCAGAATCGCCCTTCTCACTCCCCTCTCTTATCTCACAGTAAAGAGGTTACCCACTAGGAGAGTTAGGGTTGCCCTGGAGACCTCAAAATACCAACATGCCAGGTCCTGCTAAATGAATTCAACTCAAGTCTTCTCAGCCAAAGAAAAGTAAAATCTATTAAAAGTTCGCTTGCATTAGACACAGGGTCAGTATGTGCTAGGTCATTCTAAGGCGCTTTCACAAACATGAAGACACAATGGGGTCTTATATACAGAAGGTTGTGGGAGGAATCTGGGGGTGGTCTAGGGGAGGAGTTTGGGTGTAGGGGTCTTCCGTAGGAGTTAATGAGGTCAATGAGTGAGTAAGGGTGGGAAGTACCTAGAGGCCTTCTGGAGACTACAGACAATGATGGGCTAGGCCAGTTCAAGGGTGGATTAATATTTTGATAGGTGGGAGGTCTAGTAACAGAGGCTTGAGCTCAGCCACAAAGTAAGGCTTATTGCCTCATGCAAATGCCTCATCAAATGGGATGATTTAATCAAGAGTCCAATGGAGGTCCCCAGAGGCTGTACCTCAAAGACTCCAGGAGAGCTCAAGGGGGCTCCCAGAGCCCATACCTCATCAACAGGAAGGGCCCTCCTTCTGCTCCCTCACATAGTGCTGGCCAGGCTTAGAGTCTTCTCCCCCCACCACCTCCCACCTCTTTTTTCTGAACCCGACTTTTAGGGATCCCCAGTGCCAGAGTGAATTCTCCAGAGAATGAAGCATCTTTTTTGCTTTTGGGAGGGGGGAAAGGAAGGCAATTGGGATTAAATGACTTGCCCAAGGTCATTCTGCTTTTAAGTGAACAAGTCACCCTGGGAACAATTGGTTAGTTTGTGTTACAAATATTCAATCTACATGGACAGCAGTCCACATAGTCAGTGATAGCACTGGGGAGTTAAGCCAGAAGAGGCACTCATGGTGCCTCTCAGTGTATTTCACTGTTCAGCTGCCTGGGCTCTCTTCCCATAGAGATGAACATGACCAGGGCCAGAGGTCCTGGGTTCCCACTTGGTGGGGTTTAACCAGATTGAAGATCCTAACACCTTTTCCCAGCCTGAGTTTTTATCACTATTATACTACTGAGGGCAATGGAGGGTGTGACTGGTCCCTAAATTAAGTCTTATACTTGCATGTGTCTCTCTGTTGAACAAGTTTCAGAGGTCAGGAGACTGCATATACAAAGGGTTAATCTCACCACAGTCCCAAGACTTGATGTAGAAACAACTTAAGGAATAGTTGGATTGCCAGATCACACAGTGGCTTCATGATTAAGAGAATTCCCCCAGCTAAACTCCTATGCCAGAAGTGCTCTAACTTTTTGGTCATAAATCCTTTTTACACTAATAAAATTATTGAGAGCTTTGTTTATGGGGAGTTTCTTCATCAATTTTTATTGTATTATACATAAAAACTGGTGAAATTTGAAATATTCATTAGTTCATCTCACATAAAAATAATAAAACTGTTACATGTTAAGAACTTTTTCAATGAAAAAAAGTGTTTTCTGAAACAAAACAAAATTAGAAAGAGGAGTGGCACTACTTGATGTCAGAAGTTATAAGAGAAAGTGGGCCAGTCCTATGTGATTCTGCATTCAATGTGTCGTTTATTTTGGAACCTATGGGGAAAATTTGGCCTCACACAAAGAAGGGGATAAGGATTTTAAGAGAGAGAATCTTGGTATTAAATTGAAAATAGTTTTAACCTAGGAGATATTCTGAAAAGGTCTCAGAGATCCTAAAGCAATCTTCAACCATGTTTTCAGGACCTGTGGATTGGATGGTCTGTGTGGTTTGCTTAAAGTCCTGAGTGTATGACCCTAGGACCCAGCTGTTGTACTTGGCAATTGGTTTTTGGGCCCTAGGGAAACAATTCGGGAATAATCACTGGTTATATTGCAGGGAACTATGATGTGTTAGAAAGAGCACAATCCTGAGAACTGGGAGACCTCGGGTCTAGCCCCAGATCTGCTTCTTATTGATATGGAAATATTACTTGGGTCCTCTGTACCTCTGTTTCCTTATTTTTCCAATGAGGGAGATAAATTACATCAGTCACTCTCCACTTGTAGGCTGTGTGGCACCTAGCAATTATTGCAAGAGATCCATTTCAATAAAGAATTCAATAGGAAAGAATAAAAATACAAAAACTTCACATAGTTTGTGTAAATTAAATCAGTAATATGTCTCCAACATACATTGTGTCAGACATTACCTGCTAGCAACAGGGAAGTCAGGATAGTCTCCTAGATGATTTTCCCTATTATAGGTAACTGTACTGCCTGTTTCCACTAATGAAAGGTAAATCCTGGAAAGATCAGTATCAGGAGTTCTGCCAAGTGTAGCTATTAATTCCCTTTATAAGAATTTTTGTTAGGTTACCTCAAAACTTTGAAAAGAAAGACAATAGATTCCTTCCTCACTCTTCTCTGAAGGCAATTCCATCATACTTTTCTTTTTCAAATGATTTATTAACTTCTGGTTTCCATCATTCATTTCCATCAGATTTTGAGTTACAATTTTTCCCCATTTTCCCCCTACCCACCCTAGAATAGCAGTCCCACAGGATATCCCCTCATCCAATCTGCACTCTCCCATCTCTTCTCCCATACCCCCTTCGACTTTTCTGGTAGGGCAAGGTGAATCCCCATGCCCCAATGTCTGTATATCTTATCTCCCAATTATATGGAAAATAGTATTAATAATTGTATTTATATATTTTTTAAACATTTGGTTTTAAAACTTTGAATTCCAGATTCATTCCGTTTCTCCCTTGTCACCCTTGCTGGGAAGATAAGCAATTCAGTATATATTGTACATGTAGAGCTATGGAAAACATTACCATAGTAGATATATTGTAAAAGACTGACTATATTTCCCTCCCTCCTATCCCACCTCCCACCTGGTCCACTCCCCACTTTGATCCTGTCCCTTTTCAAAAGTGGGTGCTTCCACCTTCCCTCCCCACTAGCCTGCCCTCCCTTCCATCATAGCCCTCCCCATGCCCTTTCCCTCCCACTCTCCTATAGGATGAGATATACCATTTAGTATGTATGTCATTCTCTCCCTGAGCCAAATTCAATGAGAATATGGTTTTGTCTTTTTTCCTTCCTGTTCTTCCCCTCCCCTGCAACCACTTCCCCTTGCCTCTTCTACATGAGATAGTTTACCCCATTCTGTCTCTCCCCATCTCCTCTTGTTATGTTCCTCTCTTGCCTCTCAATTTCACCCCTTAAGTATCATCTCATTATCCTTTTCTTGCTTTCTTGGTAGTGACCAGATCTTAAACTCTTAAGTCATCCTTGACACAGTCATTTACTTTATATTTTATTACATCAATCCAGCATGATGTTATAACCCAAAGATATCACTACAAAGTTAGGCTTAGAGATATATTCAGGGAGTCTCATGGTGTCTCCTCCTGTACGGGACTCTGGCCTCACTTATCTCATGGAGATGAACGTGGCTAGGTTACAGATTTCAATCTTCTTTCACATGAGACTTGACTTAACTGACCGTGTAACCTTGGGCAACTTACTCAACCCTAATTGCTTAAAAAAAAAAAAAGAAATTGAAGATCATACATTTGTATCAAATCTTCATTAATTGCTTCAATTAAAACAATAATAATGAACCTGTGATATCAAATACTAAATATTTATCAAATATTTAAAGTCAAAACAGCTATCATTTTAAAAATATCAGTGTAAACTCTTATGGTTTTACATTACTGTGAAAATCCCTTCAGTCTCCGGCTTGATAGCATAAAGATTAATTCTCCTGTCTGCTCTCCCCTCAATCTGTTGCAATCTGTTGTTTTAGTTGAAGTACCTAAAAACATCTGAACTCACACTGATAGAGAGTTGAAAAAGGGAGGTATGTATAAAGAGGCAAAGAGGGACTTAGTACAATTATATAAATAGTTGTTACCTAAGAAGACCCCCTAAAAGAGGGCTGGAGAGTGAGAGGCACCTCATTGTGCAGTGGATAGAGCTCTGGGCATGGAGTCTGTTAGAACTCGGTTCAAATCCAGTCTCAGATACTTATTAGATGTGTGGTCCTGGGCAAGTCACTAATGCTCCTTTTGCCTTAGTTTCCTCTATTTTAAACGGCAACAGTAGTACCTACTTCCCTGGGAAATTGTGAGAATTAACAAGTGAATATTTATATAAAGCACTTAACAAGGTGCTTGGCACATAGTAAACAACATGTAATGTTTATGTTCTTCCTCCCCTCTTCCAGAGGGCATTGGACATAGTAAACAACATGTAATGTTTATGTTCTTCCTCCCCTCTTCCAGAGGGCATTGGACATAGTAAACAACATGTAATGTTTATGTTCTTCCTCCCCTCTTCCAGAGGGCATTGGATCATTGAGACCTGCTGGATCACTTTCTTCCTGAGGTTTCTCTTAACTATGTATTTTTGCTTCATGGTCCCATGACACAGCTTACAAGGATAGCAATTGTAGATATATTATTCTCTCTCCCCTGGGGGAATAACGGGCAGTGATTTCTGATTAGACCAGAGGACTTTGTGTTCAGCAGTCACCCCTCCCCATTTTCTCTCTTTAGCCAAATGACTTCACTGGGATGGAGGAAGGACAGAGACTGCTGGGTGGGAAGGATCTAGAGTGACCAGGAAGAATGCCACTCATTCCTATTGGCCATAGGGAAAGGACAAGAGAAGAGGCAGTGAGGAGATGGCATCCCATCCTAGATGTCTTTCCTAAATGGACCCCCACAGCAGACTCCTATTTCCTCAGCAGTTTCCATCCATCTAAAATTATTCTCTCAATCCAGACAGCTCTATTTCCATTTGTCTAAATCACCATGAATTGCTGGGCCCAATTCTCCTTATGTCAAAGCTCTAGAGATACCTAAACATGGGATATATGTGTGTGAGATCAGAAAACAACCTACGTTATAACAGAAGCCCCATCAGTGGTGCTAAGGGCCAAAGTTCTTCTTGGGGAGGGTTCCTAGGTGTCAGAGTCCTGAGAATTAGAATACTGGAGACATAAGTGCTCACACTCATCTCCTCTGAGGTCACCACTTTTCTGCCTTCCTCTCCTCCCACTTCCCCAACCATAGCTTCCCTGCCTCTCTCTGACTTCTTCTTTTCTCTCAGAGGCCCAGAATCAGGCAGTGGAGAATGAGGATCAACACCCTCCTGACATCCATCAGCCCAAGGACAACATGAAGTGACCATCTCCCATGTCCCCTGCCTCTGGACCCATGGAGGCATGATGGCCCAGGCAGCCCCACTGCTACTGCTGCTGCTTTGGCTGTTAATGGGTATCTGGGGCTGAGGAGGAGGTTAGGGAAGATCAGAGGTGATGATAGTGATCAGAGAATCGAGAGGACAGTGGCAGAAAGGAGGGAGTACAATGTTGTATGGCTATGAGAGCCAGGGGAGGGATGGGAGCAGGGGTGTGCTGGAGATAGTTCACACTGGCTTGGAAGAGACCATTGTTAAACTTCCAGTGAAGGCATTTACACTTTGAAAATTGGCAAACACTGGATACACATGAAAAGGTGAATTATGGTGTTATTCATTAAGTGGACATATGAAAGGGATAGTAAGAAGATTAATTATGCATATTAAATTTTAAATGTGTCAAGAGTATATGCATGTACATGGATATGTTTATTTATGTATAGTGAGAAAGGAGAGAGAAGACAGAAGACAGAGGAGGGGGAGGGAAGAAGGGGAAGAGGGAGAGAGGGAGGAAAGGGGAAAGACTGAGTGAAATGTTTGTCTCTTGTTGACTAGCACAGCAGTGATTAGGAGCCCCCATGTGTGAGGGGCTGGCTCTTTGAGGCAGGTTTTCTTAGAAGATGTTATTTAAGGAGACCATCCCCCTTACCTTGTTCCTATTCTGCAGTCAAAGAAGGGAGGGGAGTCAAGGCAGGCCCAGCTGGGCTCCCCCTGACCTCATGATCTCCTTTTCAGGGTCACAGGGACAAGTTACTCAAGTGAAGTACCAGGAGGGGCAGACACTCAGAGTGAGCTGCAGCTATATTCTCCAGATACCTGAGAAGAGATGGAAACTTTGGTGTAAACAGACAGATAATGGAAGGTGGTGTGATATCCTAATTACCAGGAAGCCAGACTTCACTGAGCAAGTTAGGGACCCACGAGCCTCCCTGGAAGATGACACCTACTCTGGCATCATCACCATCACCATGTCCAACCTCACTGTGAAGGACTCAGGCATCTATTGGTGTGGATTCTATGATTCTTTCTACACCATTGATGTTATCAGAACATTCAGACTGGAGGTTTCTCCTGGTAAGTCCCCACCAGCTCCATCCCCTTTAGTCCAGGCACAGCTTAGGAGGTACCTGGTGTGAACATGACCCAGGGCTAGAATGTGAGCTCAGGCCTCCCTGGGGTGTCCAGGGGGAAGCTGCTCAGCCTCCTTCAGTCTCTCAGTTTCCTGTCTGGCCCCTTTCCCATCCTCTCCTCATTTCTTGCCTCACCATGGTTCTGATGCTGGCTCCTCTTGTGGTTCCTGCATAAGGTGAGGCATTTCCTTCCTAGTCTATTTCCCATGCAGGGCAGATGTTTGTCCTGGGGCTTCTAAGTCCTGGGTGTTCTGTGTCACCCACTCACACTCATTCATCCAAACACACCTGTGGCTTATACAGGCACAGACACTCAGGGTCCTCCCAACATACAGACACAGAATTGTGCCTCACTGCTTTAAGAAGCCTGAAAAGCTGGCCCCAGCAGACAAGGGAGAGGAGGGTGCTTCCACCAGAAGGATTGTTGGAGCAGATCCTGGCAGGTTGTGATGAAGATCACAGACACAGGGTCAGATCTTAGTGGTGAAACTGGCTCTATGTGACCCTGAGAGGTCATTCCACCTCTTGTGGGCTTAGTTCCCCATTTGTAAAATAGGGGTGGGGAAGGATGGGTATAACTGTAACACCGAGTGTGGGAGACACTTTTTATTTTATTTATTATAAATGCTTCTGCATCCAGGCATTATTAGGATTACCTTCATTCTCAATGCCAACTACACCTAGCCCCTGGAACACAGAAAGCTTCCCTTAAGTATAACCTTGGTCAGGACATCACAGTGCCTGGTGGGAAAGAGGAGTCAGAAGGTGACCTTAGATGCAGACACTGTAGGCTAGAACAGATAACAATGCATTATGAATGGCATTTTGTATACTATAGTATATTCATGCACAGTGTGCCTAAAGGTTTTTCAAGCCCCAATACTTTAGTGACCAGTAGCCTAGTGCTCTGGGCCCTCCAAGTAAGACCAAGCATGTGAGGGTGTGGGGTCAAGGGCCAAGAGTTTCTTTCCTCTGCTCTTTTTTCAGTCCCAATAATGAGGACCACCAAACGTTCTCCAGCTACCACTGAGATACCTGTCACCACTCCTGGCACCACCTCTGCCACCCCTGTGGCCACCAGCAGGTACGGCTCCTTTTTGGAAATCAGGAGCTCCCAGACTCAGCAGTTAATGTGGGGCTCTCTTGTGTTGCCCTAGAGTCTTAGTCCAAAGTGACCTCTTTCTAGCTTTCCCTTCTGGATGGGAGAAAAAAAGGGCAAACAAAGGGAGCTGAGGGTTCCCTTGTGCCTAGTGGACCTGTACTTATTAGCTTCCCCCCTTCCCTTATTTCCAAGGATGACTTGAATTCTGATTTCTCTCAGCCCTGGCCTGGCATTGTCAGTCCTGATCCCACACTGTATCATATGCCAAGCCCTCCCCCTCCTGCACCACTACATTTTTGACAGTGGATATTGCTTATCACACTTCTTCCTCTCCAGATAAACCTGACAAATCCCCAAATTCCTCTCTGTAAACAACTTTCTCTTCTTGATAAGCTGGGCAGCATTGCCTCATGGCTGGTTGTCTTTCCCTTTCGTTCTTCTTAGAGATTAATGAACCAGGCAAAATGAACCTTGCAAAATCCAAAGCAAGGAAAATTTACCTTCCAAAAAAGATCGCTTAGAATATGCCTGCCCAGAAAAATATACTTCGTGCTCTCACTTCCCCTCTCATTCATTTCTCAACCACTGATTTCTGACTACACCACTTAACTGAAATTGTCCTCCGAGGTTACCAAAGATTTCTTAATTGGCCTATCCTTAACACTCATCTTCCTGGTTGTCTCAGTAGTATCTGACTCTGCTGATGACCCCTTGCCCCACTCCCAACCCCCTTTCTCTTGGAAACTCTTCCTTGGGTTTTCATGAAACTCCTTCTCTCTCAGCTCCTTCTCTGATTCCTCTGCTGGGTTCTTATTCATGTCTGTCCCTTCTGTAGGAGTGTTCCTGACCTAGCCTGATCCTGCTTTTCCTCTACTGTCTCTAGGTCGAAGATTCTAAACCTAGGGTCCATGAACTTGCTATAATTTTTTTTAATTAACTCTATTATTATACTAATGGTTTTCTTTGAAATCGTAAGTAATTGATTTTATGTATTTAAAAACACTGTTTTGAGAAGGGATCTATAGGCTTTACCAGACTAAGGACTCCAGGACACAAAAAGGGTTGAGAATCTTTTATTTAGAAGATCCAACAGATGATTAATTTCAATGATTAAATTATGTTGTTTGTTCAGGTGACATATATACAAACATATACATACACATATACATGTGCATGCATCTGCATTCATATATGCATACATACGTTGCATATGTGTGTATATATACATACATGCATATATATACATATATACATTCTGCCCTAATCTCTCCTAAGTCCTCATCATACATCCCCAAATAGCAATTGTATATCTAAAACTGAATTTCCTGTAGGCATTTCCAATTCAACAGGCCCAAAATGAAACTCACCATCTTCCCCACCCTCTCCTAGCCCCTCTGATCCCAAACCAATCCCTCCTCCCACTTTCCTGTTTCTAGGTCTCCAATCCTTCTAGTCATCCAGGTTGACAGCCTCAAAGTCACCCTTGATTCTTTATTTCCCCCTCACCCTCCTGATCCAATCAAACACCCAATTTAGTCATTCCACCTCCACAATCTTTCTTTGGCCAGTCTTCCCTTTTCCACCCAAATAGTTACCACTCTGATGTATCAATTGGTCCTCTCTCTGTTTCTCTCACCTCCCAATTCCATGAATTCTGGTGGGTTGTCCCCAGTGCTTACAATGCATCCCCTCCTCATCTCTGACTCATAGGAATTCTCTCCCTTCCCTCTAGACAAAGCTCAAGAACCATCTTCAATAAGAAACCTTTCCTGAATCCCCCCAAATACTAGTGGCTCCCCCTCTCTAACTACCTTGCATTTAAATTTTTTGCATTTATTTTGTATTCCTTCTGAATACACTTAGACATGAATGTGTTCTCACCTCAATAGAACATAAGCTTCTTGAGAGTAAGGATTGTCTCATTATCTGTACCTCAGTTCGTAGTATCTTTACAGCATCTGGCACAATTATAGGTGTTTTATAAAAGCTTGTTGATTTATTAATATAAGGAAATGATACATGTTATTTGATATGAGATAGAAATGGAAAGATCTGACAGCTGAGAGGATATGGGTGGGGTGAGAATATGAGGAGGATAGTGTATAGTGAAGCATAATACTGAAGTTTAAGGGACTTTGGAAGACAATGAGTTTGTTTTGGACGTGTCAGATTTGACATTGAAAGCACACAGGACATTCAGTTTGAAATATCCTTGTTGTATTTGTCTTTCATCCTCAAAGAGGTCCATGGCATCAGGGAGATGCTGACATGACTTGTAGTTGACTTGGACTTGAGTCAGGGGGTGCTGTGCAAGGTCACCAGCCTCACTTTCTCCTCCAGAGCCATCTGGGTCCAGTGGCCAGATATTCATCAGAATGACTGGAGATGGCCCAAGATGCAATGGGAGACCCTGGACCCTTTTTTGGACCATGTCACTTGTGAAATTGAGAGTACAGGACATCCAGTATGAAATGTCCTAGGATGGGAGTGAGACATAATAGTAAGGACAGTTAACTTTTTTTAGGGAAGAAGTGAAGGGAAAATGTTTTTTTTTTGTTTGTTTTTTGTTTTGTTTTTCAGAGCATACCTATTATGTGGAGGCACTGGGCTCAGTGCTTTACAAATATCATCAATTTGGTAGTGGAGAATTCTGGGAAAGATGGAATATGGGCCCTGCTTGGATTTAGCTGAAGTCAGGTTCTGCATCAAGGCACTGAGTGGATAGGAGGAACTTGAGGTTTCCTATGGGTACCTGTGGAGGAGGGTGGCAAGAAACCCCAAAGGCAAAACTTGGTTCTTCTATTACCTCCGACACAGTCAAACTGCCTTCACCAGCAGGATCTTATTTTGTCTGATATTATCTCACCTGACTGGTCTCCCTTCCCATTAGCCTGACCGAAAACCAGAAATTCATCATTTTGGGCTCAGTGCTGGTCTCTTTGCTCCTAGTTGGGCTCCTCAGTGCAGGCATCGTGTATACCATGAAACTCTCCAGAAAACCAGGGACAGGTGAGACACACGTGGCCAGTTGGCCTCTCCCCAAGGAGCCCTCAGCCCCTTCCTTCTGCCCTCTCATGCCTCTAGCATTGCTGACTGGCAGCTAAGGGATGATGACCCCGGGGCTCCACATGGCCTGTGCACACGACTCTGCTGATACTCTTTTGTTTTGCTCCTCTGATTTTTGTTATGGTTAGTGTATACTTTTCTTATCTGACCCCTGACCCACTGGGAGCTTCTCAGGGCCAGATACTGTCTTGTCTTCCTTTTCATATTTCATTCAGACACCTATCTCTCAGGTTTCTTGTAAGGATCAAATGAGGTGGTATTTGTAGAGATCTTAGTACAAAGCCTAGCACATAGTAAGCACTGTATCAGTGCTTTTTCCTTTCCCCTTTCCTCCTTCCCCCTCATTCTCAGGGCCTAGCAAAGTGCTTTGCACACAAAAGGTAATCAATCATTGTTTATAAAACGAATGAATGAATTGCTAGAAGTCTACAGTAAATAGAAGTTTCTTATGAAAATAAATTTTCCCTTTCCCTATTCTTTTTTCTATCCCATCCCTCACAATTCAATTTAAAGCTAAAACATTTATTAAGGACTTCCAATTTACAAGACACTAGAGCAGGTATGGGGGATACAAAGAAAAATATGACCCAAAGCCCACCCTCCAGGAGCTTATATTCTAATCCTTCTTGTAATGAAGGGAAAGACTTGCTTATGAATAAGGATCAAATGAGAGAAAGTAAAAGACAGTCATGGCCAAGATCCAGCAAAAATGGAACTTTGAAAAGGAAGAGATCACTTTGAGCCCAATTAGGGGCCTGAGTGTGAGGGGATCAAGAAAGACTTCATGGGGCAGGTGGCACCTGGCTTAAGCCAGGGAGGAATAGAGGGACTTCAAAAGAGTAAGATGGGTTTAAGGGATGAAAAGTCTGATTCTAGGCCAAGGAGACATCATGAGCACCGCCATGGAGACAGCAATAGTCAGGATGAGAAAGGTGGGGTAGAGTCAATGATGAGTAATATGAAATAAGGATAGAAAACATAGTTGATAATTAGATTGTAGAATGCCTGGATGCCAAGCTAGAAGTTTATACCTTATTCAAGGTATAATGGGGAGCCACTGAAGGCTTTTGAATGGAGAAGAAACTTGATTTCTCCCTCTAATTTTCTCTTTCTCTGCCTCTGTCTCTTTCTCTTTTTCTCTCTATCAGTCTCTCCCCACACCAACCCTCTCTTTCTGTCTGTTTTTCTCTTTCTCTACCTTTGTTTATCTCGATCACTGTCTTTCACTCTCTTTGTCTTTGACTTCTTTCCTTCCTTCTTTCCTTCTTCCTTTCTTGTTCCTTCCTTTCTTTCTTTCCTTCTTTCTTTCTTCCTTCCTTCTTTCCTTCCTTCCTTCCTTTCTTCCTTTTTTCTTCCTTTCTTTTTTCTTTCTGTCTGTCTGTCTCTGTCTCTCTATTTCTATCCCTTTTTCTTTCTGTTTCCATCTCTGTCTTTCTTTGCCTCTTCCACTCTCTGTCTTCATCTCTGTCTCTTTTTCACACACAAGTATACACACACACACAGTCTTTGGGAAACTAAGTAGAAGTGGAAAACAAACCAGGGAAGTTTTGATTGGGGAAGTGGTGAAAAGTATTATGAAACAGAGCAAACACTTTTTTCAGAGGATAGATCCCAATTTTGGGGAGGGGAGGGGAATGGAGTAGATCTTAGCTCCAAGGGTAGATCCTCTAAAAGGCATGTGCTTTGACAGGTGATGATGATTGCCATCATGTCTATGATGACCTTGAGGAGCAGAAGAAAAAAGCCAGGGTAAGTAATACTAATCATCCTTTACATGTGTCTGCAGAGCATTGAACCTTTCAATGCAACTTCACATACCATATCTCATTTGCCCCTGTCACCTGGAATGGGAGGGTGTTCTCTCCATGGCATAGAACAGCATGACCCAATGGATAGTGAACTGGCATTTGGGGAGAGAAGACCTCATTTCAAGTCCTGCCTCTGACACACACTGGGTGGGTGATTGCCCAAGGCAACTAATGCTCTTAAGATAGCAAGTTACAAAACAATGACTGATCTGCACCAGTAAAGGGAATTTCCTCCTTTGGATTTCCCCAGTGAAATCATCATTTTGGACCAAAAAGAAAAAAAAAAACACCTTCAGGCAGATCACAGGATCAGAGGGACTAGAAAGGGAAAATAATTTAGGGATTATCTGGTCCAACCCTTTCATATTAGAAATGAGAAACCAGAGGTCTACAGAGGTCAATTGACTTTTCCAGTCACACAATAGGTTAGTATGATGACTAGCAGATGACTAGACTTGGAGTGAGAAAGACATGGATTTGAACCTCACACAGATATGTACTGGCTGTGTGGTCTTAGGTAAGTCACAAGGCAACTCCCTTGGCCACAGTTTCTTCATCTGTAAAATGGGGATGGAGGAAGGGTTGGACTCAATGACCTTTATGGCTCCTTCTGTCTCTAAATCCAGATAGGATAAATTATAGAAAATATGGAAATATAGATCATTTTCAATTTAACCTCCCTATAGATTGCTTATACAAAGTTGTTTTATCTTGTTTTCTCTTTTAGACTGTGAATTCCTAGAGAGGAAGGACAGTCAGTCTTTTGTTTTCTTTTGCATCCTCCATATCTAGCACATAGTAGGTGCTTAATAAATGCTTCTTTACTGGCTCTCTAGAGATAATCAACACAGAGAAGGCACTAACGTAAAGGGGAGTTGGGAAAGACTGGTAGAAGATGTCATATTTGCTTAGACTTGAAGGAAGACAGAAAAACCAGAAGGTGGGGATGAAGAGGGAGATAATTCCAAGCATGGGGAACAGCCAGCAAAAATGGACCACATCAAGAGATAGACTGTCTTGTGCAAGGAAACCGGTGTCATTGAATCACAAAGTACTTCAGGGGTGGGGTGAGTAAGGAGTCAGAAGACTAAAAAGGTAGACAGCACCAGGTTATGAATGGGTTTGAATGGCAAAGGATGGTAGTAATTTGTCTTGGAGGTGATAAGCAACCACTGGAGTTGATTGAATTTGGAGGCATGTGGGGTGGGGTGGGGTGGGGTGACATAATCAGACCTGAGTTTTAGTAAGATCACTTTGGCAGCTGAGTGAAAGATGAACCCAAATGGGGAAAGTCTTGAGGCAGGAAGACCAACCAGCAGGTTGTTCTAATAGCCCAAAAATTCAGGCACCTAGATGGTATAGTGGATAGAGCACTGAGCTTAGGATCAGGACATCTTAATCTTCCTGAGTTCGAGTCTGGTTTCAGATACTTATTAGTTGTGAAACCCTGGGCAAGTCACTGAATCCTGTTTGCCTCAGTTTCCTTATCTGCCAAATGAGCCAGAGGAGGAAATGACAAACCACTCAAGTGTCTTTGCCCAGAAAATCCCAAATTTGAGCCGTGAATTGTCAGATGTGACTGAAAAACAACTGAACAATAACAATTAGTTGATAAGGAACTATATTTGGTGGCAGTGTCAAAAGAGTGAAAGTGGCACATGAGAGAGATATTATGAAGGTCAAGTTAACAGGGGCCGTGGTAACAGCTAAGGGGGGGGGGCGGTAAGAGAGAGACAGACAGAGAAAGAGAAGGGAGGGAGAGAGAGAGGGGGGAGGGGAGAGAGAGAGGACAGAGACAGACAGAGAGAGGAGAGAGAGAAGACAGAGAGAGGACAGAGACAGAGAGAAAGGAGAGAGACAGAGAGACAGAGAGAGGGGGGGAGAGAGAGAGACAGACAGACAGAGAGAGAGACAGAGAGACAGAGAGACAGACAGGGGCGGGGAGAGAGAGACAGAGAGAGACAGAGAGACAGGGGGGGGAGAGAGAGAGACAGAGAGACAGAGACAGAGACAGAGAGAGAGAGAGAGAGAGAGAGAGAGAGAGAGAGAGAGAGAGAGAGAGAGAGAGAGGAGAATTAAAGATGATATCTAGGTTATGTGCTTCTGTTGCTGGAAGGATGGTAATGTCCTTTATAGTAATGGGAAAGAGGGGAGGGTTTGGGGAGAAAGACAGTGAATTCAGCTTTAGATGTTTTGAGTTTGAAATACTGCATTTCACTGCATAATCACAGATTTCATGCCAAAATTTTTTTTGCATAAAAGTGGGGTGTGACAATTATGTGAAGCTTTAAAAAAAGAGATTGTGCCACTGTACTTAAAAATAATTTATTAGTAAACTGTCTTTGGTACAAGATTAAACCCATAATGAGAAAAAAATGCTCCCCACATTAATGTATCACTAGCAAACTGCACAGTTTAGCTAGTAAAGGAAGATGTAAGTCTCACTACATCATGTAACTTACTCATGCCTAACCACTTCCCTTGGTCTACAGCTCTTCATTGGGTTAAGTGGCAATACTGTCAGCACCACAGCTGTCTAAACAAACCACACCAGTAGGCTTTTGGTGATATTCTGACAGTGCATGTGCACTGAGAATTCTAGGCTGGCAATGAGAGAGATGAATATGCATCCATATGCCACTGGTGAATACAGTGCTGCTCTGCTTACCTTTTAAGTGGTCTGACAAACAGAATTATACCATGAGATGATTATACAATGAAAGGTTATAAACCAACTTCAGGACTGGGGGAAAAAAAGGGAATTAACAATTATGACTCGAAATACAGTATCTATGGATATCGAGTTCAAAATGTCCAATAGGCAGTTGGAGATTTGAGTCTGGAGGCTGGGAGAGAGATAAGCATTGGATAAGCAGATCTCACAATCATTAGCAAAGAGCTGAAAAATCCATGGCAGTTAATGAGATCACCAAGTGAAATAGTAGAAAAGGAGAAAAGAAAAGTCTGGGATAGAGCCTTAGAAAATGCTCACTATTAGTGAGTGTGACCTGGATGAAGACCCAGCAAAGGTGTGTGAGAAGGAATGGCTTGACAGGAAGGGGAGAGTAGAATAATGTCATAGGAACCTAGAGAAAAGAGAGTATCAGAAAATGGGGTGGCTGATGGTGCCAAAGGCACCTTAGTTTTCACTTGATCTGAATTCCCTATCGTAATTCTATTGAATTAGAAGCTATGCCACGTGATTCCCCAATATTCAATTAAGACAACTACCCTTAGCACAGTAGCTAACACATGGGAAACACTTGGTAAATGGTTATTGACTGACTAAGGAAGAAACTAGCATGGTGCCAGACATATAAAAGCCACTTAATGAATGCTTGTTGAATGAATGTGACTGGGACATTTGGATCCACTTCTGGCTATACCACTAACTCCATGTGTCAGTAAAGGCATCTCCCCTTGCTTGGCTCCAGTATTCTCTCGCATAAATTGAAGGAAAAGTACTACATAGCAACAATATTTTATATCTGAATCTATGACATCCCCAGGTATGTTTCCTAGGCATATTCCCCTCCTCCACTGTAGTGTCTGACTTCTCTCTCCTCTACCCCACACCCTACCATGTGGGCACCAAAGTTGGCACTGGTAGCTTCCTCCACCCTGATCTTGACTTTCAGATTCATGGTCTCCCTTTCTCTCTGGTTCCTAGGACATCACCATAGAAATGCAAGAAGAGGGTTCTGAGGACATTCAATATGCCTCGGTGATCCATGGAACCCAGCTCAGCCTTGAAGATTCAATCTATGCCAATACACAGATGGAGTACAACCCTGCTTCGACCCCTATCCCCAGTGAGACTGTGGAATATGCCCTAATTGCAAGAACTGGACATCAGCTTCCCAAATAAGTTTTCCCTCAGGAGGCAGTGGTGAGGGACAGGATGGTCATTAAAGGACCTCCTTAAAGACTGGGGGGACGGGAGAGACATGGGGGACATGGGAGAGAAAGCATGAGGAGACCTAATCCCTACTCTTGAGGTAGTAATAGCTTCACTGGGTTCACTAAGGCAGGAAAGGATTTGAGGACAATTGAAAATCAACATAGTAACATATTAATGGACTGATTATCTTATACATTATGGACTGATTTCCCCATATTAACATATTAATGGACTAATTTACCCACCATAAATTTATGGTATGTAACCACAGCTGGGCCCTCTCTGCTGTTCATTAATTTTTCCTTTCTCAATCTACATTTCCCTATGTGAAGGATTCCATTTACCCTTCTCTACTTCTACCCCCAAGGATTAATTAGTCACATGTGAAAAACTTGGACCCCTGGAAGTGAGAACAAGGACCCTCTGTGAAGCAGAGTTACTGTATATGGGAGGAGAGAAGGATGAGGGTGTTGGTACAGAGGAAAGAATAAGGCACCAGAAAGATGACCGTATTTTTCCAGTATCAGAGAACCTTAAAGCAGAGGGAAAGAGAATAGCAGAGCCAAGTTACAAGAGATGTTCTTTCCAGCAGTTAGTGAAATGGAAGAATAGTCATAGGAAGGGAATGAGTTGAATGGGAGGATATGAGTTCAAATAGGGAGGGCTCTAGATTCCAGAGTCAGACAGTTGTCTGTGGCATCAAATCAGGTATCTCCACCCCAAGAATCTCCCTGAAACACATCTTTTGGCAAGCATTAAGTCTATATAGATCAGAAAGTAAACAGTGTTCTTAAGCTAATCTGGAGGAGAGACATATTATAATTGAGAATTTTCTGTAACCCTTGTGTCAAAGGTGTTTGTTATTATACCAGAACCAAGTAAAGTTTGGAGTAATGGTATCCTACCTTCTGTGTAAATCCTTACCCACAACCCCAGGGAAATCTCTTCCTTGGAAAAGACAAAACAGTGGTGTGAATACCTCATGGGCAAACGCATTGGCTAACTATCCAGGATTGAGTTCATTACATTAAAAAGGGAACATTAAGCTTCATGTAATCTGCAATAAGTAAAAATAACCTCCAAGCCAAACATTTCACAGTGAGCACATCCCTGTGGCACTGAGAGTTTGAAGAACCAATCTCTTTGTATCCCCATGACAAGTGTCCTCTCATTATGATACCTGAGGTCCCTAGGACCATAGGAAGAGGGAGAGTGATGTGAAATCACTTGCAAACACACTGGATAAGAAATATCAGGACTAGGCTTTATTATTTGTTTAAAAAATCATGTAATTGGCAGTAAAAATCTTATAATAACTAAATCCCAAACATTTCCCAATATGAATTGCCATTGCTTGGGGTTGCTAGGTGATGCAGTGAATAGAACACCTGCCCTGGAGGGGGGAGGACCTGAGTTCAAATCCAACCTCAGACACTTGACACACTTACTAGCCCTATGACCTTGGGCAGGTCACAACCCCAATCGCCCTACCTTCCCCCCCCCCCTCCAAAAAGCAAAAAAAAAAAAAAGAATTTCCATTGCCACTTAGAGTTCTAGCACCCATTCTCTTCACCTCCTCCCCTGGTTTGCTCCTAGTGGGTGCCTCTCGGAGCCACCAGAAGAAGTAGGCAACATCTTCCCCTAAGATCTTCATCCACATTCTCACAACTCACCCTGGAATGAAGCTTTTGTGCCACTCCCTCAGAATGATACCCCTTCCTCTCCTTAGATTTCCATCCCTAAAACACCTTCTCTTCACTCTCTAATCTTGCCTCCACTTATCATACCACAGACTCTGACCCTTTATTTAGTTAGGATGACCGAGGCCACATCCTAGCCTTGAGTCCATCCTTACAACCCTGCTGGGAAGAAGATGAAGTATTGTTCAAGAGTCTAGACCCCATTTCTCCAGTGTCTTCCAATCAGTCAGTCAACAAATATTTATTAAGCATCTCTTATGTGCCAGGGCACTGGGAGAAACACAATTCCAGACACCTCATTTGCTCCTCAGTTCATTCTCTTGAGGTTCTAGTAACAATTATGCAAATTAAACCCAAAAGTAGTCCTCATAACTACCTTATGCTGTACGCCCATAAAATACCACAGCTGTACAGAATCTCAGAAATGATAGTCCAGATACAACTCACCGTTCTTCCCTATTTTATTTTTTTTTCTTTCCTATTTTATTGAGAGAGCAACTAAGGTTGAGGAGGATAATTTACTTGTCCAAGAATATATAGATAGCTCATGTCAGAGACCTTGACAAATGGGAAAAGGGGCAGAAAAACTCATCAAGTAGCATTAAGCTAGTCAAGTCATGACTATGGGTCAGGCACTGTGCTAAGTAAGCATTGAGGATAAAAAGAAGGACAAAAGACAGCCCCTGTACCGAGGGAGTTCGATATCAAAAATCTATTTTCTTCTTATTACTGCCTGCTTTCATCTCCCCTTCCTTTTATCATCTCCCACCTTTCTCTTATTCCATTACCCTCCTATTTCCCTATTGGATAAGTTACATTTCTATACACAGCTGAGTGTGTGTATATACTCTTTCGTCTTTGAGCTAACTTTGATAAGAGTGATGTTCAAAGGAGGGCTGGGAGGCTCAGTGAATAAGAGTGCCGGCCCCAGAGTCAGGAGGACCCGGGATTGGTTCCGGCCTCAGGAAATTAACACCCACACATAAAAATGACTAGCCCTGTAACCTTGAGCAAGTCACTTAACCCCAAATGCTTTAAAAAAAAAAAAAAGAGTGATGTTCAAGCATTCCACAACCCCACCTCCATCTACCTTCCATTTAAAAGTGCTTCTTTGTATGCCTCTTTTAGATGAGAAAAATTCCCCCATTCTACCTCTTTCTCTTCCCTCTTCTTTCCAGAATGGTTCCCAAGCAAAGAGGAGTGATAGCACTTGTGGCTGCATGAGAATCCTTGGTCCCTGCCCTTCCTGGGTAAAGAGCAGAAAGGTTGAACCAGTTCACTACTCCACCAGCATTTTATTACTGTACCTATTTTTTCCTCATCCCCTCTAGCATTTGTCATTTCTAATAGTTGTGATGTGGTATGTCAGAGTTGCTTTAATTGGCATTTCTCTAATCAATAGTGATTTAGAGTATTTTTTTCCATATGATTATAGATAACTTTGAGATCCCTCTTTCCCATCATCCATATAGGAATGTAAACAGTTTAACTTTAACAAGTCCCTTGTGATTACTCTTTCCTATTTCCTTTTTGATGTTTCCCTTGACTCTTCTGTTTGAACAACAAACTTTCTATTTAGCTATGGTCTTTTCATCAGGAATCTTTGAAAATCCTTTATTACATTAAATATCTATTATTTCCCTGAAGAATTATACTCAGATTTGGTGGGTAGTCGATTTTTGGTTGAAATTCTAGCCCCTGGAGGTTGGGTGGGAGAGGTAGGTATAGCCAATATAACACAGAAAAAGCTATCTTAGCCCATAGAAAAGAAAGAAGGAGGAGAAGGTGATAAATGAAGGGAGGTAGGGCTGATAGAAGGGGTGTAGATTGGGGCAGTGGGTAGTCAGAAGCAAAACACTTTTGAGGAGGGACAGCATGAAAAGAGAGCAAGAATATAATAAATGGGGGAGGAGGAAATAGGATGGAGGGAAATACAGTTAATAATCATAACTGTAAAAAAATTTGAAATAAATTTCTCTGAATTTCTCAAATATGTAGACAACTGAATCAAGTTTATAAAAATAAAAGCCGTTCCCCAACTGATAAATGGTCAAAAGATACGAAGACTTAGTTTTCAGATGAAATAATCAAAACTATCTATAGCTATATGAAAAAAATGCTCTAAATCACTAATGATTAGAGAAATGCAAATTAAAAACAATACTGAGGTACTACCTCACACCTATTAGATAGGTTCATTGAACAGAAAAAGAAAATGGCAAATGTTGGAAGGGATGTGGGAAAATTGAGACACTAATGCATTATTGGGAGAATTATAACTGATTCACCCACTCCTGAGAGCAACTTGGAACTATACCCAAAGGGCTATAAAACCATGCATACTCATTGACCCAGCAATACCACTACTAGGTCTGCATCCCAAAAGACTTAAAAAACAAAAAGAAGGAGCGTCTAGGTGGCACAGTGAATAGAGCACCAGGCTTGGAGTCAGGAGGACCTGAGTTCAAATCTGGCCTCAGACACTTAACACTTATAGCCATGTGACCTTGGGAAAGTCACTTAACCCCAATTGTCCTGCCTTCCCCCCTCCAAAAAGAAAAAAACCATGACTGCTGTGGAAATATGTTTTTCATAACTATACATGTGCAACCTATATATTAAGTTGCTTGCCTTCTCAATGAGGGTGGCAGGGAGGAAGGAAGAAAATTTAGAACTCAAAATTTTAAAAACAAATGTTAAAATTTTTTACATGTAATTGAGGAAAAATAAAATATTAAATGAATAATTTTAAAAATATCACAACTTCTTTTCCTTTCATAATGTAATATTCCAAGCCCTTCAATCCTTTCAAGTGGAAGCCACTAAATCATGTGTGATCCTGACTATGGCTCCAGGATATTTGCATTGTTTCTTTATGGCTGACTGAAGTGTTTTCTCTGACCTGGGAGCTCTGGACTTTGGCTCTAATATTCCTGGGAGCTTTCATTTTGGGATCTCTTTCAAGAGGTGATAAGTGGATGCTTTCAATTTCTACTTTACCCTCTGGATCTAAGATATCAGGTCAGTTTTCCCTGATAATTTTTGGAAATATGATGTCTATGCTGTTCTTTTTATTATGGTTTTCAGGTAGTCCAATAATTCTTAAGTTATCTCTCCTCAATCTGTTTTCTAGATCAGTTATTTTTCTGATATTTCATATTTTCTTCTATTTTTTCATTCTTTTGACTCTGTTTTATTGTTTGTCATAGAATCATTAGCTTCCAGTTGTTCAATTCTTCACGAAAATCTTTCCTATGCTTCTCCTTTTCTCCATTTTTTACTATTGTTATGAAGGTGCAGGTCCTTCACAGCCCATGCCCAGATAACTGCAACAGCCTGAGTGTCCTTCTGACTCTCCCCAGTATCTCTCCTCAATCTATCAATCCCCAAACTCAGCTGCCAAAGACGTTTTCCTGATGTACGGACCCAACATCGTTATCCTCCTACTCCGTAAATTGCAATACTCCTTATTACCACCATGATCAAGTCTAAAACCTTCTGTTTGACTTCTAAAACATTTCACATCCTGGCTTACTTCCAGTTTTTATGTCCTTCTGCAGCTCCCACTTGTGTTCTCTATTATCCAATGACATTGGCCTTGCTGCTCCTCACACACAATGTTTTAACTCCTGGCTTCATACTTTTTCTTTTGTAAAAGTCATATTATATTATTATTTTTACTGAGCAAAAATTTATCTTCTCTTGCTTTCACCCTAACCTCCCCATTCTACCATGACTGAGAACAAATGGAAAACAAAAACCCTGTTATAAACATCAATAGTCAAGTAAAACAAGTTTCCACATTTGTCATGTCCAAAAAAAAAAAAAAAGTGCCTCATTGTGCACCCAGAATCCTTAATTTCAGAGAGGATTCTTGGAAGATGGTGGAGTAGGTCAGAAAAATTCCAAGCTCTCAATATTTTACCCCACAAAAGAGCTAAAATAGCACCTTTGAGTAAACAAAGTGTGGGTGGAGGTAAATAAAAATAGGGACACAACCAGAGTCTTCCTGAGATCATTTGAGAAGATCAAAAGAAAAATTCCAGGAAGAGGTTTGGTCCCCATGAAGAGCAAATACCTCCAGACTAGGGTCCACCTTAACAAGTGGCAAGTCCTGGGATTGGTAAGTTTGAGAGACTACCTCAGCCCCAGCCACCAGAACTTTTGCTCTGGGAATAGTAAGTGAAGTTGGGCATCTGAGCCTGGGAAGATCGAGGGAACATCTGGTGACAAGGAACACCAGACCCAGCTGCGCTCAAATTGCAGCAGGGGTGAGAAGGAACCAGCATAACCCTCCTGAGTGCTGAAGCAGTGAGACAGAAAACCCCTGGCTGTGGGCACTTACAGGAGACTGAAGGTTTGGTTTGGGTTCCAGGCTAGAGGGAAGAACTCATGATCTGGGGCAAGAGGCAACATTTCCCATACCCCAGGGCTAGAGGTGGTTACAAAAATTAAGCTATTACCCCCCTGCCCACGCCCCCCTACACACACACACAAATGGACAGGCAAAGGAGAAAGAATCCAACCATAGAAAGCTACTATGGGAATAGAGATGACCGGCTTTCATCTTCAGAGGAGGATACTGAGTAAAGAAACCCTCAGAGTAATATCAAATGGTCACTTGCCCAAAAAAGAATTCATAGATCTTAAAAAAGACTTTTAAAATCAAATGACAGAGATGGAGGAAAAACTAACAACAAAAAAATATAATCCAAGAAAAACAAGAAGGGTATGAAAGGAAAGTCAACCAATTAGAAAAGGAGAGTCGAGTCAGAATCTTTTTTTTTTTTTTTTTTTTTTTTGCTTTTTGAAGGGGGAAGGCAGGGCAATTGGGGTTAAGTGACTTGCCCAAAGTCACACAGCTAGTAAGTGTTACTAAGTATCTGAGGCTGGATTTGAACTCAAGTCCTCCTGACTCCAGGGCTGGTGCTCTATTCACTGCACCACCTAGCCACCCCTGAGATCCAGAATCTTAAGGAAGAAAATGACATCTGGAAAATTAGAATTGGGGGGTGGCTAGGTGGTACAGTGAATAGAGCACTGGCCCTGGAGTCAGGAGGACCTGAGTTCAAATCTGGCCTCAGACACTTAACACAAAAACTAGCCATGTGACCTTGGGCAAGTCATTTAACCCCAATTGCCCTACTTTCCCCCTTCCAAAAAAGCAAAAAGAAAGGAAGGAAGAAAGAAAGAAAGAAAGAAAGAAAGAAAGAAAGAAAGAAAGAAAGAAAGAAAGAAAGAAAGAAAGAAAGAAGGAAAGAAAGAAAGAAAATTAAAATTGGGCAAAATGAAGTCAGTGAAATTATAAGAGATCAAGAAATGATTAATCAAAATATGAATAATGAAAAAATAGAAGAGAAAGTGAAACATTTTGTAAGAAAAACAACAGATTTGTAGAATAGATCAAGAAGAGTAAATATAAAAGTAATTGGACTAACTGAAAGTTACGGTGAAAAAAAGAGTATTGATACAATAATATAAGAAATAATTAAAGAAAATCGTCCCAAAGCAATAGAACAAGAGGGGAAAGTAGAAATAGAAAAAAAATCCATCGGTCACCACTTAAAAGAGATCCTATAAGGAAAACTCATAGGAATATCATAGTCAAATACAGAAACCTCCAGCTTGAGGAAAAAATATTAAAACCATCAAGATTAAAACAATTTAAATATGATGGTGCCACAATTAGAATTATGGAAGATCTATTAGCAGAGACATTAAAATACTGTAGGTCTTGAAACATAACATATAGAAGAGCAAAAGAACTGGGGCTCCAGCCAAAAATATTATACCCTGAAAAGTTAAGTATTATCCTCAATGGAAAAAAATGGACATTTGGTAAACTCTCAGACTTTCAAAACTTTATTTTAAAAAATACTGAACTTAATAGAAATTAGACATATAAGAACCAAGAGAGATGTAAGGCATATAACACAGACTGATATAAGGGATCCATAAGGACAGACTGTTTACTTTTTATATATGTAAAATGTATGTCTGAGATTCCTATTAATAATTGGGTAGCTCATGAGAAAGATTTGGGTAAACCTGAGTATGATATGAATTTAAAAAGAAAACTATTTAGGAAAAGTTAGAAAGAGTAATTATTGGAAGAAATGATGCAGAGGAATTAGATGGGGGAGAAGGGCTGGTAGTTCTACTTTCATCAGGAATGGGTTTAAGAGGGAACAATACATATGTATTTAAAAGAGTATAAAAGTCTTCTAAATTCAGAAGAAATAAAACGGTAGGGTCATGGGGAGGAGGGAGAGGATAAGGGACGGATCTTGAGAAGGGAGAGTGAGGGAATAGGTAAAATAGGGGTATATAAGTATGTTTAGATTCATGGCAATGTGAGAATAGGGGAGGGATCCTTGGAGGGGGGTCGACAAGTAATAGGAAGGCAAGTTAGTGGGTAGAAGTGAAGTAGAGGAGGCAGAAGGGATAGGAAACGAGATATGCACAAACATAGAAACAAAGATCAGGAGTAGAATATGTTTGGAAAAGTATGTCTATGCATGTATGTGTATATGTACGTGTGTATGTATATATCAATAGCTGTAGAAAAACATGCCTAAATTTTATTATAACCTGGGGGGGGGGCCTGGAGGAGGGGGGCAAAAGCACAGAGTTAAGAAGTGCACAAAAGAGAACAAAAGAAAATTTACAAGGAAGCAAAGAAAAGATGGACCGTTCCCAACACCATGAGTACTGTTTACCATACAGGCTTTCTTGAAATGAAAATTTATTGTGATGTATTTTTAATCCTCTCTTATGATCTGCTATGCACATGACATGCTTTTCTTTCTCTCTTTGGATTTAAGTTCCCGTACTCAAGTTTATGATATGTTTTTGTTTCTTTTCTCTATTCTGTATTTGTGTTCTGGCCCTTAAGCCTAAAAGGAAATTAAAAAAAAGAAGAATCCTTAATTTCTCTTTGAGGGGAGGGGCAGCATGTTTCATCATTAGTCCTCTGGAATCTTAGCTGTCATTATACTAATCAGAGTCCCTAATTTTTTCAAAGTTATTTGTCTTTGCTATATTGTTGTCCTTGAATAAATTGTTCTCCTTATGTGTTCACTTCATTCTGTATTATCAGTTCACACAAGTCTTCCCAAATTTCTCTGAAACCCTCCCTTTCATCACTTCTTACAGCACAATAGTACCCCATCACATTTATATACCATAACATGTTCAGTCATTCTTTAGTTGAGGAGCAAACTACCCCCTCAGATTCCCATTCTTTGACACCTCAAAAGGAGCTGTATTTTTCTACATCTCTAGAGTATGCTTTGCTTAGGAATAATCCTTGATCTATCCCTGCTATAACTCCCCCATTCTCCTTTCTACTTACTCCTCTTTCCCTTCTATTTCCCTGCTAAGTGAAATGTATTTCTGTACCCAACTCTGTGTGTATGTGTTTGTGTTGTTTGTGTATTCTTCCTTCTTTTTACCAGTTCAAAGGAGAATAAGGTTCAAGTGTCAACTGGTCCCCATATGCCCTCAGTCTTATTTGCATAATATCTTCTTTTTTTATTTTTCTTGCTTTTTGGAAGGGGGAAGGTAGGGCAACTGGGGTTAAGAGACTTGCCTAAGGTCACATGGCTAGTTTTGTGTTAAGTGTCTGAAGCCAGATTCCAGCTCGGGTCCTCCTGACTCCAGGGCTGGTGCTCTATTCACTGAGCCACCTAGCCGCCCCTGCATAATATCTTCTTATGCACAATGATAATGTGGGACAATTTTCTATAACCTTCCTTTCCTTCCCTGCCTAATGTATTCCTTTTCCCCAGTCTTTCCATCCTTCTCTTAAGATCTCCTAGATATAACAGAGCCATATGCAGGCCTTGTCTAATCAGATTCCTTCTCTCAGATCTGATGATGATGATAGAGTTCAGAGGTGTCACATGTGTATCTCCCTACATACTATGTTTATCCTTGTTTAGTTCCTTTTTATTATTAATTCATGCTTACTTTTTGGTTTATTTTTCTTAACTCTTGTCTTTGAACTTCAAAATCTCTAATCAACTATAGTTTTGTTTTTTATCATGAATGCCTAGAAGTCCTCCATTTTATTAAAAATCTATTTTTCTCCTTGTAGGGTTATATGGGGGGTGGTATAAAGAAGACTGAGAAGAAGGACAAAGATAGCACCAGGTCAAGCATTTTCTGGTTATCATTAATGGCCCTAGAGAAATTAGATTACTATCTTAAGAAAAATGGGACTAATCTGGCCCAATAGCAACTAGAGACAAATCTTGATTTTTAAGGACTTCACCATGAAGGCAACAAAGGGGACTTGGTAACAGCACAAGTGAAACAGGAAAGGTTAATGGGAATGGGGATGCCCAGGTCATGGGCAAGAAATGACAGAACAAAGGGAGGAAGCATGGTCTCCACCCCGGAAGCTGTGTTTAAAATGTGCTCAATCTCAATGAGATCAAGGCTGTAAGGAAAGAGAATGAAACTGGAATGAAGGATGAGAATCAGGAAATATGTCACAAGAAAGCCTTGCCCTTAACTGGTCACTACCCTGCAAAGCATAATTTTATCCTCTGCAGGGTGAGAAGAGGATAAGATCCCCCCTACTGAGGAAGTGAGGAGATTGTAAGGGAAGATTAAATAGCAATTTGATGAGTCACTACTACAATCCTTGGTCAAGGTGGGGTCTAATGTGAACAATCTGGAAGGTCCCTTTTAAAATACAGTTTCATCAACTTGGGGAACTTTAAGATTTACTTTTGCAAAGTCACTTAAATCAGATAGAGACTCCAGTTGGGAACCATTTTTTGTTCCCTTATAGGAGGCTAGGATAGGGAGTTGTCTATACCTAGTCCCATAAAGATGAATCCCAATTTCAGCCACTGGAAGTCTGCAAAGGAGGTAAAGTTCCTAAAAGGGACAAATTTAGTAAAATGTATTAGATATCTTACCTTATTAACAGTTTATGTGGAGGACAATTAAATCCCACTTTCTGGATAAAGCCCCACTCCAATGGCCTTAGGCTTTAGGCATGGGCTTAATCTTACCATTCTACCATAAATGTGTGAGCAGATCAGCTGGTGAAATAAAGGCAAGAGATCAGGCCAGCAGCACAATCCAGAAAAATAGGGTTGTTCAGGCAAATAAGCTCTCTGGGCCTGGAGGGAGGAAGCCTAGTGCCTGTTGCCCTTCAGGGTGGACAGAGGTTAATAACACTGTCTCCTAAAGGGAGCTTTTGGTATGACTTCTCAAATATGGGTTTGATAAGGAAGCAATTGATCACTAGGCTATGAGGGTGCAAATAAAACTGAATCATGACATCTGGGATTGAGTTGGTAAGGGTCTATGTGTCCTGATCAAGTTTATGACATCTCTTAAAACTCCTATCCCTTGTAGTAATCCTGTGCTTCTCATTTCTCAGGCCAGACTTGAGGATTTCAAACAAGTGTCCTTGAGTTGTTGCCCTGGGTACTCAAAGTGTAATAGCTGTAGAAGCATGAGGGAATGAGAGGCCATATGCCTAACCTTAATGGCCTCGAGAAAGAACTGTATGTTCTTTCTTTACAAATATGTACTTGGTTGCTGGACACTGACAGTCAAGTAACTATCATACTAATGGGCTCCTAATAGGTCCTCGTGTATTTATTTGCTAGACACTGAATAATAAGTAGTTATTATTCTAATGGGCTCCTATTGGGTACATTAATTTTTGTTTAGGTTTCTGGAGACAGACCACCAAAGGGAAGGACATTCTCAGTCAGGTAGAAAAATTGAGTGTAAGACCCCCTGTATAGGTGACAGTTGTGGTGGCTAATCAGATTTTTGTTCACTGAAAAATAAGTTCCAACAAACAAAAAGGAACCACCCATAATGACTCTCTAGAAGACTGATGATGAATCATCTTCTCACTTGCTGTCATAGAGACAATGAACTAGAAATGCAAAGTAAGACATATATTTTCAGACATAGGCAATGTATGGACTTGTTTTGCATGTCTTTGTGGTTCATTTGCTGTTTTTCAGTCTGTCCAGTCTTTGTGACCCTATTTAGGATTTTCTTGGCAGTCACTTGCCATTTCCTTCTCCAGCTCACAGTTCTCTAGCTTACAATTCAAAGTTAATGTAGTAGCTCCAACATTGCCCTGTTTGGTTTTGTTGCCTTCTGAACTTCCTTCTAGGGTTGCTAGGTGGCATAGTGAATAGAGTGCCAGACCTGAAGTTAGAAAGTTCAAATCCAGCCTTAGATACTTACTAGCTGTGTGACCCCAGGCAAGTCACTTAACCCCTGTTTGCCTTAATCCTGTGGAGAAGAAAATGGCAGACCACTACAGTATCTTTGCCAAGAAAATTCCATGGACAGCACTGGCATGCTATGGTCCATGGGGCCACAAAAGGTTGGGCACAAAGTGAACCAAAACAACACCTAACAGCCAGTTCAGTTCTCTTTCACCTACAAAAAAATTATGCCTTAAGCCCCAAGTCTTTGTGTGTGTGTGTGTGTGTGTGTGTGTGTGTGTGTGTGTGTGTGTGTGTGTTTGTTGATGATGATGATGATGATGATTGGGTATACATTAAAATTCTGGAACTTGGACTTCGTGTGCGATAGTGGTGTTCAACTCCTACCTTTCTTTTAACAAACCAAATATCAGTAACCTTTTAATAGTAACAGTTGGCATTTATATAACACTTCAAGCCTGGCAAAGCACTTTTCAAATATTGTCTCATTTGATCCTGACAACAACCCTGGGAAGGGGGCATTATCTTCATTTGGAAGATGAAACTTGAGGAAACTGAAGCAGACAGAATTAAATGACTTGCCCAGGTTCAGAAGGTTGGGAAGTTGTCTGAGACCAGAATTGAACATAGAGCTTCCTGACTCAAGGTCCAGTACCATCCATTGGACCATCTCCTATAACTTGTTGCACACTTCAGGAGTCAAGGAGGAAGAAGATTCTAAATGTAGGCCCTACTTGAAGGAAAAGGCAATTCCACTTAAAGACCTCGTAACTAGAAAAATTGCTTCATCATCTCCATTTCTTGGAAAAGCTCATCAGTCCTTTCTTTTGTGGGTTATTATTTATCATTTATTATGTTATTCAGAAAATTAATTATTATTCTGTTTAAATCTAATATTTTGTGACTAGAGATTGTTTGAACCTAGAATGTCACCTGACCTCAGTCACTCTTTAAGAATACTGAAGATGAGTAAAGGAATTTGGGGTTCTCCCAGGTCTTGGATCCACCCAAAATGTTTTTGTTTTGAGTCCTCACACCTAGGTCTTGTTTTCAGTTCACCCAAGTCAGTGTTTTGTGTTCCCTTTGTGTTTTGACTTTGCACAAATTTCATGGAATCTTTACATTTACTTATATCCCTTTCAATCTAACTTGCTTTTTTTTTTCCAAATGCTTTATTAACTTCTGGTTTACATCATTCATTTCCACCAGATTTTGAGTTACAATTTTTTCCCCATTTTTCCCCTACCCACCACCCCAGAATAGCAGTCCCACAGGATATCCCCTCATCCAATCTGCTCTCTCCCATATCTTGCCCATACCCCCTTCGACTTTTCCATTAGGGCAAGATGCCCCAATGTGTCCCAATGCCTGCACATCTTATCTCCCAATTACATGCAAAATAATATTAATAATAGTAGTTATATATATTTGAAACATTTAATTTTAAAACTTCAAATTCCAGATCCATTCCCTTCCTCCCTTGTCACCCACTCCCACTGGGAAGATAAGCAGTTCAGCATATGTTGTACATGTATAGCTATGCAAAACATTACCATAGTAGATATATTGTAAAAAACTGGCTATATTTCCCTCCCACCCATCCTACCCCCACCTGGTCCATTCCCTATTTTGATCCTGAACTAACTTGCTTTTAAGTTGTCCTCTCTACAAAATGGACTATGTATGTGTGGTTCATGGGTGTATATTCTTGTCTAAATTCTATGTAATATAAACCTTCCAGAGCCTAGGAGAGTGTAGCAGCAAGCACTCCAACATCCCCAGGGTGGCTGCCAACACAGGTTCTTAGATTTGCTTTTCTAAAGGAAAGCAACTCAAAATGGGTTAATAAGCTTACTTTAATCAATCAAACATATATTGTTTACCTAGTTCAGGGGAAAAATGTCAGCATCCTGAACTTCAAAGTATACAGACAGAATTTACAAGACAGATAAACAAACAGATCAAGCAGACAGGCTTCCAAACTGCCCAACCATCACATCAATACCAAATTACAGTTACCAGAGAGGGAAGCATCAACATCTGGGTTTTCAAAGCCGGGGGACTCTCAATGGCTGCCCAGAGTCTCATCTGGTCAAATCACACAACACTTCTCAAAGTGAGCCCCAAAGCAAAGCCTCACATCAGGGATTATATAGCCTTCTCCTGGGTCAGAGAATGTAACCACCCTCTTGACCCACTGCCCAATCACACAGCATCAAGGTGTGGGCATGCCTAAAACCAAGCCTCCTGCCATAAGCTCCATGTGACCACATTCAACCTGTTCGGAGGGAGAGTATATTTTCAAATCAAGGAAGGTTCTCAGAGTCTCTTAAACCCATCAAAGGGCCTAGGGGTAGGGAAGATCTTTAAATTTGCATTTCCATTACAGAGAGGGAGTCACACTTCCTTTGTGGTTTCCTGTCCTCTACCAAATGACCTAATAAGTTTCTTTCTAAAGCTATTTCAGATTTTGGGGTTTATTCTTGAGAACAACACTTCCAAGTAATTTTTATTTCCATGTGACAAAGGTGAGAGACAGGGAATTGAACAGACTGTGGAAAGGATTCTTAGTATACTGGAAGTCAGATTAGACAGCTTTGAGATAAATCCTGGGATTATGGCTTTAGAACTAGAATGAACTGGAATAAGCCATAGGGGTCATCTCATCCAACACCCTCATTTTACTACTACTGTTCTACTACTGTTTGTCCTTCAATGAGGACCAATGACATCACAAGGCAATGTCATGACTTGGATGTGAAATTGATGCATAGGACAGCTTTGCTATGCAAAGTTGCCCGTCCCACTTTCCCCTTAAAGTCATCAAATTCCAGTGCCAAGATGCAAGTCAAAGACAGTTGGTACTGACATAATATCTGCACCTCTTCAGGGGTGTAATGAGGATCAGCATCAAGTGCCTTTGCCTGGTGTTGGGTTAATTCCGAAATGCCAGTTCAGTTCACTAATGTGGCCCATTAGGCCCGCTCACTCCATCCCATGGCTCCAAGCTATTCAACTGGGTTTCTTACCAGAATAAATAAGACTGTTTCGATCTGAGATCACTTGATCAGATAAGATCTTTGTGGCAGTGATGCCAAGGATCCAAAGCCCCCACCTGACTGGCAGACCACTGTGAGACAGCCAGCTATCCAGAGGGAAACATTGGGGGAAACCAGCTACTTTATAGAATGAGGAATAAAGAGATTACTTGATTTACCCAAATTCATGTAGGTAGGAAAGATCAAAGCTAGGGTTTGAAGTCAGGTATGCTGAGTCTAAGTCTAGGCTTCTCGACAACATTTTATATTCTATGAACATATAGAATCTTTAGGAGAAAGTCCTAGCTTTATTCCCCACCTCCTTAAGTAAGCTGGGGGACCAGGGGAACACCCTTAACCATTTCTTAGGACTATCCATCCTATACTGATCTGTTCTTTCTTCCCTACCTCCTTTAGGCAAATGTCCCTTGAGACTAGACAGACTAAGCTGGGTGAGAACCTAGAAATATCATGGGGAAGATTCCTATTTATGTTATTGTAGATAAGTAGCTTCTCCTTTCTGGGCCTCACTTTCCTCAGTTATAAAATGAAGCATTCCAACTGATGACTTTCAAAGTCTCTGCTTTCTCTATATTCTAAAAGAGAAAGAAGGGGATCTCAGTGCTTCTTTGGTGCTTCTTAGCCATAGGAAAAGACTGAGAGAAAAGGGTAGGTGATGGTAAGAAGGTGATCCTGAGTCCGTCTCTTATCCCCCCACCCTCCCGCCCCCAGACTGTGCTAAGGGTCTGAAGTTACACATCTCACAGGAGGCACTTCAGTCCAAGGCACCTGAGACTGCCTGAACCTTAGCCCCAAGCTCCCCCACCATCCTGGGTGCCCACATAGTGGGGATATTGTGGCATGAGAAGAGAACATGGATGGACAGAGATATGACAAACAGGAACCACATCCTCTTTGGGCTTAAGCTGTTCATTGGAGGAACCCTGGTGGACTGAGAAATGGTAAATGATAGCCACATCCTCTTCAGCTGCTCAGTAGGAGGGATGCTGGAACCACCTCAGGGCTCAGAGTGACAAGTGACACTTTTATTTCTAAAATTCAGAGGGAGGAGCAAACTCTACTAGCAGTTCCTGCAGTGTGGTTATGCTGAAAAGTCAGGTTTGTTTAGGACAAATCTGAGTGGGTGAAAACCACCGTGGAAAGGCTCTCTGCCCTTCCCCTCTGGGCTCTGGGCTTCCTCCTACTGACCCCCACTTGCTTCCTCGGGGCACTTCCTCCTGTCCCCCGAATTTAGTTCTTCCCTCATAGAAGCTCAGAGGGAGGAAGAGCAGCGTCAAGGCCCTGCCCCTGCTATTATCTCCCTGGGGACCAGAAGGAGGCCTGGCAGCTCCCTGTGTGGTCTCCTTCTGAGTAACAAGAGAGGACCAGCATGGCCCCAGATATCCTACAGCTGCTGCTGCTGCTGTCACTGGGAAACTCAGGTGTGGTAGGGGATGGGTTGGGGGAGGGGAGAGATCTGAGCATGAGGAGGGAAGGGATGGGAGAGAAGGCTCTGGACGGGGCAAGGTCTGGCCACCATGGGGTGTTCAGGCATGGGGAAGGGAAGGAGACTCCCTGAACTGCTTCTTTAGGGCATATTTTGTCTATGGGAGGGCAGAGGAGGCTGCTGTCTGAGGAGACCAGGTTCCCACTCATCCTCTTATCCTCTAGGCAATCCAGGGAGGACTTGGGCTGAGCGCCAACCCTGGGAGGAGGGGCCAAGGTCTCCAGGCTCCAGGGGCCAAGATCAGGCTGAGGAAGAGCACAGACGACTAGAAGGAGAGACCTTCAGTGCGAACTGCACCTACGAGTTCCAGAAATATGAAAACAGATGGATGTCTTGGTGTAAAAAGCGAGAGAATGGAGAGGAGTGTGCGATGCCAACCTTGGAAACAAGCTCCAGGTTTCCATTGTCAGGCAAAGAATGCTCCTCCTCTTATGACCACAATAGCGGCATCCTCACCATCACTATGTCTGAGCTCCGAGTAATTGATTCAGGCGACTACGAGTGTGCGGTCATTGGGGAACCTCCTGAGAAGAAAGAATTCCTCAGGAGATTCCACCTGGTGGTGTCCCCAGGTAAGGCCCTTCCAGGTAGAGCCTGTTCAATTCAACACGTTTGCTAATCACATGCTTAAGTGAAGGCCCTTCCAAGGGGCCAAGGGGCCTCCTCAGCATCTCCACACAGCCCTTTGTCCTTTCTAGTCCCCCCTTTTTCTTCCCTCCCTCATCCCCTTCAGCTCTTCCCCCTCCCCACACTCACCCTTTCCTCAGGGGTTCTTGACCCTCTCTGTGTCATGGAGCTTTCAGCAGTCTGGTGAAGCCTGTGGATCCCACCTCAGAATAAGGTTTTTAAATAATTGAAGGGAAGGTTGAATTTCAGTATGAGGTTAGTGAAAATAAAAATGTTTTTTTTCTGCATCCAAATTCACTTAAGAGCTATCCTTGGGAGTCTCTGGACACAGGTTAAGAACCCTTGCTCTAAGCTAAGCATAAAGTTTAGGCATTTATTAAGCACCTAGTATATACCAGAGATTGTGCTAAGCTCTTTACAGATATTGTCTCATTCTATTCTCACAATAGGTGAGTGTTATTATTATCCTTATTTTACAGGTGAGGAAACTCAGGCACACAGTCAGTCAATAAATATTTATTAAGCTCCTACTATGTGCCAGGTCCCTAACACTGTGTTAAATATTGAGAGATACAGGTACAAAAAGAAACAAAAGATTCTACCTATCCTTAAGGATCTCAGGATCTGGTGAGGAAGACAAAAAGCATACAAATATACACAAACAACCATATAAAGGATAAATAGGAAATGTTTAACAAGGGAAGGCTGAGGGGTTGGGGAAAGGCTTCCTATAGAAGGTGGGGTTTTGATTTGGACTTGAAGGAAGCCAGGGAGCAGAGATAACAAGAGAGAACATTCCAGGCATGAGGGACAGTCTGAGAAAATGCCTGGAATCAAGAGGTGGAGTGTTTTGTTTGAGGAAAAGAAAGGAGTCCAGTTTCACTGGATCTAAGAGTATCTGTTGGGGTTTAAGGTGCAAGAAGACTGGAAAGGTGGTGAGGAGGGCCAGGTTGCCAAACTAGAAATTCTGTATTTGCTCCTGGGGGGCAATAGAGAGCAACTGGAATTTACTGAGTAAAGGAATGATCAAGTTGGGTCTGTGTTCAGCCACTTTGGTAGCTGACTGGAGGATGGGTGGAGTGGCAAAGAGTGGAGGCAAGCAGACCCACCAGAAGTCTATCACAGTAGCCAAACTGTGAGTGTGTGAGGACTGTGCCAAGACGGAGGCAGGATCCGAGGAGAGGAGGGGTCATATCTGAGAAATGATGCGAAGGTGAACTCAGCAGGTCTTAGCAGCAGTGAGAATTCAAAGATCACTGAGCCTGGAAGACTGGAAGGATTATGTTGCTTTAGTCAGTGATGGGAAAATCTGGAGGCAGGAAGAGTTTAAGTGGAGAGATAATGAGATTCTGAAAGGCAGTAGGAGATGTGAGACTGGAGGTCAGCAGAGAAGTTAGGATAGAATGGATGAATCTGAGATCAATAGCATAAAGAAAATGATTCAATCTGTGGGGGGTGATGAGATCACCAAGTGAAGGAGTAGAGAAGAGGGCCTCTGAGAGACACCCAGGGTGAGAAGGCATGACCTAGATGAGGATCTAGCAAAGCAGAGAGATGGAATGGTCAGAGAGGCAGGAGGAGAACAAGGAGAGAGCAAGGTCATGAAAACCTGGAGAAGAGAGAGTATTGAGGAAAGGAGAGTGATCAATAGTGCCAAAGGCTTCAGAGAGCTCAAGGAGAATGAGGACCGAGAAAAAGCCATTGGATTTTATAATACAAAGTAATTCAACACAGAGGTTAAGTGACTTGCCACAGCTAGTAAGTGTCTGAGGCCAGATCTGAGCTTAGGTCTCCAGGCCCCATACTCTACCCACTGTGCCAGGTCTCCTGTCCCTGGGGAAGGTAAATGACCTTTTCCCAAGCCTGGTTAGAAGTTACTTCTGTAATCATAGAGACCCAAGGTCTCATACACACATACACGGATACACACTCATTCACACACATACACATATATGCATACACTTACCCACAAATACCTATAAACAGACAAAAATTTGCTTCAGTCTTTTTATTCCTGCAGTCTCTGTACCCTTTCTACATGGGAGCCTTCAGTGGCATACCTGGAGAAGATGCCGCTTTGTTTTCATGTGACAACAGCTCTAGCCATCTCCTGAGGGAAGAGCAGCCTAGGTGTGCTGTACCATGTTGTTAATGGCCTGGCAGAGGAAGGACCTCCGAGCTGCCTCAGCATGATAGCAGCAGGAGCAATAGGATAGGATTCTGGAGATTGTGTAATGAATGGCCTCTGACACAGCAGCATAAGATATGTCACAAGCTATATTCACACAAGGCCTTGTACTTTTTAAAGTGTCGTTCCCTTATAGGGCCAGCATTCCCGTGCTGGCAGCTCCTGGGTAGTATCAGGAGGTAGCAAGTCCACATGTTTCCCTCTATTTCTTCTCTTTGCAGTTCAAGCACAGAACCCCCAGAAAAGAATACAAACTACCTCAGAGGTCACTTGCAACAACCAGGTCACCAACAGGTATGGCTACTTTCCAAAAACTTGCTTCTCTGTCCCAGAAATCTGTGCATTGCACCTAAATGTCTCCAAACCCTAGTATGCACAAGTCTGTTCCAAGATTCACTGACCTTTTCCAGGGGGAGCCCAGGGCTGCAGTGGGCCTAGAATAAATTCACTTTCTCTCAAATTTAAGCTTATTGTGGCCTGAGATCTGATATCCTTTAGCTCTAGCCCATTGTCCAGTGTGGTTGGGTTGAAGTAGAAAGTTGGGGTATATACCTGAGAGGTAGATACTATTATGTTCCCCATTTTGTATATGAGGAAACTGAGGCAAACACTTTAACTGACTTGCCTAGGGTCACAGAGCTAGTAAGTGTCTGAGGCTGGATTTGAACTCAAGTCTTCTCATTTCAGGTCTAGCACTACACCATTTGGTCAAGGGTAAGTATTATTTTTTTAGATTTCCTAGATGGGCAGAGATAGAAACAAGATTAAATCCAATAGTAGATACTATTATGATCCCCATTTTGTATATGAGGAAACTGAGGCAAACACTTTAACTGACTTGCCTAGGGTCACAGAGCTAGTAAGTGTCTGAGGCTGGATTTGAACTCAAGTCTTCTCATTTCAGGTCTAGCACTACACCACTTGGTCAAGGGTAAGTGTTATTTTTTAGATTTCCTAGATGGGCAGAGATAGAAACAAGATTAAATCCAATCCCTCTTAAAGAAGAACTAAGCTAGTCCCAACACTTTAAATAATTTCCTGTGTGACGTCAGTTTCTCATATGAAAACTAGAGGTATTAGACAAGATGATCACAAGGGTGTCTTCCAGGTGTCCTATGAGCCTGTAAATGTGAAAATTGTCACAGAGAATTAGAGAGTACACAAATTGACCCCAGTCCAGTTGATCAGTACAACATTTGATTCTACCACATCCTCAAATGCTGGGGACAAGCTGGTGACTGCCGATGATTTGGCAGGCTAGTAACTGGCTGAAAGTGCTGCTGTTAAATGACCCTCTTGTTGAGTCCTAAGCCTCCAAAGCCACGAGGTGGTGGGATACCCTTGCTACCAAAATGCCCTCCATTTTATTGCATTAGGCTCAGAGTAGGTCAGATCCCCAGGGTGGTTTGCTTCTTCCCCACCCCACCCGCCTTCTCTCATATCTGACATTTCTCTCTTCCTCTAAGTTCCCCAAAGATGAAATTCCTCATTTTGGGTGTGGTCCTTTCTTGCCTGCTCCTATCGATACTCCTTGTTGTGGGCATCCTTTGTGCCAGGAGGATCTACCAGAAAGCAGGGAAAGGTGAGAAATGGGGTATCTTAACCCTTTTATACACTGCATCTCTGCTCCCCATCTCCCACCTCTCTAACATTATGATCTCAGGCCAGCAAAAGAGAGTTCAGGATTCTACAGTCTTTGAACACTATGGTTCCAGTCTGATGACTGATCCCTTCTATTTCTCGACTCTATGGCCTATCTCATTCATCTCTATATGTTCCAATCCCCTAGCAGGTCATGAGTTTCTTGGGGGCAGGGACTTTGTTTTATTTGCCTTTGTAACTCCTTCTTCTATCCTCTTATCAAAAGGGGTGTTGCATATTGTAGGTGTTCAACAAATGTACCCTGAATGAATGAATATTTGGAGATGCATATTTCTCTTTCTTCTTTTCTCCATGTCACGGACCATAATTCAACTCAATTCTCCATGCAATTCAATTTATTCCAATAGAGATTTGTTAATGCATACTGTGAGCAAGACAGTGTTAGGTGCTGGGGAACAGAAACAGATGTGGTGTACACATTGCTCTGGAGGGATTTACAAAATAAAGGAGAAGGGGCAGAGGGTACTTGTACATGCTTAAGTGTTCTATGAAAGAGTGAGATGAGTACAAAACTGGCCTGGCATATGTGAAGAAGGAGACATCACTTTCAGCTGGGCTCAAGAGGAGGGAGTAGGAGTGAGGAAGCTGATGAGGACCACAACAAATGGAGATGGGGCTGCGGCTGGTGAACGTTATTCCAGGAGGAGTATACAGCATAAGCCAAGGCATGGAGAGAGAAGAAAGTATGCAGTTTGATGAAACATAGAATAAATAAAGGAGAGCAGTAGCAGATGAGTCTGGGAAGAGTGTATGGAATCAGTTTGCATAGAGCTTTGAATGCCGAGCTAAGTATCTTATACACATGCATGCACAAAGACAGTACACTAGAAATCTTTCCCAGTTGGTTCCTCTTAAATCCTCTAGTAACTTAGCCATTTCAAGTCCCAGAATGGAATGGAACTTGTGACATCTACGTTTTGAATTGTATTGGGGTAGCAGGATAAAAGATAAGGAATGGAGAAATGGAACCCTGTCTATGGTGATAAGCCTTAAGTTGGGAGTAGAGAAGAGCAGAGCTGGGCAGCTGGGGTAGTATCCTCCTATTAACTTCCAAGGAAGGGGTTCGCTCCTCTAAGGGTGTCTCTTTTAACAGGTGATGACTCTGAGTCACGGGGAGAGAAGTCAAAGGTAAGACTACTTATCCTTTGCCTATATGCACCTGTAGAAGGCTTCATCCCTTTCACCAGTTTAATCACATCTGACCCACACTAGAGCCCTGTGCTGAGGGCAGGATGAAGTTTTTATTACTCTTCACATAAGCAGATTCTAAATCCTATCATTTAGAGCTGAAAAGGAACAGATTAACTAGGTTAACCCACTCATTTTGCAAAGGAAGACCCCAAGGTCCACAGAGATCAAGAGACTTAACCAACATGACACTATGAGTTAGAGACAAAGTGGGGACTCCAGTCCAGACTTCCTAATTACCTGCCCTATGCACTTTATGCTATGACACACATTACCCAATGACAAACTAGAACTCAGACCATCTACCAGGAAGTGATTCACTTGCCTATAGACAAGAAATTTCCTCTTCCTTCCTACTCCTGAGAGCACAGATGGGCAAATGTCTGTCCTAGTCTAAAAGATCTCTTGAAATAGAAAGGGACAGAATTTGGGTGATAAATCATAATGATTGTATTTGAAATGAGAAACTACATTTTTCAGTTTTATAAAGTAATGGCCTTATATGCAGAGCTATAAATGGGAATTCTGGTGCCTGGGGCAGTGTGGTCAGGGTTGGAAAAGTCAAAGAGTGTTGGCCCAGTCAATACCCTGGGAAGGCACAAAGTGAAATGCAGTCTCAAGGAGCAATTTAGTTCATGGGCATGAGAAGAGGAAGAAAAGGTGTGAAGATAATTTTGCCCAGTTGGGTGAAGTTTGACTGGATATGGTAACCCTTCTTCCCCACTCCAGAAAGAGGGGATGTGTGGCAGGTTCTGGTGCCATGCTCATTTGGAAAAGGTGGGCATATTCATGGAGGAGGTGGGCCACAGGAGGATGACTGGACCCTTGTGATGCAATTAGGGGTTGGGGCATAAAAGAAATTTCAAACTATCGGGCATGTTGCTGCAGACAATTCATGAAGAAGACAGAAAAATCATGGGGGAATCAGGATTAGGGTGTCTTGGTCATATGGTAAGAAATGTGGTGTCTTTCTCAGTAAGACCCACTGAGGTCCAGGCACTGTGAGGATGAAGTCAGGGAAGAAGTATGGCCCCCACAGCCCTTGAAAGATTGGCAACCAGATAAAAAGTCCCAGTCACTCCACCCTAGTTATACCTCCATTTATCTCTTTAATTAAATTTTTATTGATAACTTTTGTTTTTACATCATCTACATGTCCTATCAAAACTCTTTCCTTAAACTGTTTCAGAGATCTGTCTTGTATAACAAAGAAGGAAAAAATGTGGAAACCCATAGGAGAGGAGTAGAAATTCTCAGCAGAAGATGGGTCTTGGGAAATAGATTGGAACTTTGTTGAGAAGGCATAGAAAATAGTTCACCCCATTGAGTATATTGCCTTGAAGACCACCTCTAGGAGGAGGAAAAGAAGATAGTGAAGGCAAGAGGAAGGTTAGAGTGACTTAACTATGAGGCAAGATATGGCGTGTCTCAACGTAGAGCCAACAGAATTAAATAGAAAGTGCTAGAATGAGTTCAGAGGGGAAGCATGCTCCCATACCCCTTAGACAGTGTGTACTAAGGCACAAAGTCCCAGTCATACCATCCTAGTTATAACTGTGTGTGTTTATTTTATCTCTGTTTCATGAGATGCCACAGCCAAAGAATTCATTACTCAGTGGACAGCCTTCTGGTCATGAACTTCCCTGTTCTTAGTTGAGCTAGTCCTTGGGCAGTAGACACCATTTGTTTTAGGTTCATACTCCATTCTAATCTTTCCAGATCAACAGGAAGTACCAGAGCCTATCTTTTCTTAACATAGAGGGTCAGTCACCTGCCATCCCTCAATGAAACATCATCAGAGGAAGACTTGGTAGAGGCCCAAAATGTTCAGAGGTCATTATATTGTGAATTGCCAATGCGCTGAATAATAGAGGCAGGGGGAACAGCTATTCTACAGGCTCCTTTATTCAGAGAGGGTCAGATGCCCAGGTAGCACAAGTCAGAAAATGCTATTAAATGCAAAAGGAGATTGTTAGCCCCTTGAGGGCAGGGACTGTCTTTTGCCTCCTTTTGTACTCCTATTACTTAGCATGGTGTCTGGCAGGTGCTTAATAAATATTTGTTGATTAATTGATCAACTGAGATAGGACAAATATAGAATACTGGGAGAAATAATCAATGAATTAAAAAGAAAAAAATCCTTGGGCAGCTAGGTGGCTCAGTGAATGGAGCAATGGCCCTGGGGTCAGGAAGATCTGAGTTCAAATCCAGCCTCAGACTCTTAACAAGGTCACTTACCACCCTGTGACCTTGGGCAAGTCACTTAACTCCAATTGCCCTGCCTTTACCCCTCCAAAAAGCAAAAACAAACAAACAAAAGCTCTCATTTTCAAAAATGTATTAGTCACCAGAGATTGATTAGTATAATGGAAAAAACAGTGGATCCACAGCCAAGAGCCCTGGTTCTAGTTCCCTCTCTGTCATATCCTAGCTAAATGAGCCACTGGAGTCATAAAACCTCTTGGAGCTTCTGTTTCTTCATCTGTAGAATTAGGATAATACTTGTACTATCTACCTTACATGTTTCCTGTGTGGGATGTGCTTTGTAAAGCCATTTTCTTATTGGTATCAGTATTATGGAGATGGGGTGGAAGAGAGGTGTTGATCAGGGGAATTCCTTAATCCCTGTGATGAGCAGTGAGAGAGCCTTTGGGGAAGGTGATGAGTTCCTCCCTACTGAAAGTGTAGGCATGGCCATTGGTGCTGAATTGAGAGGACTGGGACTGACTCCTAATTGGATTTTAGGAACTGAGGCTGTCTGGATTTCCTGGTGGGGAAGACAGATTTGTCAGAGGTAGCCTTCTCTGCTGGCCTATAAAAATGAACTGGCAGAGCTGTGGGGCACTTCGAGGGCCCCTTTTTTCTTTTCTGGATTCAGAGGATAGACAGGTCTGGTCTGCCATAAACCGGTCTGTCCTCCAAACAAAAAAAGGTTGTACAGAACAACCACAGTAACTCATTTTGGATTCCCTAATATAGGTTTGATCTGAGTTCCCTGATACCATTCTGGTAAATGTTAATAATGGACTCTACCACACCACCTCTCCCTACCTACTAGGTGCCAGGCCCTGTGCTAAGTGCTGATGATACAAAAAGGGGCAAAAGATGATCCCTGCCCTCGATGAGCTTATGATGATCCCTGGGAGTCAGGGCATCTGAAGTCTAGTTCCTATTCTGCCACTAGCTTTGTGTGTGGCCTGGAAAGTCCCTTCTCTTGTCTAGGCCTCAGTTTACTCACATATAAAATGAAGGGATAGACTAGATAATTTCAAAGGTCTCTTCTAGCTCAGACATTCCATACTATTAGGCATTTTCCACCCTCCCCCTAACATGTCAATGTTTCTTCCTTTCCAGTATAACTTGATTCTGTCTCTCTTCCCCTGGCTTCTAGGGCTCTGCCATGAAAATTGACAGCGATGAGAATGCCGAGGAAATCCATTATGCCACAGTGTCTGACCAAAGTCCCAGAGAGCCACCCAATGCCAAAATTCATACTCCTGTTGAGAATGTGGAATATGCCACCATAACAAGGAATTGATGTTAGCTGCCCAAGTCAAATGCTCCTCAGAATCCAATGTGGAGGGTCTAGAAGAATTCACTATCAGCAGCGTCTTCCAGCAAAGAAGTGGTAGAACAAAAATGTATGGAAATGAGGAATACGTGATTAGACATGGACCATGGATAGATTTATTTTGCTTAGCTATATTTCTTTGTTGTGAAAGAGGGTTCTATAAGGGCTTGGCAGGGGGGGGGGGGCTAGTAAGAAGTGGTAGCATTACAAAAAAGCCCAGCTTGAATAAAACATCTTTTTTTATGTATTAGGCATCTACGTTGTACAAAGCTCTGTGCTAGGCCTAGTATGTGTTTCTGATGGGGAAGAAATTGGCTTTGGGGAGAAGAAATGAAGAGTATTTATGAATTTAGGATCTGTCGACCTGAAAGCTTGGTCAAAAGAGGCAAACAGGCTAAGTCATATAAAAATTCATGTTGTTTATTCCCTTAAAACTTGCAGATTCAGGTAAACTTAAATTTTGACTGTCTGTTTTAGAACAATCCCAAGTCAAGATGTCTTATTACTCAAATTTATGATACCTAAATATGTTTAACCATAGTATGAGAAAGGAATTTTCTTAATCGAATATGTTGTAAATACAATAAGATAAGAGAGTTGATAAAGTGTCAATTGAATTACAAGCCAGGATATCTGTCTTTTGGGTATATGTCCATAAAATAGTAAGATAAGAAAAGTCCCATTATTCCAGGTAGTGTCTTGTCCTTAGTAGTCATTAACAGAAGAATGCTCTGGTCAGCTTCACCTGGCCTTGTAGTATTGACACAGGAAGGGGCATTTTGAGTTCACTCAGAGAGCAAGCATGTCCATTATGCCAGAGCATTGAAAAGCATTATGGTACTCTCAGAGTGTGCCATGATGGCTCTCCTGATTGGTCAATTTACGTTAGACCTTTCTCAGGTCTTGGGGGTTCAAAATGGTTTGAGGAGAAGTTTACAGATCTCATTGATATGACTATTCTCTCAATTGTTGCAAATAGCAACTGATCCATGATCTTTCATCTATCTGAATCATGTCCTTCCTGTCCAGAAAGTCCTCTATGGGGAGTCAACCCAACTGGAAGACTCTAGGATTCCCAATGTGTTGTACTTAGCAGAGTATGTGGATTGTCCAATTGTCACTCTTCACTTTTATCTCATGACTGACCCACTTTCTTTTCTGTTCCTTAATCTCTGTGACAACGTTTCTTACCACTTCTTTTGCCCAACACTTGTTTACTCATGAACTGCAGCCTATTCATACCCACCATATACTTCTTCATTTATGTTTTGGTGACTTTCAGCTTAAATTCTTCAGAATTTTTTTTCCCCAGAACTCCTGGGCCTTTGTTTCCAGGAAGAAATTAAAAGTAATTAAAGACACAAGGCTGAGGGTGGTGAACTGCTTGAGTTCAAGAGTTCTGAGTTGTAGTAGGGTTAAAGCCAATTGGATATGGTCACTAAGTCTGGGACCAATATGTTGAGCCCTTGGGAACAGAACCAGTAGGTTGCCTGAGGAGGCATGAACTGACCCAGGTCAGGAAAATGGAGCACACAAAAGCTTCTGTGCCAATAAGAATCAAAATTGGGCCAATGAGTGGCTACTACACTTCTAGCCTGAGTGAGATAAGGGGAACTGTACTTTTAAAAAAAAGCTCTTGTAATGGGCATTTCGTATATGCCTAGACCACCTAAGATGTCACCCATATGCTGGGGACCTGATTAATTGCTACATCCTTACTGTTTGAATATTAAGTGATTAGGAAGAACCTTTTCCACTGATCACATAGCTGGTACTGTCAGTAGCATTAAAACAGCCTAATCAAAAACACTCCAGGCTTTTCTTAAATTTGTATCTGAGGGTGAAGGATTCCCCTCACAGCAAGTGAACTGTGCAGTAAATGGGAGAAGGCTTGAAGTGCCTCCTCCCCTACCCCTTAGGCCATATGGCCTCAACAAATGGGCTTGGAGCTTGGGGTTTTTCTTTCATTCTTTTCTATTCTAGGTGCAGGGACAGGAATCTCCAAACTGTGAGCAAACCCTGGGGTGAGGTGGGGGAGAGGAGGTGGACAAGAGTTCAGGGTGTGTAAGGCTGTAGGAAACTAGCCCAAAGAATCTTTGGACTTGAACTTGATGGGACTAATGTTGCCTAAAAACTGAGCTAAACTCTGGGCTTAACACTTCTCTTCCAAAGAAATGGGTAGGTTGTGCCCCCCAGGTGTTGGAGGGAAATGTTTGAATGTTTGTTCTTAATAAATCTTTGAAGTAAATAGTCCTTTGTAAAAGCTAATCTAATGATAAATAATTAAATAGAATTGGGTTGCTAGTCACTGAATACCTAAAATGGGAAGAACATATGTGGTGGAGGCTTGAGTCAAGGGCAAAGAAGAAAGACTCCCCAACCCCCTAAGGGTACTGGAGATCAGGGTGTGTGTGGCAGTAGTAGGGGGGGGGGGGCGCGATTAAAACATAGCAAGTCCTGAGAAGGTGAGGCCAGAGCCAACCAATGTGTCATACTATACAATTTCCCCAAAACCAAAAACATTGTCATGTGTGGTGGTTCTGCAAGATATATAAAGATGCTGCAGCCTACTCATACCCCCCATGTACTTCCCCATTTCTCTTTGGGTGGCATTCAATTTTAATTCTCCATGTGTGGGATAAAAGAGTTCAGAGTCTGAATCTGAGATCGGAAAAGGTCTTTATTCTTTCTCATGAGAAAGGACCCTCTGCCCCTGTCGCGCAAATGGCATCTTCCAGGGAGAGAGCAACAGGTAGAAGCAAGCCCATGGTTATATAACCTTCTAATGCAGAAACTCAACCCTTGAGCACGGGAATCTATCTTGGAGACAAAGGACACGGAAATATGTGGGTGTCCAATGCAAGGCCAGGAAGGCAGTTTTATCCTTATTTAGCATATCTTGTGCTGAGGTGGCACTGGGGAGGGTCTCCATTGCTCTAAGTCCCAGATTGCTGTAAGGTCAGGTGACTTCTAAATTTAGACCTAGTGGATACTGAAGCCATGCTAGATTTGATTTTTCAGAATGGGGAAACTTCACTGCAAATTATCCCTCACATTCAGAAATTTATATTTCCTATAACTCCTCCTCCTCCTGTCTTCTTTTTTCTTTTTCCTTTTTTTTCCTTTTTGGAGGGCAATTGGGGTTAAGTGACTTGCCCAAAGTCACACAATTAGTTGTGTGTGTGTGTGTGTGTGTGTGTGTGTGTGTGTGAAGTGTCTGAGGCCAGATTTGAATTCAGGTCCTCCTGACTCCGGGACAGGTGCTCTAGTCATTGTACCACCTAGCCGCCCCTCTTCTTCTCTTTTTCTTCTCCTCCATCTCCCGCTCCTCCTCCTCCTCCTCCTCCTCCTCCTCCTCCTCCTCCTCCTCCTCCTCCTCCTTCTTCTTCTTCTTCTTCTTCTTCTTCTTCTTCTTCTTCTTCTTCTTCTTCTTCTTCTTCTTCTTCTTTCTCTCTCTCTCTCTCTTCTCTTCTCTCTCTCTCTCTCTCTCACACACACACACACACACACACACACGGTAATTAGGATAATTAGAATGAATTCTTTGAAGGACTTTGGATGTCATGTAGGAATATGTTATGTTCCAGACGATGCAATGGTCACAAAGTCATACACAAGTAGGGATATTTGAAGGACTTTACCATCTATAAGGAATCCCTCTTTTATTTGTATTGTATTACAGCTAGAACATTCAACTTGGAGTCAGAAAACCCTGTGTGTGAGCATCTAGGCATGAATTTTACTTTTTTCAGTCTCAATTTCCACATCTATAAAATTAATAATCATAATAGCACCTACCTCACAGGGTGGTTGTATCAAAGAAGATAATGTATTTGAAGTACTTAGCAAATCTTGAAGTGCTATATAAATTCTAACCATTTTTATTGTTGTTATCTCACTTTTCTTATCTTTTTCTACGTGGATCAGATAGAAATGGTTTTGGGACAAGTTCTGAACTATTATTATTCCTTTGTATTCAATGAGATATAGGATACTGCTCAAGCAGAGAAGATAACAACTTTAATTGAGTGAAAATAAATAATAATAAATTAACAAAAGCTCATCCTTTATAGGCTCACTGAAAGAATACTAACTACAGCTCCAAGAATAGACAGGATGATGGCGATAATGTGTATTTCATACTTTTCTTCTATGACTCTGACCTCCTAAGAGACCTCCTGGGAAATTACGATTCTTTGGGATGGCAGCATCTATTTAAAATGTTGTTCTTAAGTTTTTGTGCTTCAATATATGGTTTGGGCAAATGTGAGAATTACAAACCAACATCACTAAAGAATATTGGTAAAAAATAAATTTGAATAAATCTTAAGAAAAATACAAATGCACTTTTCACTGTGATCAAATTGGATTCATACTAGGGGTGCAAGGCTGACCCAACTTTAGGAAAACAAATTACATAATTAATTATAAAAAGCAAAAACTCATCAGATGATATGATTGGAGTATTAAATATAAACTATAAAAGCCATTGACGGAATGCAATACTTGTTTATACTCAAAATGTAACAGATCACAGGCATAGAAGGGGAATTTTTTCATATATCATAGAAGTTTATATCTTAATCTGAAAGATGGCACTATTTACAATGGGGAAACACTGGAATTTTGACATACTTCAAGAAATGTTAGCAATAACAATAAAACAAGAGAATTAAGTAAAAGCTTTTACATTAGCAAAAAGGAAACAAAATTATCACTATTTGCTAATGATGTGAGGGTACTTGATAAATCTAGATAATATGATAAAGAAATTCATTTGGAAGAACAAAAGGGCTAGAAAATCAAGGATAATGGGGAGGGGGGTAGAAAGAAAGGGGAAAATAGCAAGTTCTTCCAGACTTCAAATTATATTATAAAATAGTAATCATCAAAACTATTTGGTTCTAGGCAGAGTAGGTCAGAAAATTCCAAACTCTCCAGATTTCCTCCATAAAACAAGGCAAAATATTGCCTCAGGGTGAATGCAGAGCAGCAAAAATTGGAGTAGAACAGTGATCCTCCTGGGACAACTGGAGAAGATCTGAAGAAAGACCCCAGGATGGAGGATCTGCCTGAATGAAGTGTAAACATCTCCAGGCTCTGTTAAAACAGCAAACAACAAGCCCTAGGGGCATCTGGGTTAGGAGGTAGCCTCAGCCTCAGTCACAGGAAATCTCACCTCACAGACAGTGTGAGGGGTCAGACATCTAAGAAGGGAAAGACTGAATGAACCTCTGCTGCAGAGGGATGCCAGGTCCAGCTGTGCTGCTGAGAAGTGGTCCAGGGAAGAAGGAAACAGCACACGACCAATGGGTGCAGAAGCAGCAGGACAGGGATACTGCTAGAGTTGAGTTCTTGATTTTGGTTCCAGACAAGAGGGGAGAACTGAAGGTCAAAACCATTGAAGGGTTCTCAGGGAGTAAGAGCATTTCTAACATAGTGTCCTGGGGAAGGGGTGGGGGAGGAAGGAGGGAGGGGCTAGCTATGGAATGGAGGGAGAAAGGAGTGCAGAGATTGGACCCTGGACAAAGCTCAAAAAATAACAGTAAGAAGGACCTGAGGCCAGAAGCATTATCCCCACATCCCAGGACTAGAGGTGATTATAATAACAAACTGCTAAAAAAAAAAATGAACAAGCAAAGGAGAAAGTTCCCAACTATAAATAATTACTTTGGAAATAGAGAAGACCAGGGTTCATCTTCAGAGAAGGATACTGAAGAAAAAAATAATGCCTCTCCTACCCCAAAGAATAATATCAAATGGTCACCTGCCCCAAAAGAATTCTTAGGAGACTCAAAAAAGACTTTAAAAATAAGTTAAGAAAGATTGAGGATTTTAAAAAAAAGAACAATCCAAGAAAACCAAGATTATAAAAAGAAAGTCAACCAACCGGAAAAGAAGATCCAGAATCTCCAGGAAGAAAACAATTCTGTGAAAACTAGAATAGGTCAAGGGGAAGCCAGCAATGTTATAAGAGACCAAGAAATCATAAAAAACAAAATTTTAAAAATAAAAAATAGAAGAGAATGTGAAACATCTCATAAGAAAAACAACTGATATGCAGAAAAAATCAAGAAGAGAAAACATAAGAAAAAATTGTATTACCTGAAAGTTATGATAAATAAAGGATCTTGATACAATAATACAAGAAATTATTAAAGAAAATTGCCCTAACATTTTAGAACAAGAGGGTAAAGTAGAAATAGAAAAAAGCTACTGATCACCACTTGAAAGAGATTTCAAGATAAAAACCTACAGCAACATCATAGCCAAATCTGAAATTCCCAGGTTAAGGAGAAAATATTACAAGCAACAAGGAAAAAAAATTCAAATATGGCAGTCACAAATAGAATTACAGCAGGCCTACTAGTGTCTACATTAAAAGACTGCAGGTCTTGGAACACAGTACATTGAAGAGCAAAAGAACTGAGGTTGTGGCCAAAAATATCATATCCAGTAAAGTTAAGTATAATCCTGAATGAAAAAAAAAAAGGATATTCAATGGATTGACAGATGCTCAGGATTCTGTCACAAAAAGACAAGAATTTAATAGAAAATTTGACATAGAAGATACAGGAGAAATATAAGGTAAACATCAAAGACTAATTCCAAGGGACTCAATAAGGACAAATTATTTACTTTTTATAGGTAAAAATGTCAACCATATACCAATTTTGTCATCAGTAATTGGATAGTTCGAAAGTAGGATTGGTGTAGAGCTGTACAGGATGTGATACTAAAAAACAAAATGGTATAGGAAAAGATTAAAAAAAGAGTAATTATCTCATATAAATGATGTGCAAAATAGCTGATGCAGAGGATTTAGGTGGGGTAGGGGGCTGCTAGTGCTGGAACCCTTCTCACATAAGATCTGGGTTAAAGAGATAACAACATATACAATTAGATGGGAATAAAAGTCTTCTAAACTAGAAAAAATAAGATGAGGCTATAGGATGGGAGAGGTATGTAGATTAATGGAAACAGGTTAAAAAGGAAACAACATAGATAGATAGATAGGTAGAGATATAAAAGTCTTCTAAATTCACAAAGAAGCAAGAGAGCAAGGAAGTGGGGGGAGGAGAGGATAAGGGAGGGATTCTTAGAGGAGGTAGGTTAAAGAATAGGAAAGCAAGGTAGAAGTAAAGCAGAGGAGTGAAGAGGGATAGACATAGGGTGAGAAGGACAGTGAGGAAAATAGGAAGGAAGAAAATATACAAGTAATTGTAGCTTAGAATGTGCATAGGATGAATTTACCCATAAAATGGAAACTGATAGTAGATTAAAATTTTGCAATCAACAATAAGTTGCTTCAGGAAATGCTATAAAAATGAGGGATATACACAATCATAAAATAAAGGTCAGGAGTAGAATTTATTATGTAAGAAAAAGCAAGGGGTAGTAATCATGATTACTGCAAAGTTAAAGCTAAAATAGAGTTAATCAAAAGAGAAAAATGGGGAAACTATAGTATGTCAGTCATATTATTCAATATTGGTTTAGAATATTTAAAATAACTAGACAGTATAAAAAAAAAAAAAACCTGAGAGTATACCTGCAAAAACAGACCCAGGAACTATATGAATTAAGTAATTGAAGTAATATTTATTGTTCATAGGTAGGTAAAGCCAATATAACGAAAAAAATTGCAATATTACCTAACTAATCTATTTATGAAATACCATCCCAATTAAATTACTTAAAAAAATTATCTTACAGAGTTAGAAAAAATAGTAACAGGGTTCCTACAGAAGAGTAGAGGGTCAGGAACTTCAAGAAAACCAGGGGGAAAAGATGTAAAAGAACCAGATTCTGTAGTATCAGACTTTAAACCATATTATATAATATGAGAGGACTGTTCAAGTGTAAAATGGATAGTTTTTATTGTTTTATTTATTTTTGTCTTTTTTTTTTTTGGAGGGGGGAAGGCAGGGTAATTGGGGTTAAGTGACTTGCCTAAGGTCACTCAGCTAATAATTGTTAAGTGTCTGAGACTGGATTTGAATTCAGGTCGTCCTGACTCTAGGACTGGTGCTCTATTCCCTATGCCACCTATGTGCCCCACTTTTGATTATTTTAAATTAAAATGTTCTTGTATAAATAAAATCTATGTAGTCAAGAATAGAAGGAATGGGGCGGCTAGGTGGTGCAGTGAGTAGAAAGTCGGCCCTGGAGTCAGAAGGACCTGAGTTTGGATCTGGCCTCAGACACTTAATGCACACACAAACAAAAACCTTGCCGTGTGACCTTGGGCAAGTTACTTAACCCCAATTGCCCTCCAAAAAGCAAAAAAAAAAAAAAAAAAGAATAGAAGGAATGCAGAAAACTGGGAAAAAACTTTCACAGACAATCTCTCAGATAAAATGTGATTGAGTTGGAATATTGCTGCAGTGTAGAAAATGATGAGCTGCTTGATTTAGGGAAAAAACATGGAAAGACTTGGACATATAAAGGAAGATGCTATCCACTTTTAGAAAAACAGATGACAAATGGAAATAAACACAGTATAGTCTTACATATATGTATATGAGTGTATCTGTATATATCTGTGTATATTTATAGATATCTATGTATATTTGTGTGTGTATATATGTTTACATACATACATACATGTATGTGTACACACACACACACACACATATATATATATGATTGATTGTAGGGGGGAGGGCCGTAAAAAGTGCACAGCAGATAAATAAAACCTACAAGAAAGCAAAGAAAAGCTGGACAGCTTTGGAAACAATTTGTAACATTTATTATATAGCTTTTCTTGAAATGGAAATTTATAACTTTAAAGTATATCCTCTCATGTTCTCCTGTATACAGGGTAAGGTTGGCTTTTTTCTTTAATTATTTTTGTGTTCAAGTTTAAAACAAATTTAATTTTAAAAAACTGTTTGGTACTGTCTAAAAATAGAAGAATAATCAGTAGAACATATTAGGTAGGGAATAATAAAAAATAATAAGATTCAATAACCTGGTGTTTGATAAACCTGAGGACATAAAATACTTAAAGAAAAGTTCCCTGTTGGATCTTAATAGCTGGAAACACTGGGAGGTATTTTGGCAAAAATTAAAGTCCAATGGACATATCATAGAAGTCAAAATGGATATTGGAACTAAATATTGAAGGGCACACCTTAAAAAAATTCACAAAAAGAATGAGATCTGGCAAATTCTACTGTTATGATTGGAGAAAGAATTCTAAATCAAACAAGAAATCTATCATAGAATTTAAAAGAAATAGTTCCAGGAGTGGAGCCAAGATGGCAGAGTAGAAACAGGACTTCTGTGGGGCTCCTGCTTCCTCCTCCTTCAATACATGTAAAAAAATCACTCTAAACAAACGTTAGAGCTACAAAACCCACTAAATGACACAGAGAAACTAACCTCCTGATGAAGACAGCCCAGCAGACCAGCAGAAAGGGGCCAGCATAGTGGGCAAGGAGTCAAGTCCTCCCCCACCGACTCCCCCCCTTTACAGCACGTGGTTTTAGCCTCAGGATAGCTCAACCAGGCCCAGCTACAGGGACTTTGGGAGAGTGGATCACAAGCAGCTGTGGTGGTTTCCAGAATTACCAACACATAAATGCCAAAGACAAAGTGAAAGGTCAATATACTTTGGAAACAGGGAATTTGGGAGTGTGGTTCAGCCTCTGCCCCCAGGGTGAGAAATGGCTGAGGTGCCATGTGGTTGCTTCAGAGCTCCTGGCCTGAAGATTGTAGTGGGACCAAGCAACCAGTCTGAGGGGTAATTGCTCTTGCTTTAACCTGCCTGGATCTGGATCCCTGTCCTGGGTGGAGGTCCTGGGGTGAGTGATGAGTGTACCAGAGCAAGTGAAGGCTTCTGAGAGGCCACGCAACTAATAGGTCTAGCAGCTGAGAAAACCCCAGCAATCTGGGACAAAGTTCTCCTCTCTGAAAGCAGAATTCTACTATAGCAAAAAGCTCAAGAGTCAAGTGGTTGAGTGGCAACATGAGCAAGCAAAGGAAGCAAAGCAAGAACAGAGGTCTGACTTTGTATTCCTTTATTGGGGACAAAAAGGATCAAGGCATGGAGCAGGAAGAAGACAACAAAGTCAGAACTCCTGTACCAAAAGCTTCCAAGAAAAATACAAACTGGTTACAGGCCATAGAGGAGCTTAAGAAGGATTTTGAAAACCAAATAAGAGAATTGGAGGAAAAATTGGGAAGAGAAATGAGAATGATGCAAGAAAAGCATGAAAAGAGAGTCAACAACTTGACTGAAGAAAATGACACCTTAACAAATAGACTAACTCAGGGGTGGAGCCAAGATGGCAGAGTAGAAACAGCACTTCCAAGGTGCTCTGCCCCACACAACTTCCAAACAATGTAAAAGGGGGCTTTGAAGAACTTCTGGAGCCCCAGCACCCACAGAACAACACAGAGAAGCTAACCTCCCGCTGAGGACAGCCCAGCAGCCCTGCAGGGAGCGGCCAGCACTGCACAGCACAACGTTCTGGGAGCCAAGCCCAGGCCCACTTGAGCTGCGGTTTTAGCCCAAGGATGACCTGGCAAGCAGCCAGTTGGAGGGACCCCAGAACACCAGCAGCTGTGGTGATTCCAGAATTATTAACATAGACATGCCTAGGACAAAGTGAGAGGTTAGTGCCCTATGAACTTTGGGACCAGTATTTGGGGAACGTGTTGGCTTCTTCCCCTGGGGGCAAGAAGTGGCTGAGGAGCCAAGGCACAGAAGCCATATTGCAGCTTCAGTGGCAGCTTCAGCTCCTGGTCTGCGAACTGTAGGGAGATCCAGCAATCAGTCTGGGGGTTAATCACTCTTGCTTTAACCTGCTTGGATCTGGATTGTGGTCTGGGGGGAGGTCTGGGGTGGGTATCCAACTTGCCAGAGTGGGTGGAGGCTTTACAGAGGCCACCCAACCTCCAGAAGTTGTGAAGACCCCAATGTTCGGGACAGAAGCTCTCCTGTCTGGTGGCAGAGTCCTACTGTGGCAACAAGCACAAAAATCAAGTAATTAAGTGGCAGTATGCCTAGGCAAAGGAAACAAAATAAACAGAAAAATGCAACATTAGACTCCTATTTTGAGGGCAAAGAGGATCAAAGCATGGAACAGGAGAAGGACTGTGAGGTCAGAACTCCTGCACCAAAAGCCCCAAATGAAAATACAAGCCGGCTAGAGGCCATAGAGGGCCTTAAGAAGCAGATAAGAGAAGTGGGGGAAAATTGGGAAGAGAAATGAGAAAGATGCAAGAAAGGTATGAAATGACAGTCAACAACCTTACTGAGGAAAGTAACACCTTAAAAAATAGACTAACTCAAATGGCAAAAGAGGCTCAGAAAGGCAATGAGGAGAAGAATGCCTTAAAAAGCCGAAATTTCAGATGGAAAAAGAATCTTAAAAGCTCGCTGAGGAGATTCATTCCTTCAGAATTAGACTGGAGCAAATGGAAGCTAGTGACTTTATGAGAAATCAAGATGCTGTTAAACAGATCCAAACAAATGAAAGAATAGAAGGTAATGTGAAATATCTCATGGGAAAAACCACTGACCTGGAAAATAGATCCAGGAGAGGTCATTTAAAAATTATTGGACTACCTGAAAGCCATGATCAAAGAAAGAACCTAGAAATCACCCTTCAAGAAATTCTCAAGGAAAATTGCCCTAATGTTTTAGACCCAGAGGGCAAAACAGAGGTTGAAAGAATCCACCAATCGCCTCCTGTAAAGGATCCCAAAAAGAAAACTCCTAGGAATATTATAGCCAGGTTCCAGAATTCCCAGATCAAGGAGAAAATACTACAAGCAGCCAGGAAGAAACAATTTCAATATTGTGGAAACACAATCAGAATAGCACAGGACCTGGTAGCTTCTACACTGATGGATTGAAGGGCATGGAATATGATATTCCAGAGGGCAAAAGAACTGGGAATGAACCCAAGGGTCACCTACCCAGCAAAACTGAGTATTTTGTTTCAGGGGAAAATATGGTCATTCAGTGGAATAGAGGACTTTCAAGCATTCTTGAGGAAAAAAACAGAGTTGAATAGAAAATTTGACATCCAGACACAAGAAGCAAGAGATGCTTGAGAAGGTAATTAGGGAAAGGAAATCAAAAGGAACTTATCAAATTTGAACTATTTACATTCCTACATGGAAAAACAATAACTGTGTCTGATGAAACGTTCCTCATTATGAAAATAATTGAAGAAGGGTATATGGGCATATGAATACATACGTGAATGTGTGTATATATGTTTACAGGTATACATGGATAAAGGGCACAAGTTGAATTTGGTGGAAAGGGATGATACTTAAGGGGGTGATGATACTTAAGTGAGAGAGGAAAGTGGCAAGAGGAGATGGGGAGAGACAGGGTAGGGTAAACTATCTCACGTAGAAGAGGCAAGGGGAAGTAGTTGCAGGGGAGGGGAAGAACAGGAAGGCAAAAAGGCAAAACCATATTCTCATTGAATTTGGCTCAGGGAGAGAATCACATACATACTAAATGGGATATCTCACCCTGGAGGAGAGTAGGGGGAAGGGAGATGAGAGGGGGGATGATGGAAGGGAGGGCATTCTGGGGGGAGAGGAGGTTGGAAGTACCCACTTTCGAAGAGGGACAGGATCAAAGTAAGGAATGGACCAGTTCGGGGGTGGGATGGGTGGGAGGGAAATATAAGCAGTCTTTTACAATATATCTACTATGGTAATGCTTTGCATAGCTTACATGTACAACACATACTGAATTGCTTATCTTCCCAGAGGGAGTAGGTGACAAGGGAGGAAGGGAATGGATCTGAAATTCGAAGTTTTAAAATTAAATGTTTCAAATGTATATCTTTTTTTCTTTTTTTTTTTTTTTTAAGCAATTGGGGTTAAGTAACTTGCTCAAGGTTACATGGCTAGTCATTATTTGTGTGTGGGTGCTCATTTTCTGAGGCCAGATTCGATCTCTGGTCATCCCAACTCCAAGGCCGGCGCTCTTACTCACTGCACCACCTAGCCGCCCCTTTTAGGGCAATTGGGGTTAAGTAACTTGCCCAAGGTCACATGGCTAGGTTTTTTGTTTGTGTGGGTTAAGTGTCTGAGGCCGGATCCAAACTCAGGTCCTTCTGACTCCAGGGCCGTTGCTCTACTCACTGCGCCACCTAGCTGCCCCTCAAATGTATATTTTAAAAAATAGACTAACTCAAATGGCAAAAGAGGCTCAAAAAGCTAATGAGGAGAAGAATACCTTAAAGAGTCAAATTTGCCAGATGGAAAAAGAATCTCAAAAGCTCAGTGAAGAGAATCATTCCTTCAGAATTAGATTGGAACAAATGGAAGCTAGTGACTTTGTGAGAAATCAAGATACTATTAAACAGATCCAAACAAATGAAAGAATAGAAGGCAATGTAAAATATCTCATGGGAAAAACCACTGACCTAGAAAATAGATACAGGAGAGATAATTTAAAATTATTGGATGACCTGAAAGCCATGATCAAAAAAAGAACCTAGAAATCATCCTTCGAGAAATTCTCAAGGAAAACTGCTCTGATGTTTTAGGACCAAAGGACAAAATAGAGGTTGAAAGAATCCACCAATCACCTCCTGAAAAAAGATCCCAAAAGAAAACTCCTAGGAATATTATAGCCAGGTTCCAGAATTCCCAGATCAAAGAAAAAATATTACAAGCAGCCAAGAAGAAAAAAATTTGAATATTGTGGAAGCACAATCAGGATAACACAGGATCTGGCAGCTTCTGCACTGAGGGATCAAAGGGCTGGGAATATGATATTCCAGAGGTCAAAAGAGCTGGGATTAAAACCAAGAATCACCTACCCAGAAAAACTGAGTATAATGTTTCAGGGGAAAATATGGTCATTCAATGGAATAGAGGACTTTCAAGCATTCTTGATGAAAAAACCAGAGTTGAATAGAAAATTTGACATTCAGATACAAGAAGCATGAGAAGATAAACAGAGAAAAGAAATCATAAGGAACTTATCAGTGTTGAACTATCTACATTCCTACATGGAAAAACGATATCTGTAACTTATGAAACTTTTCTCAGAATGAGAATAATTGAAGGGAACATATATGTATATGTATGTATATATACATGTATATGTCTATATAGGAAGGTATATGGGTGTATGAATATATATATATGTATGTATGTATGTGACTGTGTGTATATGTGTACAGGTAGACATAGAGAGAGGGCACAGGACTAATTGAATAGGAAGGGATGATACTTAAAATGTTAAATTGAGAGGTGAGAGAGGAATATAATGAGAGGCAATGGGGAGAGACAGAATGGGGTAAATTATCTCATATAGAAGAAGCAAGGAAAATTTGTTATAATAGAGGGGAAGAACGGAAAGGCAAAAGGGAATAAGTCAACCTTACTCTCGTTGAATTTGGCTTAGGGAGGACATACACAACATACACACTAAATTTGGCTTAGGAATGACATACACAACATACACACTAAAAAGGGTATTCACCCTATAGGAGAGTAGGGGGAAAGGGGATGATGGAGGGGAGGGGAGGTTAGGGAAAGGGAAGTTGGAAGCACACACATCTGAAAAGTATCAGGTTTAAAGTAGAGAATAGAACAAGTCAGGGGCAGGATAGGATGGAGGGAAACATAGTCAATCTTTCACAATATACCCACTATGGAAAGGTTTTGCATAGCTACACATGTACAACCTATATTGAATTGCTTATCTTCCCAGTAAGGATGGGTGAGGAGGGAGGAAGGGAAAGAATCTGGAATTCAAAGTTTTAAAATCAAATGTTTAGAAAAATATTTATATTATTTCTTTTTCATGCAACTGGGAAATAAGATATACAGGCACTGGGTCATAGAGATCCATCTTGCCCTACCGGAGAGTCAGAGGAGGGGTGGGAGAGGATATAGGAGAGAGCAGATTGGGGGAAGGGGTATACAGTGGGATCACTGTTTAGGGCTGGTGGATAGGGGAAAGATGGGGAGAAAAATTGTAACTCAAAATCTTGTAGAAATGAATGATGTGAATAAACTAAAAAAAAAAACCATAAAATTTAATTAAAAAAAGAAAACAAGAGATAACAAAAAAAAAAGAGCTTTTATAGTAGAAGGCAAACTGGAAGGAGGGATGCCAGGTAAATGCTTTAACTTCACTCTCATCAGGATTAGTTCAAAGATTCTTCTCTCACAACATGACTAATGTGGAAATATGTTTAACATGATTGTACATGTCTAACCTATCTCCTCCTTGGGGAATGGGAAGGGAAGGGAAAAAAGGAGAAAAATTAGGAACTCAAAATCTTACAAAAATGAATGTTGAAAACTGTCTTTAAATTTAATTGGAAAAAAACAAAATACTATTCAGTGCAAAAAAATTAGTTCAAAGAAAAAAGAAGAAATAGTTCCAGTTACATGAAATTGAAAAACTTTGACTGAAAGTCATGCAGTTGGGGTAAGAAAAGGAATGCATTGATTGGAGGGGCTTGGGGGGTGGGAGAGACAACAAAACATTTGTTACAATAGGACAGTTCACCAGTACAGTAGGAGGAAGGGAAATATTACAAAATCAAAATTATGCAATAAAAAAACAAAAACTAACATTACTTGACTCAAGGAAGTCAATCTTTCTAAACAATTAAAAAGTGTAAAGCAAAGATCTCCCTCTCTGAACTAGAAAAGCTTGTACTAGAAATCAGATGATAAAGAAATTCAAGGGATGCATATGGACAAAGAGAAGACAAAATAAGCCTAATTTGCAGCCCAAATGAGAGTTTATGTAGAAAAGCTCAGAGAATCAGTAAAGAAACTAATTAAGACAAACAACAATAAAGAAAATAAATCAGCAAACGTATTAAAATGTCTGTGGCCAAAAGAAATAAATAAAAAGAAATCTCAAACCTTGCAAAATAAATAAAATGTCTGAGAGTTCATCTACTCTACAAGACTTACATAAGTACAACAACCAAAACCTTTTAAAAGAAATAAACAATTAATTAAATAATTGGAGTTACTCATTGCTTATGACAGGGTCATTGTCAATATAGTAAAAATGATGATATAACCTATGTATGTTTACAGATTTAGTACTACGTCTAGACAACTAAAGGAAAGGATTACTTTGTAGGCTTGAATCAAACAATAACAAAATTTATTCATAGAAATAAAAATTTTTAGAATCTCAAAGGAAATAATGAAATAATGAGGAGATGGCACTTTTAGACTTCAAAGCTTATTACAAAAGTGTGATCTTCAATATACTTTAGTAAAGCTCAAAAACAAAGAAATAAGTGGAACAGACGAGGCAAGCAAAACTCCAAAACAACAGAATGCAATGACCCTGTGTTCCATATACTTAAAAAATATATATAAATTACTTAGGGAAGGATTCCTTTGTTCTTAGGTTTCCAAATTTTATGTAGCATCATGCCCTTTCCTAAAAATAAAACAAAACACCATGTTGTACCCCACGCCATGGTTTTTAGAAAACAATTTATACAAATAATATTCTTAACTTGTGTTTTAGTCACATAAAATTAAGAATTTATTAGTATTTTATAAAGAAAACATACTGATGGATCTTAAACAGAATTAAAATAATATATAGGGATAGTTAATAATTGTTCAAAATCATTGGCAATGTTCACATTTATAACTTATAGAATAACTATAAATATTATGTTATTAATGCAATGGATACTGCTTGTTTTACAGCACAAAGTTTCTGAAGACCTTATGGTGGCTTTAATTATATTGCTATGCATCACTCCCTTTCAAACACTAATTTAGATGGATAAATTGTCCTTATTAACAGTGAGAAATTTCCTATCATACAAAAAGATGTTATGAAAAGTATCAAAATTTGTATTATTTTGATAGACTAAAGAACTTTTTATTCATTCATAGTAAACAAATAATAAGATTTTTATGGTACTATAGTTTTTTCCAACATGCTACCACAATACAAGTCTACATGTTGTTCTTTTTCAGAAAGAAGACCAAATTTCATAACTGTCCATGAGAAATTCATTGTCTAATTAAATATATAAATATATGCATATTCATAACTACCTAGTTCCTTGAAATGTAATGATAATTTCTTGTATTACTAATCATGTTATTAATATGCACTTTTACTTCCTTCTATTTCATTTGTAGAACTTTTTTAAAATTGAGAAACATATAAAATATTATTCGTAAATTTATTATTCACAGCACTATCTTTTTTACAAATGTAGTTCCTTTGTGTTTCCAGTTAAATATATAAACTTTAAAACAATGTACTGATTCATTTAGAGTACTCAAGTTTTCAAAACTACATAAAAATACATATTTCAGGAGAAAAATATTTCTTATTAAATAAATATGATTCATCAGTACTCTTGTCTCTATAATAAATAGTGATCCTTTTTTCTAGTTCAGACATACTCCAAAGTAATTTGGCATGTGGAAGCCATCATGTTTTGTAGGAATAAATAAATGCTTTAAATTGTGTTTGCAAAGAGCCTTCCTTTTTATGTGTTTTGTTTTTCAAAAAATAAGGTTGCTTCCTTTTCTAGCAATGTAAAAAAAATATGTAGTTCCTCATTCATATTTCCCATTGCAAATTATTATCTGCAAAGCAGACAATGTGTACATATTTCATGAGACTGTCCATTTTGAACCAGTGCTCAGAGACCTGTGTTTTGTTTTCATTATCAACTGAACTCTGTCAGTGTAAAGACCAATATAATTTTCCCACATTACATCACTCTCATTTTTAAAATCTGTCAATTATGTTGAAAATTCTTCTTGATGAGGCATTGCTATTCATGGACTTATAAAGTAACAAAACTTTGCTAACATCAATTTTGCAGTGAGTCTTACATAGGTACTCAAATCTTTCATTACATCTGTTGTAATGAAATGTAATAATGTAATTACATCATCCACTTGGGATGCAAAAGAGGAAGATTTTAGTTTCTCAAATCATCATAAAACTCATTTAGGTATGTGGGTGGCTCTCTTACATACCATATTATTTTCAAGTGGAGCCATTTGAACTTGCTTTACACATGATTTGTCAAATATTGTTTCAACGATATCAATAGTTGCAGGTAGCACCATCATTTGTCCTACTGAATGAGAGTTTTTATACTTAGTAATTCTATAAGCAAGTACAATATCATAGATTAGATAAATTCAAACACCCCCACTTACTGGAAGTTACTAGACTTACTATTTAACAGAAACTGATGGAAAAACTGGACAGCAGTCCTGGAGAAATTAGGTTTAGTTTATAACCTCACACTATATATCAAAATGATCTCCAAATAGAGAGAGGACCTAGATATAAATGTTCACTTCCCTCCTTCCTCTTAACCCTTCTTATCTTCTCCAGCAGACGGTTTGAACTATCATTCCTACTCTTTCTATAATCTTCAAGCTCTTTCTCCTTGTTCCTGCCCTCTTGTCTACAAAAATTACCCTATCAGCCTTTTAAAAACCCTCACTTGGACCTGCCACCTTCACTAGTCATCCTCCTTGGAAAGTTTACTGCCAAGGTAAGTGAACTTATCCGAAGCATTCAATATTTCTCCATTTGCTGTAACTGATGGTTCCACATACGGATGACATGGTGTTGGCTGGTGAAGAGCCTGTGTTTTCTTGGTGTTAGTTATTAAGACAAAAATAGCACAAGCAGCAGAGAATCCATCCATACTCTGTGGCATCTCAGCTTTGGAGGCTGCATTGAGTGCACCATCATCTATAAACAAAAAATTTTGCAACTAGCCTTTTCCAGTTAGATAATTTACCATCAGTTCAGTAGCTGACCTTGATACTGTGTGCAACAGCACAGTAAATGAGTTCAGAGACTGCTTAGGAAAGTAGAAAAAAGTTTATTTATTCTTTCTCATGAGAAAGGACCCTCTGCCCCTGTCGCTCATCTGCCAAGGAAAGAGCAATGGGTAGAAGCAAGCCCATGGTTATATAACCTTCTAATGCAGAAACCCAACCCAACCTTCACCCTCATTGGTAGGGAGACCTGCCCACAACCTAATCACGGGAATCTATCTTGGAGACAAAGGACATGGGAACATGTGGGTGTCCAATGCAAGGCCAGTTTTATCCTTATTTGGCATATCTTGTACTGAGGTGGCACTGGGGAGGGTCTCCATTTCTCTAAGTCTCAGATTCCTATAAGGTCAGGTGACTTCTAAATTTAGGCCTAATGGATACTGAAGCCACTCTAGATTTGATTTTTCAGAATGGGGAAACTTCACTGCAAATTATCCCTCACAGTACCATTTTCATCCTTGTTGGATGTGTGTGTGTGTGTGTGTGTGTATGTGTTTAACTGTAGTCTTGGTGTGGGGGAGATGAAGGAGGGGAGAACAAAATAAGAAGTGAGAGAGCAGAGAGCAAGAAAACTTACAAGAAAACAACGAAAAGATGGACAGCTCTCAATACCATGAGTAGTATTTATTATATAGGCTTTCTTGAAATGGAAATTTATTGCTGTATATTGTGGATCTTCTTTCGTGTTCTGCTGGGCACATGGCAATGTTTTTTCTTTTCTTATTTTGATTTATTTCAGCTTTAATTATTTGTTTCTTTTTTCTTAGTTTGTATTTAAGTTTAAAATTAAGAAAATTACAAAATAGAAAAACCTTTTCCCCTGATGCTGACCTATTAACTAGGTGAATCTCTGCTTTATAATTCATCTTTAGAAATTTTGAATAGCTTTCTTCTGTTACTTTCTGCATTATAATATACAGATTTCTTTAAAAATCTTATATTTGCACATGGCATATGTGGTCAGTAACTCTGTTTTCTATGTAATTATTATGATATTTTAACATTACTGTTTTTTTCTTTTTAGTCTAATTTTCTTCCACTTCTACATTTTTTTTATTCCAAATCTATTATTCCCCCTCTCAGAGATTCTACTTCTTTGTAGAAATTTTCTTTCATGTAGAAAATATGTGTGCTTGCTCAGGGTTATTTATATACACATGGGTTTGTCTAGATGTGGCTCAAAGGGAGACATGAATAGATATCTCTAGTTTCTTCCACCCTGTCCTCCACCACTGTCCTCCAAGGGAGAATTTGGTGCCTACCAGAATGAAAAGCAGGACATTGGCCACAGGCTGTCCACTCATAGAGAGGAGATACCAAATAAAAATTTTATCTATCTGCCTCCCAAAATATTGTTAGTCTGGGGGATAAAATATTTAGGTTTAAGGTGAACTCCTGATTGCTATCCCCTGGAGGGGAAGGAGTTCCCCCAAATTAAATACCCAAGACTTGACTCTCATCCCATCAAATACTGGTTTCATAAATAACTTGTATAGAAAATAAATTCATTTAACCAAGTCAAAAGCAATTGCAAATCAGAGAAGGTATACAGATGAGAACATAAAAAACAATACACAGAGTGAATGACTTCTCCCACTGTAAGAGAGAAGGAGACAGAGAGAGACAGAAAGAAAGAGACAGAGACAGAGTCTCAGACCTCATCCAAAAGGAAATTCCCCAAACTCTCTAGTGTGATAAACTAGAGATAAAGATATAATCAAAGTACATGTCAGCTTCTTCCCAGAGTCTTCCTCTCTCTTCAAATTTGAAGAGAATCTGGAATGATGCATCTTCCTTCTCAAAGCTGAAATTCAGAAGACTAAGTAAGATCTCTTTTCTCCCAACTCCTCACCAACTCTGTCCTTCATTCAGGCAGGAAGAGTAGAATAATCAATCCCTCTCAATGAAGAGAGTCTCATGCAAATGGACTGTGAACCTTGGGTTATATATGCATTCAATTTTTCTTACTCTTCTATTTGTCATCTTTAATTTTGAGTTGAGATCTCTGATTTTTAACTTAAATTCACTCTTAATTTCTTCATTTAAAAATTATATTTGACTTTTGAGCCAGTCTTAAGTTTCCTGATATTGCTCCATAATCTTTGCCAAGTACCCAGAGTTTTCTTTCACTGGGTTGGCCCCTTTTTACTTCATATTTTAATTTTTGATCAAGTGTTTTTGTGTTCCTGAATTTTACAGTCTTTTGTTTTTATGATCCTCTCTTCTGGTTTGCCTGCTTATGGACTAAGTTTTTGTTCAGGCTTTCTCTCTTAAACTCTTAATCCTTTCATTTCTCTCCTGTATTCCTAATCCCTTGCTACTGAATTCCCTTCTCACCTTTTGGCTTTTCCCTTCTTCAGTCTGGGATAACCCTCTCTCCACCAAGAGCATCCTAAGCCTCTCACACTGAAAGGATACTGATGGATACTGAAGTCAGCCTGTACTGAGAAAATAGGGAAGTGGAGTTGGGGAAAAGGCTGAGCCAATCTGGAGTTCAAATCTCCTTTCCATCAGGTTCTTTCACCTACAGCTTGAGCATCCATGTGTGTCTTTTCTTTGCTTTGACTCGACACCACTTCTATTCACTTTCCTTCATGTGGCTGGTAAGAATCAGTGTATGCTTCCTCTTTGGGAGTCACTGGGTCTTTGGCCAAATCACTTCCACAATATGATGTAGGGGACAGAAAGGCATCTTTACAGTTAGGCGCTGAATCACAAATCTGTGCATTTACTGTTGCTCATTATACTAGACATATAGAATGAATTTAGAGTGAAGACATTTAATGGTAGTTCTAAGCAGAAAAGTTCTTTTGTGCTCATTCATGAGGTTTTTACTTTATCTTTACCTAGTGGTGATTCTGTCTTATCTTGAGGATTCAGCTATAATTATTCTATTATCTGGACCATAATTCTTCTTTTTCCTCAGCCTTTTGGGTTGTCATGGGAGTGAGGAAAGCAATTATTCCACCATATTGCTGATCATTTTTATGAGATTAGTTGAAGCCTTTCTGGAAATGACAAGAGGAGCCCCTCCACCCTAAGCAAATGGACTGGTCAGTGACATAATAAGATTCAAAGAGGCTGGTCAATGAAATATAGAAACTAACAGGGAGACCTCCACAAATGGACTGAAGATTGGAATAATAATGTGCCTAGATATGCACAAAATTCTGTTCTACTACCCCCTTGCTTACCTGTCTCTGGTTACCTCACCTTCCTGTCCCTGATTACCTCATTTCCCTGACACAACGAATGGTTTCCTCTATAAGAATCCTTAGCTTCTTCTGGCAAGGGGCACTCTTTTAAGGAGTGATCTCGCTTAAAGGGCTACCTCCCTTGAGGGGCTGCCTCCCTTGGGTGCTCCTTCCCTTGGGAGCTCCGACCTCCCTTAAGGAGCAACCTGCCAGGAATAAATGCTTTTACTTTATTTGGAGACAATCTGAGTGAAGTCTTTCAATATGACACCATGACACACACACACCTTGCACCCCAACAGTTTGGTGATCCTGAACCTCATCAATTTCACTGCTTCCTTGATAATTTTTTTACATACAAAATGAGAGCCACATGATTGGCATGATAATTTTTACTTCTGGGGTTGTAATTTACTCCCTTTCTCAACCTTTATATGTTGGAATGAAAACAAGTGTTACCGTTATTATATTTTTGTGTATGGTTGGCAAGAAAGTTGAGCTGGCTATTTCAAAACAAATTAAATTAAATGTGGGCAAATCTTTCCTTTCTCCTTCTTAAATTGAAGCCAGCTGTAACCTCCAGGTTTTCTGCTGCTGATTGTGTATAGATGCAAAAGACTTGAGAAAATGGGATGCATTTGGGCTGGGGGGGGGGGGGCGGGGTGAGCATGCATATGAATGTCTGTGCATGGTGATCTATAGACATGCAACAAATTTAGAAACATCTATTAAGCACTTACTGTAATAGCAAAGCATCATTCTAAGTTCTGGGAATACAAAAACAAAATGGAAAAGTTTCTGTCCTCAGGGGATTTATATTTGCATAAAGGATGACAACATATCAAGAAGAGTGGTGATGACAACATATCAAGAAGGAGGGTATTTTGGTTTGGAAATTTACAAGGATGATGCGTGGAATCAAGGAGACATAGGTTAGCCTTTTCAAGTCACTATGGCAAAATTTATTTGATTATGGTTCTAGAATTGCAAAGTATTGATAGATAGATGGAAGAAGTTGGAAGAAGTATCAGCATGTGTCCATGCATGACAAACAGAATTAGGTTATATCAATGTTTATTTCTCTGAAAGCAGGCAGCATGCATGTGTCCACGCATGGAGCTGTAGTTTGGAATGAAGCTCTTTGGGAAGAGAGTGCACAGTTTATATACGCTTCCAACAGGGGCTGATGTCACTCCATTATCATTTCACCCTTGGACAGAGAAAATACCACCTCAAGCTATAACAGTTCCACTCCCAGCCTAGGATGGCTTAAATAGAAAAATCTATTTCCACCCTAGCTTGAATGGACTTCCCCACTTTAGATTACATTACTTACAAGCTTGGGTTGGGGCTGACCCTCCCAAGAGTCATTGAAATCTTATTGTCAGTAACATCCTCCTAAAGAAAAACTGAACTTAGAGTCAGGATGTTGGAAAAAGTTGGGGGTGCAGAGGGGAGGAAACTCTGACTCTCCAGAATATTGGTTATTAATAATCATTTTTCACAGGCTGTAATCCAAGGGGCAAAATGGGCTGATAAAAAATGGACCTGGCCCTTACAGGGGAGGAACCTAAAACCCAGAGGAGTAAAGTGACTTCCCCAGGGTCACGCGTGGAAGAGATGGGACTGGACCAGCTTCAATATCACTGGTAGATGGAACTCCTGGATGGAGACACTCCCTCTCGATGCAGGTACATAAAAGAAAACTAATTTGGCTGGACCAGAGAGTTCATGAAGAGGTGAAATATATAATAAAGCTGGAAAAGTTAAGTTGGAGTCAGCTGGATTTAACAACTTAAATGTTGGCCCCAGCACCCACAGAATGACACAGAGAAGCTAACCTCCCGCTGAGGACAGCCAAGCAGCCCTGCGGGAAGGACCAGCGCAGCGGTCTGGGACCTGGCAGCGAGCAGAGCGCAGGAGCCGAGCCGAGCCCAGGTCCACGTGAGCCGAGGTTTTAGCCCCAGGGCGGCAGGGCCAGCAGCCAGCTGGAGGAACCCCAGAACACCAGGAGCTGTGGAGACTCCAGAATTATCAACATAGACATGCCTAGGACAAAGTAAGAGGTTAGTGTCCTATGGACTTTGGGACCTGTATTTGGGGAATGCGTCAGCTCCCTCCCCTGGGGGCTAGAAGCCGCTGAGGAGACACACCATTTTGTAGTTTTCAGAGGCGGCTCCTGCTCCCGGCCTGCAATTAATTGTAGGGAGATCCAGCGATCAGTCGTGGGGTGTAATTGCTCTTGCTTTAACCTCCCTGGATCTGGATTGTGATCTAGGGTGGAAGTCATGGGTGGGTTTACAGCTTGCCAGAAACAGAAGTTGCCCCCCACACGTTCAGGATGAAAATTCCTCTATCTGGCCCTAAAGCCATAGTGTGGCAACAAGCCCAAAAGTCAAGCAATTAAGTGGCAACATGCCAAGGCAAAGGAAACAGAAAAATGCAACCCTAGACTCCTATTTTGGGGGCACAGAGCGGGAAAAAGACTGTGAGGTCAGAAGTCCTGCTCCAAAAGCCCCAGGGGAAAACATGAGTTGGTTTCAGGACATAGAGGACCTTAAGAAGGACTTTAAAAATCAAATAAGAGAAGTGGAGGAAAAATTAGAAAGAGAAATGAGAAGGATGCAGGAAAAGTATGAAATGAGGGTCAACAGCCTGACTGAGGAAAACAACACATTAAAAAATAGACTAACTCAAATGGCAAAGGAGGCCCAAAAGGGCAATGAGGAGAAGAATGCCTTAAAAAGTCGAATTTGCCAGATGGAAAAAGAATCTCAAAAGTTCACTGAGGAGATTCATTCCTTCAGAGTTAGACTGGAACAAATGGAAGCTAATGACTTTATGAGAAATCAAGATGCTAAAGAAGAGTCTAACATGAATAGACACCCACAAACATCTTGTAGAAATATACCATACTCAACAGGGAAACAAGAAAACAAGAGAGGAAGAGAAGTGAGGTAGGGGGTAGAGAGGTAAAGATAGAATAATGGTAGGGTGAGAATAGGTATAAGTAAACAACTTTGTTTTTACCTCAAAGAGGGATTAAAGAGTTTAGGATGGGGAGGAAAAATAAATAACAACAAATGACTAGAATCTATGATCTTAGATCACCTCTTAGACAACTGGGAAATGACTGAACAAATTGTAACATATGCATGGAATATGATTGTAACTTAAGAAAAGATAAAAGATAGGATTCCAGAGAATCCCAGGTGGTATGAACTGATGCAGAGTGGATTGAGCTGAGTAATTTTATAAAAGGAAGCTAAAAGGATGGCAAGGACGACAAAAAAAAGACCTTTGAAAGATATAAGAACGCTGATCAATACAATGACCAGTTATGTCTCCAGAGAACCTGTGGTAATAGTAATGGGGTAATGGAGGGGTAATGGACACAGGCACAAAAGGAGATATAATTTTTTTTTTGAAACAACCACTGCATGGATTTATTTTGATTGAGTATGCTTATTTATTATGAGGATTATTTTTGTTCTGTTTTTAATTGGAAAGTGGGAGTAATGCAAGGGATTTTTAAAAAGACCATTATTTTAAAATGCACAGTGGAGGTAAGGATGTACAGACAAAAAGGATAGTAGCTGTGCATGTGGAAATGCTTTTTTGGTATTTAAATTCAACATTATTTTAAAATTGAATTTTATGGGTTTTTTTCATTTACATCATTCATTTCCACAAGATTTTGAGTTACAAATTTTCTCCCCATCTTTCCCCTACCCACCACCCCAAAATAGAGATCCCACTGTATACCCCCTCCCCAATCTGCTCTCTCCTATATCTTCCCCCATCCCTCCTCTGACTTTCCAGTAGGGCAAGATGGATCTCCATACCCCAGTGCCTGTATGTCTTATTTACCAGTTGCATGTAAAAATAATAATAACAATAATAATAATAATTTTTTTAAACATTTGATTTTAAAACTTTGAATTCCAGGGGCAGCTAGGTGGCTCAGTGAGTAACAACGCCAGCCCTGGAGTCCGGATGACCCCGGGATTGGTCCTGGCCTCAGAAAACAAGCACCCACACATAAATAATGACTGGCCATGTAACCTTGAGCAAGTTACTTAACCCCAATTACTTTAAAATAAATAAATGAATGAATGAATAAGTAAGTAAACAAATAAATAAATAAATTTAATTAAAAAAACAAACAAGCTTTGAATTCCAGATTCTTTCCTTCCTCCCTTGTCACCCACCCTTACTGGGAAGACAAGCAATTCAATATAGGTTGTACATGTGTAGCTACGCAAAATATTTCCATAATGGATATCTTTTGAAAGACTGACTATATTTCCCTCTATCCTATCCTGGCCCCCACTTGTTCTGTTCTCTACTTTGACCCTGTCCCTTTTTCAAAAGGGTGTGCTTCTAACTACTTTCCCCCCAACCTGCCCTCCCCTCCATCATCCCCCCCTCAAACCTTTCCCCCATTCTCCTGTAGCATGAGATACCCTATTTAGTGTGTATGTCATTCCCTCCTTAAGCCAAATTCAATGAGAGTAAGGTTCACCCATTCCCTTTTGCCTTCCTGTTCTTCCCCTACACTGTAACAGTTTTCCCTTGCCTCTTCTATATGAGATAATTTACCCCATTCTGTCTCTCCCCATCTCCTCTCATTATATTCCTCTCTCACCTCTCAATTTCACATATTAAATATCATGCCTTCTTATTCAATTGATCCTATGCCCTCTGTCTATGTATACCTGTACACATATATACACATACTCACATAGGTATTCATATGCACATATGCCCTCCTATATAGACATATATGTATGTATACACAGATATACATATATATATATATATACATATATATGTGTATATATATATATATATATATATATATATACACACACACACATTTATTTTCCCTGCAACTATCCTCATACTGAGAAAAGTTCCATCAGTTACAATTATTATTTTTCCATGTAGGAATGTAAATAGTTCAACTTTGATAAGTTCCTTATAATTTCTTTTCCCTGCTTATCTTCTCATCCTTCTCTTGCTTCTTGTATCTGAACATCAAGTTTTTTATTCAACTCTCGTTTTTCCACCAAGAATGCTTGAAAGTCCTCTATTTCATTGAATGATGATATTTTCCCCTGAAACATGATAATTCAGTTTTGCTGGGTAGAAGATTCTTGGTTTTAATCCTAGCTTCTTTGACCTCTGGAATATCATATTCCAAGCCCTTCGATCCTTCAGTGTAGAAGCTGGTAGATCCTGTATTATACTGATTGTGTTTCCACAGTATTCAAATTGTTTCTTCCTGACTGCTTGTAATATTTTCTCCTTGATCATGGAACTCCAGAACCTGACTATAATAATCCTAGGAGTTCTTTTTGGGATCTTTTTCAAAAGGTGATTGGTAGATTCTTTCAACCTCTATGTTGCCCTCTGGTTCTAAAACATCAGGGCAGTTTTCCTTGAGAATTTCTTGAAGGATGATTTCTAGATTCATTTTTTGATCTTGGCTTTCAGGTAGTACAGTAATTTTTAAATTATCTCTCCTGGATCTATTTTCCAGGTCAGTGGTTTTTCCAATGAGATATTTCACATCACCTTTTATGTTTTCATTTGTTTGGACCTGTTTAATAGTATCTTGATTTCTCATACAGTCACTAGCTTCCATTTGCCCCAATCTAATTCTGAAGGAATTACTCTCTAAAGTGAGCTTTTGAGATTCTTTTCCATCTGGCACAATCAGCTTTTTAAGGCATTCTTCTCCTCATTGGCTTTTTGGGCCTCTTTTGCCATTTGAGTTAGTCTATTTTTTAAGGTGTTATTTTCTTCAGTCAGATTGTTGACTCTCTTTTCATGATTTTCTTACATCATTCTCATTTCTCTTCCCAATTTTTTTCCTCCACTTCTCTTACTTGATTTCTTTCTTGAGCTCCTCCATGGCCTGTAATCAATTAATATGTTTCTCGGAAGCTTTTGGTGCAAGAGTTCTAACTTTGTTGTCTTACTCCCGTTCCATGCTTTGATCCTTTTTGTCCCCAAAAAAGGAATCTAAAGTCGGGTTGCTGTGTTTGCTTTGCTTTCTTTGCTTGCTCATGTTGCCACTCAATTACTTGACTTTTGAGCTCTTTGCCACATTAGAACTCTGCTTCCAGAAAGGGAAGCTTTGTCCTAAATTGCTGGGGGGGGGGGGGGTTGCAGCTGCCAGAGCTATTAGGAGGGTACCATCTCTACAGCCCCCAGAAGCTCTAGCTCACTGGTCACACACCTCAGAACCACCACCCAAGGCTGCCATCCAGATCTAGGCAGGTTAAAGCAAGAGTGATTACCCTCTAAATGGTTGCTTGGTCCCCCTGTGATCTGCAGGCCAGGAGCTCTGAAGCAACCACATGGAGGCAGCTACATGGCTTCCCTGCCTCCATCACTTCTTGCTCAGGGGGCAGAGACCTGAAAGCACTCTCTCAGTCCCTTCTCCTCCCCCCCCCACCCCAGTTCCAGCAGAGTTCCACACTGACCTCTCACTTTGTCTTTAGCATTTATGGGTTGATATTTCTGGAAATCACCACTGCTGCTGGTGATCCACTCTCTCAAAGTCTGCTCCAGGCAATGTTTGTCAGGGCCACCCTAGGGCTAAAACTGAGGTCTCAGGTGGGGCTGGGCTCAGCTCCCAGTGTGCTACGATGGACCCTTCCTGCCAGCCTGCCGGGCTTCCTTCAGTGGGAGATTTGTTTCTCTCTGTCATTTTGTGGGTTCTATAACTCTAAAATTTGTTTAGAGTCATATTTTATAGGTATTTGATGTGGTTATGGGGGAAGCTCACAGAGTTTTCCTGCTTCTACACTGCCATCTTGGCTCCACCCCCCCTCCCCACAACTGCTTTACTTACTCTCAAAATAACTTTTAACAAAAGAAATACATTGTATGACATATACAAATTAGTAGAAAATGTCACAGAGATAGGCTCAGAGCTTAGGAGAAAGGGGAATGGGGATATCACTGGCCAAGATGTGTTTCTTGACCCCTTTCTCACTTCCTCAGTAGCTGCCATTAAGCTGAAGTTATTTATTTCACAGGAGACAACTGAGGTCAACTCAGGTGCCTGAGTCCTACCTGAGCCCCAAAACAAGCTCCTCTCCCCACTCCCCAGGCTCTCTAGGAGTCTCCACATCTGGTATCAGAGACACCAGAATGTGAAAAGAAAAAATCACAAAAGCCACAAAATGATTGCAGAGGAGTGACTCTTGCCCAACCTCAGGCTCAGAAATTTCACAAGTATAGGTTCCTCAGTAGGAGTTCTTCCCCTCTGGCTCTCCCTTTAGAGTTCAGCAGTTCTTCTTCTACTTCCCCCTATCTCCCCCACAAGGACTCTCTGTTCCTATTCCCTTTGTTCTTCTTTCTCAGAGACTAAAAAGTACTAAAGCAAGAGTCAGTGTCCTATCCCTCTCACCACCTCCCCAGGTTCCATAGTGAGGAGGTACAAGGTGAGGTATCCTTAGTCCCTAAGTACCTGAAGAGGTCCAGGATGGCCAGAGAAGTCCCACTACTGCTATTCTTGCTGTTACTGGGAATCTCAGGTGAGGAGGAAAGGGATGGAGAGGGAAGAGGGAATGAGAACAGAAGAGAGTGAATGAGATCAGGGGATTGTACAGACAGGTCAGGGGAAAAAGAGGGAGGCTCTGTGGGGAGCCTGGACTGTTTCTTTGGAGCATGGTCCAGGGGAAGGAGGCTCTCTGAGGAGCCTAGGTTCCCTCTTTCCCTTGTATCCTTCAGTCAGGCCAGGGAAAGTGTCTTGATCTGTCACCCAAACTCCTGCTAACCCGAAGTAGTACTCTGCAGGCTCCCAGGAAATAAAAAAGTTTGTATGAGTAATACATAACAGAGGAAGAGAGAAGAGATATAAATTTACAGCTTAAAGCAATGATAAATTCTAAAAAAAGATTTTTTAAAATGGGGGAGGCTCGGGCAAGTTTGAAGGATGCAGAGAAGTAACTGATAGGAAAAGATTGAAGGTTAGAGAGATAGAGTATGGATGGTTAAGGGAACAATCCACTGAAGAAGACAGGAAAGGATGGATTAGGGGCACACATAGGGAGGCTGTCCTTGGGAAGGGTCACTTCACCAAAAATTGAAAGAGGAAAGCTTAGAAAATGAAATCAAGGAGGAGAGAGAGAGAGAGAGAGAGAGAGAGAGAGAGAGAGAGAGAGAGAGAGATATGAATAAAGGCAGCATTTGAAGAAAGGCCTCAATTTTTTGCATTAAAAGAAGAAGCTAAATCAGTAGTGGGGCAGAGCCAAGATGGAGGAGTAGAAACAGCGTGTTCAAGCCATGCTGCCCCCAGATTACCTCCAAACTATGTAAAAGGGGACTCTGAACAACTTCTGGAACCCCAGCACCCACAGAACGACACAGAGAAGCTAAACTCCCACTGAGGACAGCCCAGCAGCCCTGCAGGAAGGACCAGCACAGTGGTCTCAGAGCCGGCATCGAAGCACGCAGAGTGTGGGGAGCCGAGCACAGGTCTGCCTGAGTCACAGTTTTAGCCCCAGGGCTGCAGGACCAGCAGCCAGCTGGAGGGACCCCAGACCACCAGCAGCTGTGGCAATTCCAGAATTATCAACATAGACATGCCTAGGGCAAAGTGAGAGGTTAGTGCTCTATGGACTTTGGGACCAGTATTTGGGGAATTCATCGGCTTCCTCCCCTGGAGTCTAGAAGCTGCTGAGGAGACAGACCATTTTGTAGTTTTCAGAGGCAGCTCCAGCTCCTGGCCTGCGAACTGTAGGGAGACCCAGCGATCAGTCTTGGGGGGGGTGGTAATCGCTCTTGCTTTAACCTCCCTGAATCTGGATTGTGATCTGGGGTGGGTTTCCAACTTGCCAGAAACAGAAGTTGTCCCCCCCCCACACACACACGTTCGGGATCAAAATTCCCCTATCTGGCGGCAAAGACATACTGTGGCAACAAGCCCAAAAGTCAAGTAATTAAGTGGCAATATGCCAAGGCAAAGGAAACAAATTAAACAGAAAAATGCAACCCTAGACTCCTACTTTGGGGGCAAAGAGGGTCGAAGCATAGGGGAAGAGGACTGTGAGGTCAGAAGTCCTGCTCCAAAAGCCCCAGGGGAAAACATGAGTGGGTTGCAGGCCATAGAGGACCTTAAGAAGGACTTTAAAAATCAAATAAGATAAGTGGAGGAAAAACTGGAAAGGGAAATGAGAAAGATGCAGGAAAACCATGAAATGAGGGTCAACAGCCTGACTGAGGAAAACAACACCTTAAAAAATAGACTAGGCGGAGCCAAGATGGCGGAGTAGAAACAGCGTGTTCAAGCCTCCCTGCCCCCAGATTCCCCCCAAACTATGTAAAAGGGGACTCTGAACAACTTCTGGAGCCCCAGAACCCACAGAACAACACAGAGAAGCTAACCTCCCGCTGAGGACAGCCCAGCAGCCCTGCAGGAAGGACCAGCGCAGTGTTCTGGGACCTAGCAGCGAGCAGAGCGCAGGAGCCGAGCCGAGCCCAGGTCCGCGTGAGCCGAGGTTTTAGCCCCAGGGCGGCAGGGCCAGCAGCCAGCTGGAGGAACCCCAGAACACCAGGAGCTGTGGCGACTCCAGAATTATCAACATAGACATTCCTAGGACAAAGTAAGAGGTTAGTGTCCTATGGACTTTGGGACCTGTATTTGGGGAATGCGTCAGCTCCCTCCCCTGGGGGCTAGAAGCCGCTGAGGAGACATGCCATTTTGTAGTTTTCAGAGGCGGCTCCTGCTCCCGGCCTGCAATTAATTGTAGGGAGATCCAGCGATCAGTCGTGGGGTGTAATTGCTCTTGCTTTAACCTCCCTGGATCTGGATTGTGATCTAGGGTGGAAGTCATGGGTGGGTTTACAGCTTGCCAGAAACAGAAGTTGCCCCCCACACGTTCAGGATGAAAATTCCTCTATCTGGCCCTAAAGCCATAGTGTGGCAACAAGCCCAAAAGTCAAGCAATTAAGTGGCAACATGCCAAGGCAAAGGAAACAGAAAAATGCAGCCCTAGACTCCTATTTTGGGGGCATAGAGCCGGAAAAGGACTGTGAGGTCAGAAGTCCTGCTCCAAAAGCCCCAGGGGAAAACATGAGTGGGTTGCAGGCCATAGAGGACCTTAAGAAGGACTTTAAAAATCAAATAAGGGAAGTGGAGGAAAAATTGGAAAGAGAAATGAAAAGGATGCAGGAAAAGTATGAAATGAGGGTCAACAGCCTGACTGAGGAAAACAACACCTTAAAAAACAGACTGACTCAAATGGCAAAGGAGGCCCAAAAGGGCTATGAGGAGAAGAATGCCTTAAAAAGTCGAATTTGCCAGATGGAAAAAGAATCTCAAAAGTTCACTGAGGAGATTCATTCCTTCAGAGTTAGACTGGAGCAAATGGAAGCTAGTGACTTTATAAGAAATCAAGATGCTGTTAAGCAGATCCAAACAAATGAAAGATTAGAAGACAATGTGAAATATCTCATGGGAAAAACCACTGACCTGGAAAATAGATCCAGGAGAGACAATTTAAAAATTATTGGACTACCTGAAAGCCATGATCAAAGAAAGAACCTAGAAATCACCCTTCAAGAAATTCTCAAGGAAAACTGCCCTGATGTTTTAGATCCAGAGGGCAAAATAGAGGTTGAAAGAATCCACCCGATCACCTCCTGAAAAAGATCCCAAAAAGAAAACTCCCAGAAATATTATAGCCAGGTTCCAGAATCCCCAGATCAAGGAGAAAATACTACAAGCGGCCAGGAAAAAACAATTTCAATATTGTGGAAACACAGTCAGAATAGCCCAGGACCTGGCAGCTTCTACACTGAGGGATCGAAGGGCATGGAATATGATATTCCAGAGGGCAAAAGAACTGGGAATGAACCCAAGGGTCACCTACCCAGCAAAACTGAGTATTTTGTTTCAGGGGAAAATATGGTCATTCAGTGGAATAGAGGACTTTCAAGCATTCTTGAGGAAAAACCAGAATTGAATAGAAAATTTGACATCCAGACACAAGAAGCAAGAGATGCCTGAGAAGGTAATCAGGGAAAAGAAATCAAAAGGAACTTATCAAAGTTGAACTATTTACATTCCTATATGGAAAAACAATAACTTTGACTGATGAAATCTTTCTCACTATGAAAATAATGGAAGAAGGGTGTATGGTCATATGAATACATATGTGAATGTGTGTGTATATGGTTACAGTTATATATGGATAGAGGGCAAAGGGTTGAATTTGTTGGGAAGGGAGGATACTCAAGGGGTGAAATTATGAGATGAGAGAGGAAAGTGGCAAGAGGAGATGGGGAGAGACAGGGTAGGGTAAACTATCTCATGTAGAAGAAGCAAGAGGAAGTGGCTACAGGGGAGGGGAAGAACAAGAAGGCAAAAAGGCAAAACCACATTCTCATTTAATTTGGTTCAGGGAGAGAATGACATACATACTAAATGGGATATTTCAACCTACAGCAGAATAGGGGGAAGGGGGAGGAGAGTATGGATGATGGATGGGAGGGCATCCTGGGGGAGGGGAGGTTGGAAGTACACACTATAGAAGAGGGACAGGATCAAGTAGGGAATGGACCAGGTGGGGGGTGGGATGAGTGGGAGGGAATTATTAGTAGCCTTGTACAATATGTCTACTATGATAATGTTTTGCATAGCTAGACCTGTACAACATATACTGAATTACTTATCTCCCCAGAGGGAATGGGTGGCAAGGGAGGAAGGAAATGGATCTGAAATTCAAGGTCTTAAGATTAAATGTTTCAAATATATATAGAAATACTATTATTAATACTCTTTTGCTTGTAATTGGGTGATAAGATATGCAGGCATTGGGTCACAAAGATTCACCTTCCTCTAATGGAAAAGTCAAAGGGGGTATGGGAGATAATATGGGAGAGAGCAGATTGGAGGAAGCGATATCTTGCGGGACTGCTATTCTGGAAGGGTGGGTAGGGAAAAAACAGGGAGGGGGAAATGATTGTACCTCAAAATCTGGTGGAAATTAATGATGTAAAACAGAAGTTAATAAAGCATTTGTTTAAATAAAAAACAAAGGAAGGAAAAAAAATAACAAAAGAAGAAGAAGCTAAAGTCTCAGCTGAGAATGAAAGGGGAGGAGTCACTGTGGGAGGATTGAGGAGAGAAGAGAAGATTTGGGATAACTAATGTAAGGAGCCAAATAGGAAATTAAATAAAAATATTATCTGGTGTCCATGAGGACCCAGCTGAGATAAAATAAAATGAAGTCAGCTCAGTTTTTGTGACTTCTTCTAGTTCCTTTCATCAGCATGTGAGTAGGAGTGTAAGAGGTAAATGGTGGGGTTAGCCTAGGGTTGGGATATGGAAAGAATTGAATAATGAGAGGCAAAGGATTCATGAATAGAAGTCAGTGTGGGTTCAGCCCAGGTCAGGTGGTTTGAGATTCTTGAAAAGGAGAAGTGATGTCCGAGTGGGGTGATGTCAGATATTCAGTTTTCTTTTTTGGTTCGTTTTTATGGAAGTAGAATGCTTGTGAGTAATGAGACCCAGGACATAGCCATTACAATGTGTGAAGTAGATTGTAGGGGTGAGTTAGAGGCTTTGAGTGGACTGAGGAACTAGGTAATTGGGAGTATTTGTGAAAGCATCAACATGAATGTGAAAAATCTAGTATGAAGGACAGTAATTGAGGAAGAGAAGAAAATAATGAACCAAATACTGAACTCCTTGAGAAAGAGAGAGACTGACCTGGGGGCTGATAGACAACAGTCTCTGTGATCACTATTGGGTGAAAATTCTGAATCAAGTAATCTTCAAAGGAGGGGAATTTACTGAGTAATGGTGGCAAAACAAAAAGAATCCAGATTGTATTCTGACTTCCTTCCCAAGATCAGTGTGATTAGCAGGTAATGGAGGGTGGGAAGAGATGAGGGGGGAAGGTGTGGCCAGTGCTGGAAAGGAAGACCAAGAGTGCTGTCTAATCTGAGGAAGCCCTGCCCAGAATGAAAGTTTATTCAGTATGAAATAGGAATTCAGAGGCACAGTGGAAGGGGAGATCAGAGTTGGAGTGGGAAAGGTAGGATTGAAGAAAAAGGGAATGAGAAAAAAGGAGGTAGGCATCAAAACCATTTGCTCCTAGGCTGGCAGCAACGTATAAAAGAGAAAAAGGCAGAATGAGTTTGCAAGGCATAAAGTGACATGGTGGCAGGTGAGTAAGAATACTTAGGTTTTGGAGTTCTATGATGAAGACCTTCTTAAACTATCTCTAAGTCTTATGACAGGATGGTTAAGTTTTGTTGAGAGGAGGATACTGGAAAAGGTTTGGAATAAAAGTGCTTTGAAGTAGTTGCTAAGCACTAAAATAGAGAACTCTTGGCAGCAAAAGGCAAAGAGAAGGAAGAATTTGAGATCACTGGGGACCAGTGATAAGGGAACTCCTAAAAAGATGGTAGGAGACTTAAACCAAAATCTACCCATTTTCACACATCATACAAAGAATAATGCGGTTTCCCAGTTTGGATCTCTCTCTCTCTCTCTCTCTCTCTCTCTCTCTCTCTCTCTCTCTCTCTCTCTCTCTCTCTCTCCTCTCATACCTTTCCTTCCATAAGTTTCTTAGAAAAGGAGAAATTCATTATTTTGGGTGTGGTCCTGACCTTCCTGCTCCTGTTGGGGAGTCCTTATTACTTGAATTGTGTACATCAAGAAACTCCACCAGAAAACCAAGAAAGGTAAGAGAGAAAACTTTCACCTCCCTCTCACTTTCTGCCTCTCACTGCCTTCATGCTCCACACCCTCACATCTTTCTCAGCCCTAGCAGCTGGGGAAAGGTGACCCAGAGTGGGCTCTGTAAAGCCTCTGAGCTGTCCCTCTATTGATCCTTTTATATTCCTCTCCCCTGTGATGTATCTCATTCTACTTTGTTATGGTTGGAGTTCACTTGTCCCCTTGGTGGACTGTGAGTTTCCTGGAGCCCAGGGACTGCATCTTCTTCATCGTTGTATTTTCCTCCTTGGTAACACTTTTACATACATGTTCATAAATATGGCAGCTAAGTGGCACAGTAGATATAGTGTAAGACCTGGAGTGAGGAAGACTCTTCTTCCTTAATTCAAATCTGGCCTCAGGCACTAGCTGTGTGACCTTGGGCAGGTTACCGGTTTGTCTCAGTTTCCTCATCTGTAAAGGGGATCAAGATCAGAGTCAAGGTCCTGTCCCTCATACCATCTCTCTTGGGGACAGTTGATAGCTACCTGTGTTCTCTCCCTCTGAGTACTCAGAGAAGACCAGCATGGCCCTAGAAATCCTACACCTGCTGCTGTCATTGGGGACCTCAGGTGAGGGAGGTGGGACAAGTATGAAGAGGAGAGGACTGAGGTTGAATGGTGATGAGAAATAAGGCTGAGGTTGGGGGGGATGGTTTGGACACCACATCACAAAGATGTGAAGGCAGTGAGGAGCAGAAAGTGAGAGGGAGGTGAGAGTTTTCTCTCTCTTACCTTTCTTGGTTTTCTGGTGGAGCTTCTTAATGAACACAATTCGAGTAATAAGGGCTCTCAAATAGGAGCAGGAAGGTCAGAACCACACCCAAAATAATGAATTTCTCCTTTTCTAAGAAACTTATGGAAAGAGAGGTGTGAGAGGAGAGAGAGAGAGAGAGAGAGAGAGAGAAAGAGAGAGAGAGAGAGAGAGAGAGAGAGAGAGAGAGAGAGAGAGAGATCCAAACTGGGAAACCACATTATTCTTTGTATGATGTGTGAGAATGGGTAGATTTTAGTTTTAAGAGTCTCCCACCACCTTTGGGGGATTTCCCTTCTCACTGGTATCCAGAGGTATCCAGGGGTATCCAGAGGTATCCAGGGGTATCCAGAGGCAGAGGAGGGAGAGAGACTCACTGAGCTTCCCCTTTGGGACATTTTCTGTTTATGGGAGGGCAGAGGAGGCTGCTGTCTGAGGAGACCAGGTTCCCACTCATCCTCTTATCCTCTAGGCAATCCAGGGAGGACTTGGGCTGAGCGCCAACCCTGGGAGGAGGGGCCAAGGTCTCCAGGCTCCAGGGGCCAAGATCAGGCTGAGGAGGAGCACAGACGACTAGAAGGAGAGACCTTCAGTGCGAACTGTACCTACGAGTTCCAGAAATATGAAAACAGATGGATGTCTTGGTGTAAAAAGCGAGAGAATGGAGAGGAGTGTGCGGTGCCAACCTTGGAAACAATCTCCAGGTTTCCATTGTCAGGCAAAGAATGCTCCTCCTCTTATGACCACAATAGCGGCATCCTCACCATCACGATGTCTGAGCTCCGAGTAATTGATTCAGGTGACTACGAGTGTGCGGTCATTGGGGAACCTCCTGAGAAGAAAGAAGTCCTCAGGAGAGTGGTGGTGTCCCCAGGTAAGGCCCTTCCAGCTCAAGTCCATTCAATTTAACAAACATTGGTAAACACAGATTAAGTTCAAGGCTTTTCCTTGGGGGCTTTGAGATTCCTCAGAAGGGGGGTAGTTAGGGCATAACCTCTCCCCCTTTCTGGCTCTCACTTTTTCTCCTTTCCCTGTTTGCCTCCCTCAACTCTTCCCCACTCTCTTCACTATGATTCCAATCCAATCCAATCAACATTTATTAAGTGCCTTCTATGTGTTAAACTGGGGATACGATTAACACAAAGAAAGACAGTCCCTGCTGCCGTGGGCTGCTCAGTGTCCAGCATTTAGCATGATTCGGAGATGTGAATAAGAAACGACCAGGCCATGTGGGTAGCTCAGGGAAGAACCATGAACCATATTTATTGATACTCAGGGAAAGGTTTTTATAGAGCAAAGAGACAAGGAAAGGGGACTCAAGTTTTCTAAGCATTACCTTAGTCTGTTGTATCCTGGAAGTAGCATGGAATAGATAATTTGATAAGGATTTCTTATCTAGGAGACTAAAGTCTTAGGGTAAGCCCTTTGATCTAGGCCTCAGGTACCTGCTAATGCAGCTGCAGTCATAAATGGATACAATTGAGAGCAGACTTCAAGGCTGAAGGGCAATCCTCAAAAGTCAACACGTTTAGAGCTGGCCACCCAAAGACACCTGAGTGCTGAATCAGATATGTCTTGGGGCAGAGCCTGTTAGCCTCAGAACTCAAATACCATCCTTATAAGTGTAACCCATAAAAGTCGCATCTCAAAGAGGTCTTTGACATTCAGGTCCACTGATATCAGGGTAATTATCTGAAGTCCTGGCTCAGGCCCCTTTGGCTCACCACACCCTGCCCTTTAGGAGATCATAATCCAAAGGGGGAGACAACATTAAAAAGGAGACAGGGAAGGGGGGTGGTGAGAGAAGAGGGATACCAAGGCACAGGTGCCTGGCACAAGGGAATCTTGTTCCCTGGAGTTAAAACCAAGCAGAGCAGCAGGTGTAAAGAGATCCTTCTAGGATGAGTTAGGGCTCGGTACCACTGAGGAAGAGGAATCACCTCCTCTCAAGCCTGGAGGAAAGCTATCCCTGTGTTTCACTACAGCCTCCCCATGTCTATCCATCATGACTCTCCTTCTCCCAAGCTCTCTCCCCCACCTCTCTCTCTCTCTCTCTCTCTCTCTCTCTCTCTCTCTCTCTCTCTCACACACACACACACACACACACACACACACACACACACACACACACACACACACTTCACTGATTCGGATTCCTGCAGGTTCTGGCCTCTTTCTTTAGGAGGCAACAGAAACACAGATGAAACTGGAGAAGATACTACCTTCTTTTCATGCCATACCCTCTTCAATCAATCAGCAACCATTTATTATATGCCTACTTTGTACCAGGCATTGAACTAGGTGCTAGGGATACCAAGACAAGACGGTCTTTGCCCTCAAGGAGCTCAAATTTTATTGTGGGAAGACTACTTATAAATAACCAAGTACTTACAATTGATATACAAAGCAAAGGAAAGGTAATCATGGAGGGAAAGCCTCTTGCAGAATCTGGAATTTGAACTGAGTCTTGAAGGAAGACAGGAAAACTAAGAGGGAGAGGTGAGGTAAGAGCATTCCAAACATGAGGACAGATGGTGCAAAGGCATGGATGGAGTAAGGAATAAGGAGTAAGCTCTGTATAAGGAATAGAAACTGGGTCGCTGTTGTATTGTGCAGTATGTAGAAAGAAGGAAGCCTTCATAAGAAGCCTGGTAGGTAGGAGAGGGACAGGTTGTGAAGAGCTTTCAATATAAAAATAAAGACTTTACATTTTATCCTGGAGGTAATAGGGAGCCTTTGGAGTTTACTGAGTAGGGGTATGACATGATCAGATCTGACTTATAGAAAAATCACTGTGGCAGCTCAGTGGTGGTTGTATTGGAGTGAGGAGAGACCTGAGGCAGGAAGACCTAATAAGAAGCCATTAGGATAATCCAGGCGAGGGTCACTAAGATTGGTCCATTGAAAGGATATATGAGGTGAGTGACAGTGAAGAGTTTAGGACGACACTGAGGTTGCAAGCCTAGTGACTGGAAGGATGGTAGTGCCCTTGACAGAAATAGAAGAATAATGAGTTGTTTTGGACATGTTGAGTTTGAGATGCTTATAGGGCATCCAGGTTGTGTTCTAGCCACCTTCTTGGAGATGGTGAAAACATTCCATAGTGACAAGCTTGGACAAGCCATCAGTGGACTTAGGGATCTCAAAGGAGCCTCAGCATTATTATAGAAGAAGGAAAAAAATAGTATAGAATGCTGGAGAACATAGAATGGATGGTATCTGACACAAAACAACAGAATACCTCATAGAATGCATTCATAAAATACATTATACTTTTTTGTGGGGTTTTTTTTTGTTTTTTTTTGGGGGGGGGGTTCCTTATTAATTTGTTGGCTTACTTTTAGTTTACAATATTCAATTCCACAATTCTTTGAGTTTCAAATTTTCTCTTCCTCCCTCTCCCCCCACCATGACGGCATACAATCAAGTATAGGATCTGCTAAAACTTTCACATTAGACATTAGGTTATAAAGAAGGATTGTATCAGATGGCATGAAAAATGGTAAAGAAGAAACAAAACCAAATAAGAAAAAGAAAAAGATCAGGTAGTTTGCTTCAATCAGGATTCAAACTCAGTTCTTTCTAGTTCTTTCTCTGGATGTAGACATCTCTCTCCATCATGAGTCCTTTGGGATTGACTTATATCACTGCATTGCTGAGAAGAGTCCAGTCTACCAAAGTTGGTCATCACACATATGTTGTGTCTGTGATTGTGTACAGATTTCTCCTGGTTCTGCTCTTCTCACTCAGCATCAGTTCGTATAAGCCTCTCCAGGTATTATGAAGTCCGTCTGCTCCTCATTTCTTATAGCACAGTAGTATTCCATTACATGCAGATACCACAAGTGTGATTCCCTTTCTGGGCCCACATCCCTGTGCTGGTGGCTCCTAGGTCATACAGAAGATGGAGAGCCCACATGTTTTTCCCACTGTCTTCTCTTTGCAGTTCAAACACAGAGACCCATCCAAGGGATGCAAACTACCTCAGAGGTCACTACAGCCAGCTCTGTGACCAACAGGTATGGTTCCTCTCTAGAAACAACCGGTGTCCCAAAAGTTCTTAATCCCGGAAATTCACGTGTCTCCAAATTACTCTTGAAGTTCTCCAAAACCAAGTCTGGAGAGTGGCCTATTCCCAGACTCACTGGTATTGTTCCTTCTCAGTGCACAAGATAGAAGGTTCCGGGGAGCCCAGGACTACAGTATGCATGGGGCAACTGTGCTTAATGCCTGTTCTCCCTATATTCAAGTCTACAAAGACCTGAAGTCAGATTTCCTTTAACCACAGCATTTAGCTCCGCTTACAGGTTAGAGGGAATGATATATATGGGAAATTCTCCTTCCTATTTCCTTTTTATCCCATTTCTAACTATCTCTTATACCTGTCTTATCACACTTCCCAATTAGAGTCAATCCTTTGCTTTAAGCCAATGTCTCCAGAACTTCTCTTTGATAAAATATATACATATATGTAGAAATATATATTCACACCCTTAAAATTGGTATGAATACATAAACCCTACAGAAAACAAGTATTTATTTATATACTTACATATAATTTATATATTATATTAATGTATTAAATATAAACACAATAAACATAAATATAATTATAAACACATTAAGTATAATATATTTCTATTTACACATCTTTTCACATTTATATATTTATATGTTGCATATCATATTAATGTTAGATATGTTATATATTAAATAAATATATAATATACTACAAGCTATAATCTAATAAATGTAAAACAAACCAATTGAATAGATATATTAAATATAATATATTATGTTTACAGGTTGTTTGTATATTATATAAATGTTTGCACATGTGTGCATACACATACATGTATTGTGTATGCACGTATGTATGTACATACATATGTATATAATGTCCTTTTCTGGGTTTATGTATTCAAACCCATGATTAAGGGGGTGTAAATACATAAAGATAAAAAATTGCATAAACAAACCAGGGTCAGCTGAGCTAAGAAGCTGGACACCAGTTAGCCATTTGGGGCAAAGAAGTTTCCCTCCCAGCCAAGCTGGAGAGCCCCATTCCACACCTGCTTCCTGCCTGCCTGTTCCAAGAAGGTTTCCTTACTCCTGACCTGAAGGAACCAATCCCAACAAAAATGGGTTAGTATGGAAAATACAAGGAGGGCTGAGGTAGAACAGGTTTTTAGAGGCAAATTTTCTGTACTGACACTTTTGCCTTCAGAAATTTTCCACCACCTGGCCTTCATTGCCTTAATGCTACCCTTGAGTTGTTTAGCTCACTGAAAAACTCCAGCACATTCCAATTCCTTGTCGTTTCACAACAGATCTGGCTTGGGATTCCTGCTCTGCTTCATGCTCCTGATGACCATGGACAAGTGACTTTATCACCATGGCCTCAGTTTAGTCTTCTTTAAAATGGAGTCAGACTTGATGATTCTTAAGGCCTTTGCCAGTTCTAAGTCCTATGATCTAGATAAGCAGACCCAAATTCATATTGACACTTGAGACACTGGCCTAGGTCCTCCCCATCCCCAAAGCCCTGCAGCCTTTGTTTCCTTCTGGATCTTAGTCTCCTTATCTGTAAAATGACGTATTTGGACTCAATGGGCCCTAAGGTGCCTTCTTTTTCTAGAGTTTATGATTTCATGGGGGAAAAAATGTTTGTAAATAAAACGTCATTTAAGCAGAAAGTAAAATCTCAAACCCTGTTACCTGAGAAAGCCAGATAAGCGCAGCAAGAATAAAAGGTAAAGGCTTGAGACAGCTACCTTGTACAGTGAGATTGTGGTGCACTGATTAGAATGATGGACCTGGTATCAGGAAGACCTGAGTTCAAATGCTGCCTGAGAAATCACTAGTTGTGTGATCCTGAGCAAGTCCCTTAATCTGTTTGCCTCAGGAGCCTGATAATAAAATCTACTTCCCACAGTTCTTATGAGAATCAAAGGAATAATGTTTATAAAGCACTTTGTAAACCTTAAAGCAATAATAATAATAAATAAATGCTAGCTGTTATTACTATTATGTGATAGTGTTATGATCAATCGATTGATTTTTTTACTACTTACCTCAGAAATGGATCTATCCCATCAGAGAGGAATAACGAAACTAACATGCATGATATATATTTATTCCAGACAATATGCATCCAAAAATCCATCATAAATATGTTTTGGTCAACTTTCCACTTGAGACTGACCACTTAGTGACAGTGAACAATGAACATTTCTCAAATCCTCAAACCTAAATAAAACCTCTACATAAAGCTGGTCTGTCCTGTGTTCCATTCCCACCAAGGGTTCTCAGTTTTCTAAGGTTATTATTATCTAGTGCCATTGAAGAGGTTAGGCGATGTGGATAGAGCATTGGCATTGGAATTTAGAAGACCTGAGTTCAAATCCGGTTTCTCTGATACTTTCTAGCTGGGTGACCTTGGACGAGTTGCTTAACCTCTGTCTGCCTTAGTTTTATTAACCATAAAATGAAGATAATAAAAGCACTAATCTCACAGGGTTATTGTGAGGATCAAATGAGATATTTGTAAAAATGCTTAACTTAGTGCCTGTCACATAGTAGGCATTTAATAAAGATTTATTCCCTTTCCATTAATGAATCACTGTCAATGTATCCATCCACTAAATGGATCATAGATTGACATTTGTATTTTTACAAGGGCCCTCTGAATGCAATGCCTCTTGTAGGTACCTAATGCCTTCCTATGTTGTCCCTCCTAGTCCCCACATCCCTGACTTCCTAACACTACATAGTTCAGTTCTTCCTACTAACCCAACAGTATCCCATGTTCCAGAACATTTTTACTCTAATAATAGGAATTTAGCCACTCTGAAAATCCAGAAATATTTCTAGACAAGTAAGTCATTTTGTCTCCCCTAAAAAAGGACCCTCCCCTATAGAAGAGATAGAACATGGAGCATAGAATATTGAATAGAGAACAAATGTATGGGACCCAAAAATTTAGAATTAGAAGATACCTTATATAATATTCAATCCAACCCTCACCCTTTACAGATAGAAAAACTGATCACAGAGATTAAAAGACATGTTCAAAGTCACATATTCATAAGAAGTCTGCTAAGTGTTCAGCTGCACCCCAATCTACCATGCTTTCCACTATTCATGACACCATTTTGAAGAATTGTCATTTTATAGATGGTGGAACTGAGGCCCAGAAGGAAGAAGAAGCAAACAAGGTTGCTACCCCTCCTCCCAGTAAGATTGTCAGTGGCAGAACTGAGATCAGAACTCAGATCTCCAGGCTCCCAAGACAATACTATTTCTACCACAACATGCTGTAAAAAAACTGTGCTTTGAGAGATGCCAAAAGGTATTGTTCAGTTGTATCTGACTCTTTTCAACCCTGTTTGGGGTTTTCCTGGTCAAGACACCAGAATGGTTTGCCATTTTTTTTTTGTACAGCTCATTTAACAGGTGAGAAAACTGAGGCAAACAGTGTAAAGTGGTCAGGGTCATACAGCTAGTAAATAAGGCTGGATGTGAACTCAGTCTTTCTGATTCTAGGCTCAACAATCTATTCACTGACCCACCTAGCTGCCAAAAAAAAGACCTACACACCACAAAATTCTAACATTGGAGTCATTACTCAGGGTTAGAAAATTAAGATGATCGAAGGGGTGGAAGTAGTTCATCCAATTAGAGTCTACCTTTTAAGCTGATATCTCCAGAACTTCTCTTCAAAATTATACTCACACACAGATAGATATACATATTTGTATAAGTGTATACATAGATATACATACACACATATATACACACAAACATATCTATATAACATATATATACATATTTGTGCATATCAAAACACATAGATGTGTATGTGTGTATAAAATAATTTGTTCTCTGGAGGATTTATATATCCACACCCATTATCAAGGATTAGGTCATCAGATAACTCATATTTTATGGCTCTAAGATCTTCCAATAATTACCAGTTTTTTCACAGAACAAGGTGGAGGAGGGATAAAATTTGAGAGGCTTGAACATTATGTTTTGATAAGAGAAAAATGCTAGGAAAGGTTGGAAATATGGGAATACTATTTTGAACTGAGTCAGTCACTGCTATGGGGTATTCTGAGCTGTTGAGGGAAGTGGAATTTGACAGTACTAGGCACTTATGGAGGGGAACAATGTCCCAAAAGACAGTAAAATGCTCATTACAACAAAATTCTTTTGTTCTATTAAATCAGTCAAATCAGCCAAACCCACATTGGTTTAACTTTCTTTTTCTTCCTGTCATATACTTAAGACACTCAGACAATGAGAAAAACATTCTTTTTGGAGGTGGTCCAATGCTCCTATTGGAGGTCCTCAAGGTAGGCCTCTTGTACAGCAGTAAAACCCACCAGGAGCAAGAAAGAAAGGAAAATGAAGAAAGAAAGAAGAAAAAAAAACAACTTAACTCCCCTTCCCCCACCTTCAGTGTGTGTGTGTGTGTGTGTGTGTGTGTGTGTGTGTGTGTGTGTGTATGTGTGAGAGAAAGAGAGAGAGAGAGAGAACCAATAATCATTGTGTATGTTATTTAAAGAAATTAATAGAGGAAAACACCAGCCTATCATAACTTGACTTGTGAATAGATTTAAAATTTCAATAAAATGATCCCTGAAGAGTTTAAGGGATTTATTCAAGGTCCCACAGGTGACTTTGACACTGGTGTCAGGGGAAGAAGTTGAACCTGAGTCCTTCCCAATTCCAAGACCTGCCTTCTATTTATTATGTTGTGCCCCTGTCCATGAGCAGGTCTAGCTAAGCAATAAAATCAAACGAGGTTAGTAATTTAATCAGCAGATTTTTTTCCTGGGAACTTTACTTGAATTTAGGGACACTATCCTCTTTTCCTTGATCCCACTACTAGGGACAGAGTTAGAAAGATGATTGATATTGGAGGGTGGCCCATGGGTCTCCATGGGTATGTGACACAGAGAGCCTGGCCCCAGGAGATGAGGCACATAATGGTGGTGCAGTAAAAGGAGAAGGACTGTTTTCCAAATGTCTATACCAGTTATGGTCTTTCTCTCATTACTCTTATACTTGTAAATAAGAATATCCCAATCCCCAAGGATCAGTTTGGTGACCACCTCAGTTGGCCCAACAGAGAACTGAGTATTCATAATTTGCTAGTTTTTACAAAGGAAGAGATTGGAAAAGAAAAATAGTATGAGGCCATGACAAGGAACGAAAGGTCATATGGTCCCACAGGAAAGGTTGTTAATAAGTATATCCTGGAAGGGCAGTTGTGTATAGGCTGGCCTATTGCTAATTGAAACCACTGGGATCATAGGACCCAACATTAAAATGATGACATCAATGATCTTTGGTATAGAAGAACAATTCCATCTTGCAAAGGGCATTATTTGTTGGTGGCACCTGATTTTGACTGAATAGCTAAAGTATCAGGGTGAGTGGTAGCCAACCCATTCTTAATGACTTTTAGTCTCCCTTGTCTGTTACCAGTTCTTGTCATTTCTCTGGTCTATATGCCCTTCTCTTCAATCACACAGTCACCACCTTCATGCAGGCTTTCATCACCTCTTTCCTGAAGTCCTCGATATCATCCCCTTCTTTTGTCTCCATAAGGGTTGTATGTAGGGCTTGTTGCAAAATTGTTCCTTGCAGTTCCCCAAATAGACACATGGTTCATCCAGTCCAAAATGGGAGACCCCAAGCCTTTCTACAAAGAGAAGGGAGCTCATGGGTCACATTTTTGTGCTTCTCATAATTCCATTTCCAGGAGAAGGGTTTTGAAGGTAACAAAGCATTTTAAAGCCAGCAAGCCTACAACAAAAGTCATCATCTTTACTCTCCAAATTACCCTCTTCTGAGGTTCCCTATTACTATTAAGGGCACCATCATCCTCCCAGACATTCAGGATCACAACTTTAGCTCCATCCTGAATCTTCACTATCCTTCACCATACATATCCAGTCTATTACAAAATCTTGTCATTTCTACCTTCATCTCTTAAGTGCATTCCCCCTTCTCTCTACCCATATAGCCCACCCCCCACCCCAGGTCAAGTCCTCCTCACCTCTCATTCAGACTCTTACTATAGTCTTTAATTGATTTTCTTGCCTCAGATTTCTCCCCACTCTGTACAACTACAGAGTAGAGAAGGCAACTCATCAGATGACCTCAGTTGATGATATTGGGCAAAGCAGTAGAAATGTTTGAGTGAAATAGAAATGTGAAAATAGGAAATCTCTCTCTTAACAATGGTATTGGAATCTGTGGGGAATTGTGCCTCTGCATGTGTGAGGGGGTTTTCCTTCTTACTTATGTTGATATTTTCTCTTGTGGGTTCCCCTGCCTGGACGTCTTCAAGCAGAACACTGGTAACCTCAGTCAATTCAATAGCCTCTATTGACTCAGCCAACCCAGTAAGGTAGTTGCTATTATTATTCCTCTTTTGTATGTGGGGTACAGGGGCCCTGGTCATAGTTCCAGTATGGAGAAGAGTGCTTGTGGTTGCTTACAGATCAAAGCACAGGCCAAGAGAGTGGTGACCACACCTCTCCTTGCATCGTGCCACTTTGGAAGACCAGAGGGTTTGAAAACCCTTAGAACTAGCTCTGGAGGGGGAAAAAAAACTACCTGGCAGGAATGAAAGACTCTCTTGGAGATGGGTGGGGGAACATGAGGCTAGAGATGTCTGTTCTGCCTCCCTTGCAGTCACACACAACTACAGCCTCTTGCTACATGTGGTCCCTCTGTCCACTTGGGTTTCCATATCCTTATACATGGATGCTCTGTTCATAGGAATATAAATTTTGGTTGTTTATATATTTTGTAAGATTTGGGGGGGATCTGGTGGATATTTTTTTTAATTTACTTTTTGTACTGTGAGATTTTCATTAATGATTTCTTGAACTATAGCTCTGGGAGAAAAAAAAAACAAGCTATGGAAAAATAGTTTAAAAGGAGTCCAGTCCAGGGATTCTCTGGACCAGCCCATTGTGTTTCAAATGGAGCTAATTGACTGCCTTTAAACCAAAGTCACTCTGGCTTTCATTGAATGGACAGAAATAGCCCCTATTCCAAGTTTGTATGGTTTGTTGTTTATGTCTGGTGACTTAAAATAAGTGTAAATCGCAATTGTTTTCTGCTCTGGGTCAGAAACTTTGAGGGTCTTCCCCTCCCAGACTGATATGTTTGTGATGCCAAATTAGGCTATCTTTTGTCATTGAATAAGCATTGCCTCAAACTGAGGCCTGGGAAAGACCTTAATGTAGAAAGGCTGAGGTCATCTACTCCATCAAGGGCCATCACCAGTCATCTTGACTTTTGTCTTACCATTAGACTTTGATGACTCTGGAGGAGAAAGTGAGGTTGTCAACTTGGCTCAGCTCTGCCTCACTTAAATCTAATTCACTCTCAAGTCAAGACTTCACCCTGTGATGTCACTGGTCCTCTGAGAATGAAGGAGGAACAAAAACCAAAACAGTTTACCAAGTCAATTTTTCTAAAGTATTAATCTGACCATGTCACCCAACCACTCGATAGTCTTCATTGACTTCCCTTTGTCTCTAGAATCAGATATGAAGTCCTATATTTGCCCTTTAAAGTTCTTTACTACCTGACCCCTGTGAGGTCCAGAATTATCCATTCTGTAATAAAGGAAATTAAGGCAGAGCTCTGAGCCAATAGCACTTTATTAAAGGGTGCTCCAATGAAGGGAACCTCAGATCTTCCTCACTATTTGAGATGCCCATTTCTTCCAGGGCCTTATTTTTTGTAATGTTTCATACCCTGATGATACAGATGAGGCAAACTAAAAATGCAGAGTCTCCTTGATTGACAGATACTGACCATGACTCTCCAGGAGAGTCAACATAAAATATAGCATCCCATTGGTTGACAAGCCGACAAGCAGACCTTGGTGGACCTATCTTGACCTTTCAGAAGGTCCTACCAAGCCAACTAGCAGACCAATGGGCTGGGATGATAAACAAATGTCAAAATATCCATATAGGCTGATGGGCCAGTAGAAAGGCAGGCCACAGATATCTCCCCTTGTTGGGCAGTAGAGGAATGAAGATGGACAGAGGGGCAACAAAAAATAGTCAGAGAACTTTTCATTTCATTAAGTCACCTCTGCCACACTGGGCTTAATCACAACAACAGGGCAAAAACTAGGGTGGGGATCCTCAACTGGGCCCCTGTGATTAAGCAAGTGAACTTAAAATCTGAAGTTCACAGCCCTAGGTCCTATTACACTGATTGGAATAAAATAGGGATCTAATCACAACCATCTACCACACCCCTTCCGATCTCTCCAGTCTTCTTTCACACTCTTCCCTTCCTCATACTTCACAATTCAATGAGAATGGGCTTCTTCCCATTCTTCATATACAATACTCCATTTCCTGTCTATGTGATTTTTTTATACTGGCTTCTCTCAATGCTCTCTCTTCACTGCCATCTCTTAAAATCTGTGACTTCCTTGAGGACTCATTTCAAAAGACACCTTCTTCAAAAGACCCTTCTGGGTCACTCCAGCTATTAATCCCTTCCCCTTGTACTGTGAATACCTAGATAGATAAATAGATAGATAGATAGATAGATAGATAGATAGATAGATAGATAGAGATATATAGATAATCATATATAGATATACATATATCTTGTATGTGTGTATTATCTATCTATCTATCTATCTTTATTATCTCTCCCATTAAAATGTAAGGTACTTGAAGTTCAGCCCTATTTTGGCTTTCTCATTGTATTCCTAGTCCTTAGAATAATGACTGGCACATAGTAGCGCTTAATGAATGTTTATTGACTAACTGATAAAATTGCCTGAGTTCCCAGAATGTATGAGCAGCTAGAGATTTAATATTTGGCATTCAGGAAGCATCAGTTGAATTAGCAGACAAAGATGGCAGGATGAAATAAAGTTAAGGCAAGGAACTGGACCAATGGTGGGTCTAATATCTAGTTGCTCAATTAGGAATATTGATGGTTTTGTCTGGCTTTTAGTCTCATCCTGCCTAACTTCCATATAGGCAGAGATTGTATTTTTGCTGTTCTTTCCATTCATGAAATTCAACTAATGTGGGATCTACTAGCATGCCATCTTCTAAATCCAGTGCAGGGAGCTTCTGATAGTGAAGTGACCTGGCCTTGGCTTCTCCATGGCTACCCATCTATTTATAGGCTATGTGAAATGTACTACAGAAGGCACCTCTACTTGGGCAAGTTCATCCTGGATCCAATCCAATCAATCCTCAAGGTATCCTCATTTAGGAAAGAAGCCTAACTCCTTGCCCAAGAACAGCAGGAATATTTCACTTGGAAGTCACTGCAGCCCTAGTGAAGCCATCAGATTCATCAGTTTGAAAGTCAGCTTGTGAAAGGTCTGGATATGTGGATTGAGATTTAAGAAGAGGCTTTTGGAACAGGGTAGCAGTAGACTGGCTGAGAGTGCTGTCCTTCGGAGGGCATGGCTCCCTTTTCTCAATATGAGAGACCATCTTGTGACTTCCTCTTTGACAAATTCCTGAGTCAGGAGATTCAGGCAAAAACTGACTACAAATCGGCTCACTGGGTATGTTCATGGGGACCTCAATCTATCGGCTTTCTGTTCTGTCGCCCTCCTAGCAGTCTGTTTTATTCTGGTCAGTAGCTCATACTAAAGCTCATTTTTTTTTTAATTGCTAAGTATCCTCTGCCTCCTTTCAAGAAGGTATGAACTTCCCTTTGTTCTATTTTCTCCAGTCATTTTTGTCTCTCCTGGAGGAATCCGAGAAGTCACCTCTCTAATCCCTTTCAGGCAGTAGCCCTTTAATAAATTAGCCTTTTAATAAATGCTAGTTGACTGGTTTTCCCCAGGAACCAAGAATCCCTTCCAATGTTCTGTAGTCATTTAAAACTTATACAGAAAATATGAACAAGAATCCATCATAGGCTCTGCAGCAACTGGAATTGGATCTCACCTTGTCTGTTTTCCCTACCCAGGACCCCACATCCTTCCATCAATGCTGTATTTTATGGCCTCTTCCTGATTAAGGGCCTGGTATTTGTGAGCTTGCTTATCATCCTATGGAAGCAGTACCCCGAGGTGAGTAAGGGCTCAAGTGAGGACCTCAGTTTTAAATAGATCTGGTAACATTCCTTTACCAACCTCCTGATAGAGGTGCCTCTCTAGGTTCCCAAGCACAACAAAATATTCCCGTGTTTCCAAAGCACCCATCCTCAGGCCATCCTAAAGGTAAAGCAGGAGAAGGAAGGCTCCAATAATCTAGAACAAGACACAGTGTTCCCAAAGCCTCAGTGCAGTTTTAGGTTTTAATACTTATTCAGAACTTACGATTGCATTAAGACTTTAGAGACACACTACATTAAAAAGCCTTAAGAGCTATATGATAGCTTTAAGCTATTAAATCTTAAAACTGCACTAGGCCTTTGGAGACACAGTGTATAAAATGAAGGGGTGTTGGCATCATCATAGTTAACAGTTTCTAGGACTGAAGTCTGCGTTGAGGCCAAGAAGCCCAGTGGAAGGGGAAAAAGAATAGGAGCTACATGGGAAACAATGGGCTTGGATCTCCAAAGCAAGAGGGGAGGATAAATGTATCAAGGGTGGGGGGGGGGGGGGGGGGGATGGTGATAGCTTGGACACAATGCGACGGACTTTGTCTTCTTGTGCCATTCCTTCTCTGGATCTGTGTATACTGCTTGGTCCTCTGAGATAGGAGAAATGGGAAGAGAATTAAGGGAGGAAAGAAGACCAGGTTGAAAGAAGGAGGATGAGGGGGCGGCTGGGTGGTGCAGTGAGTAGAGCGTCGGCCCTGGAGTCAGAAGGACCTGAGTTTGGATCCGGCCTCAGACACTTGATGCACACACAAACAAAAACCTAGCTGTGTGACCTTGGGCAAGTTACTTAACCCCAATTGCCCTCCAAAAAGAAAAAAAAAAGAAGAAAAGAAAAGAGAAGGAGGATGAGAATTTTATTGGCCTATGGGGCAGGATTTGTTGTGGTAGGTAGCATGGTCATGGATAAAATCTCCATTTTCTGAATTTTCTCCTCCTTCCTCAAGCCAATGAAGACACTGAAGGAATGGAAGAGATGAAAAGAAGGGGAATTTTTCAGAGTTAACCCCCAAACAGTACCATTTGTTCTCGATGATCCCAGCCCAGCCTAGACCCTAGAAGACAATGAAACATTCCTATCTGAGCTGAGAACCCAAACCCCATAATCTCTGAGGTGCATCCCCTGTTCAGATGCTAGGACTCTTCCCAACCATTCAGGCCTGGGCCAAATCAACAACTCTCTCCTACTTTATGCCAATTTCTGATGATACAACAGTCCTTCTTCTCAAGAAGACCAACCCTTCTCTTGATCCTATCCCTTCCTATTGTCCTATTATCTCCAAAAGATTGCGTATCCTCTCTATCTCTCTAATTTTCAGTCTCTTCTATCCACTGGTTCCTTCTCTACTGCCCATAAACACCCTTATTTTTCTCCATCTTTAGGAATCCTCCCTAGATTCTACTGTATCATCCTATACCTCTCCTCTCCTTTTCAGTCAAATTCCTAGAAAAAGCTTTCAACACATATTGCCTTATTTCATTTCATGTCCTCGGTTTTTAAGCCTGAGCAGTCTGCCTTCTGATCCCATCACTCAACTGAAACTATTCTCTCCAAAGTTACCAATGGCCTCTTACTTGCCAAATCAGAAAGCCTTTTCTCAGTTCTCATCCTTCTTTTCCTTTTTAAAACACTATATCCTGTTGACCACTCCTTTCTCCTATACACTCTCTTCTCTTTGGTTTTTGTGACATTGGTCTTCCTTCCTTATCCAGTCTTTATCAATCTCCTCCCAGATCTCTTCTGATGCTACCATCACCCTTTACAGGCTCTCAACACTTCATTCCTCGTTTATCACAATAAGCTTTTGGTTTGTCTCTCCCCACTCCAGCCCATTTTCCACTTAGCCATCAAAGTGATCTGTTGAGAGCCAAAATACCTGATCCAGGACTCATAAAATCTCTACAGCTAGCTTTAAAGGAAATCCTTTGAGATGTGGCTTCAAAAGCTTGCTCCTGGATCATTCCTTTGATATGGGCTACATTTAAAAGGATGTTATTTGAGTTTTGAGATCAAAAGCTCTACCCCAAGATTTTAGCCACCTAGATGACAAATCCTTATTAAATTATCCATTCTGTGATGTGACAGACTAAGATAGTTATAAGAAAACTTGAGTCCTATTCCTTTGTCTCATTGCTCTATAAAAACCTTGTCCTGAGAATCAATAAACAGAGGTCTTCTTTGAACTATCCACATGGCCTGGTTCATTCATATTCACATCTCTGACCATGCTTAGTGCTGGGCACCAAGTAGCTCTCGGCAATGATCTTCCCAAATAAACCTGTGTCAGCCCCTCGTCCATAAAGTCCCCTTTACCTCCTGAATCAAATACAAGATCTTTTATTCAAAGCCCCCCATCGTCTGTTCCCCCAGCTAATGTTTCCAATCTGTCTACATCTTCCTCCTATCTATTGCAACATAATCTGAGACGCAGTGGCATAACTTCCTTGCTGTTCCTTACACAAAACACTTTATCTTCTCAATCTGGTCATTTCCACTGTTTATTCTCATGCCTCAAACTCACTCTTGGCTTCCCTAGCTTCTTTCAAATCCCAGCTAAAACTCTATTTTCTGGAAGATGCCTTTCCCAATCTCCCTTAATAGTAGTGCCTCCCTTCTGTTGCTTATCTCCTATTTATTCTGTTTACACATTGTTCATTCATACAAATGCAATTGCTCCCATGTTGTGTCTTCCTTTAGATTGTGAGCTCTCAGAGAGCAGAGTCTGCTTTTTGCCTTTCTTTGTATCCCCAGAGCTTCACAGAGTGTATGACACATAGTAGGTGCTAAATAAATTCTTGTTCACTGACTGATTGACTTTTCTAGCAACCTAGTTGTTCTCCCTTCCTCAAGTTTCATCCCTTTCCAATTATCCTGCATATAGTCAACAAGACTATGTCATTCCCCTAAGTCATTAAACTCTAATGGCTCTCTAGTTTCACTAGGATCTGATATAAATTCCTCTGGCATGTCAAGCCTTTCAAAACCTGACCCCCACCTACCTTTCCAGGCTTATTCTCTCCTCCATGAGCTCTGTGTTGTAGTCAATCTTTCTGACTATTCCATACACAATACCACGTTTCCCACCTTAGTGTCTTTGCATTGGTCATCCCTTCCCCATGCCTGAAAAGCACTCCCTCCTCACCTCTGCCTCTGAGAAACCCAAATTTCTTTCAAGGTTTAGTTTGTATTACCTTTCACATGAACCCTTACTTTATCCTCCAAGCTGCTCGTGCTCTCCCCCACAAATTATTTGCATCAACTTCTATATACACTATATTAAATATTTTTTGCAGTATATACCTGTTGTCTTCCAAGATAGATTGCAATCTCCTTAAAACCAGAAACTGTTTGGCTTTTATCTTTATGACTCCAACTCTTCATATAGAGTGTGACATATAGCAGGTGTTTTAATCAGCGTTTATTTGGGGTTTAATTTGCAGGCCTTAGAACTCAATTCCACTGTTTTTGATGATGAAAATCTCATCCCCATTGCCACCTCTCACATACCATCCACCTATACATAGGCATGACACATCTCTGGGATGAGCAAAGACTGTTTCTTTTTCTTTGCTTTTTTTTTCATCTCTAATTTAGTATTTTATTTTCCCCCAACTACATGGAAAAACAGTTTTCAACATTCATTTTTAAAATTAAGTTCTAAATTTTCTTCCTCCCTCTCCACCCCTGCCTCATTGAGAATGCAATCTGACATAGGTTATACATACGTAGTCATGCAAAATGTATTTCCATATTAGTCATGTTGTAAAAGAAAACATAGGCCAAAATAAAAACCCAAGAAAAATAAAGAAAAAAAGATGCTTTGATCTCAGACTCCATCAGTTCTTTCTCTGGAGGCAGACTTACATCCTAAGTCCTTCAGAGATGCCTTGGATCATCGTATTACTAAGAATAGCAAAGTCATTCACAGTTAATCATTTTACAATATTGCTGTTACTGTGTACAATGTTCTCCTGGTTCTACCCATTTCACTTTTCATCAGCTCATCTGTTTTTACAGCTTTATCTGAGAGCATCCAGTTTACCAATTTTCCAAGAGTATTCCATCAAAATCAAATACTACAACTAGTTCAGCCATTTCCCAGTTGATGGGCATCCCCTCAATTTCCAATTTTTGCCACCAAAAAAGAGCTACTATAAAGATTTTTGTACATATTGGTCTTTTCCTTTCTGGTTTTTTTTTTCCAGTGTCTTTTGGGATACAGACATAAGTATTGCTATTGCTAAGTCAAAAGGTATGCCTGCTTTTATAGGCCACAAAAGCTATTTCTTCAAAAAAAACTTGTCTACAAATTAAGTATGCAAATTCTTTAATGTGGCTTTCAAGTCCCAAGACAGTCTTCCCACCCATCTAGCCTCAACATCTTTCTAGCTTTATAACTTCCTGTAAGAGGTATTTTATTCTTAGTTCACTTGCCACACTGAACGAAGCATTTTGTTGTTGTTCAGTCATTTAGTTGGGTTTAACTCTTTGTGACCCCATGAACTTATCTATGGGGTTTTCTTGACAAAGATACTGGAGTAGTTTGTCATTTCCTTCTCCGGAGTATCCCCATTTTACTGATGATGAAATGAGGCAAATAGGGATTAGGTGACTTGCTAAGGGTCACACAGCTAGCAAGTGTCTGAGGCTGGATTTGAACTCAGATCTTCCTAACTCCAGGCCCCCTGCTCTATCTACTGTGCCACCCAGCTGCTACAGAACTAACCATGGTTCCCTAAAAATAAAAATTAAAAACAAAATCAAAAGAACTGACTTTGCTCAGGCTGTTGCCTGGCTTGAAAATGTCCACTTATCTCTACCCAAACACACAAAGTCCTACCCATCTCCTAAGGCTCAAGTTTAATGCTACTTTTGTCTTGAAGTTTGCTAGATCTTCTACCCATTTCTGACTAAATATAATCTCCCTATCTCCCCTTAAGTTCCCATAGCACTTTGTTCTTTTATCATGATACTTGTCATAATCTATTGTGTATAACCCTGAGTCATATGCCCCTCTTTTCCCATCACCACCCAGAACCCTATCTCTGAATGCAGAAGCAGGGTCACCTGAAGAGTGCTTTATATACAGTAGATAATCAAAAAATGTTTCGACTTTGTATTGGATTTTATTAGTGATATGAGAGATATTTATGGTATTTGTGCCAAGCAAGGTTGGCCTTCACCATGTCCTGTCCCCATTGTCAAAGCCCTTAGTGACTACCTAAAGAACCCCACAAGGGACTAGTACAATTGCCTTCCCTTTACCCTACCTCAGTCTGTCCAATGAGAGGCATCTGGAGTACCCCAGCCAGAGCTACCCTCCCTCTCCACAAGTTCCCCGGTTTTCCTGCCAATTCTCTTTTACTTTTTCCCCTCATGATGAGACATTGATGTCACCATATTCCTGTCTGTCAGAGGGGATCTCAGATCCCCAATCGACTCTAAACCTTCTATCTTCTGCTCATTCCAAATGGTGGCAGGCCAGTACCCTTCACGATCTCCATCCTGCAGGGCAGATACCCCAGTGTACCCCCAAGTGTACTGGGCCTTTCCATCCACCCTGTGGTGGTAAACTGAGGATCCTCCTGGCCTTTCTAGCCACCCTACAGTGAAGCTACTTATATGTAATGTCTCTTCCAGTTAGAGGCAGAGCTCCTAGAGAAGGTTTGGTAACACAGGCCTTTTATACACATGTTTATAAAAATAGAAGCTAGGTGGCACAGTGGATAGAGTGCCAGGCCTGAAGTAAGGAAAACTCTTCTTCCTTAATTCAAATCTGACCTCAGACACTTACTAGCTATTTGACCTTGATCATATCATCTGCTTGTCTCAATTTCCTCATCTGTAAAATGAGCTGGAGAAGGAAATGTCGAACTATTCCAGTATCATTGCAAAAAAAAAAAAAAAACCCACAAAACACAAATGGGTCAAGAAGAGTTGGATGTGACTGAAACAACTGCATGATAACAACAAAAAATAAATATAACTTGAATGAATACAAAGAGCTCTCAAATCCAAAAGGTTTCTTTCATAATTCACTGAGTATGTCACATAAATTTACATGGATGTATAAAATATGGGATCTTCCTCCTCCCTCTCCCCCAAATTTCTCCAGGCCACCACCCACAATTCAAATAATTTCAACTCATTTAATTCAATTTAAATGCACAAACATTTGCTAAGTGCCTTCTCTGAGCACTATGATTGTCACTGGAGCACATGAAGAGATATGATACAGGCTCCATTTTCAGGGAACTTATGGTATAATGGGGGGAAAGACATGAACATGAACAACTATCATACAAGCTCTTTACAAATAAGAATTATTCTTTCTTTCTGCTTGTATCTTCAGTGTCTGGTACATAGTAGGTCCTTTATAAATGTTTCCTGATTATATTTCATTGTATATTGTCTTTCCTATTAGATTGGAAGTTCCTTGAGGCCAGGGACTGTCCTTTGCCTCTTGTTTATATCCCTGGCACTTGGTGTAGTGCTAGTGTTGTGTAGTGGTGGGCACATGGTAAGTGCTTAATAAATGTTTATAAATTAATTGGTTGATTGTTGATTGATACAAGGGAAAGTGATATGAGCGCAAAAGATTGGTATATTCATTATGAGTTAAGGAAATTAAAAAGAAGGATACTTCCTTTTACCTGGTTTTGGAGAGGGCAAAAGTTGGAGAGTATGGAAACAGAAAGCTTTGTGGAGGAGGTGTCACTTGACTTGGGCCTTGAAGGAAGGGAGAAACTACAACAGATAGAAATGGGCCTAGGCCTGGGCCTGGGGAGTGCTATTGCAGGCAGAGGAAACAGATTGAGCAAAGGCATGGAGACAGAAGAAGGCAAGATAAGAAAGGAGGGAAAATTCTAAATTGTCTGAAACACAAAATAATCATCTTTCAAAAAATTATCAAGGAAAACTGCCCTGATATTCTAGAACCAGAAGATAAAATAGAAATTAAAAGAATCCACCTATTACCTCCTGAAAGAGATCCCAAAATGAAAACTCCCAGGAATATTATAACCAAAGTCCAGAGTTCCCAGGTCAAGGAGAAAATAGTACAAGCAGTCAGAAAGGAACAATTCAAGTATTGTAGAAATACAAGCAGGATAACACAAGATTTAGAAGCTTCTATATTAAAGGATCAGAGGGCTTAGAATATGATATTCTAGAGGTCAAAGGATCTAGGATTAAAACCAAGAATCAGTGCAGCTGTGATGGTTTCCAGACTTCTCAACCCATAAACACTGAAGACAAAGTAAAAGGTCAGTGTGGAACTCTGTTGGAACAGGGGGGGACTCAAGTGAATGGTCCAGCTCCTGTCCATGGGGCAAGAAGCATCAGAGGTGCAGCAGCACAGCCACATGGCTGCCTCAGGAGCTCCTGGCCTGCAGATCATAGGGAGGTCAAGTGACCATTCAGAGGGTAATTGCTCTTGCTATGAACTTCTTGGATCTGAATAGCTATCTTGGGTGGGGGTCCTAGGGTGTGTAGCCAGGTGCCAGAGCCTGTGGGGGCTGCAAAGAGGGAGCCCTACTAATTGCTCTGGCAGCTTCGAAAACCCCAGCAATTTGGGACAAAGCTCTCTCAATTCTGAAAGCAAAGTTCTACCCTAGCAAAGAGTTCAAAAGTCAAGTAATTGACTGGTAACATGAGCAAGCAGAGGAAACACAATCCCACCTTAGATTCCTTTTGGGGGGACATAAAGGATCAAAGCATGGAATGGGAGGAAGACAACAAAGTCAGAACTCCTGCACCAAAAGCTTCCAAGAAAAACATGAACTGGTTACAGGCCATCAAGGAGCTTAAGAAGGATTTTGAAAATCAAATAAGAGAAGTGGAGAAAAAATTGGGAAGAGAAATGAGAAAGATGCAAGAAAATCAAGAAAAGCAAGTCAACAGCCTGACTGAAGAAAATAACACCTTAAAAAATAGACTAATTCAAATGGCAAAAAAAGACCAAAAAGCCAATGAGGAAAAGAATGCCTTAAAAAGCCAAATTTGACATATGGAAAAAGAATTTTAAAAACTCACTGAAGAGAATAATTCCTTCAAAATTAGATTGGAGCAAAGGGAAGCTAATGACTTTATAAGAAATCAAGATACTATAAAACAGATCCAAACAAATGAAAGAATACAAGGCAATGTGAAATATCTCATTGGAAAAACCACTCACCTGGAAAATAGATCCAGGAGAAATAACTTAAAAATTATTGGACTACCTGAAAGCATTGATCAAAAAAGAGCATAGACAACATCTTTCAAGAAATTACCAAGCAAAATTTCCCTGATATTCTAGAACCAAAGGGCAAAATAGAAATTGAAAGAATTCACCTATCACCTCCTGAAAGAGATCCCCAAAAGAAAACACCAAGGAATATTGTAGCCAAATTCCAGAGTTCCCAGGTCAAGAAGAAAATACTGCAAGCAGTCAGGAAGAAACAATTTAAGTATTGTAGAAACACAATCAGGATAACACAAGATCTAGCAGCTTCTACATTAAGGAATCTAAGGGCACAATATCATATTCTGGAGGTCAAAGGAGCTAGGATTAAAACCAAGAATCCCCTACCCAGCAAAACTGAGTATAATGCTATAGGAGAAAATATGTTCATTCAATGAATAGAGGATTTTCAACCATTCCTGATGAAAAAACCAGAGCTGAATAGAAAATCTGACTTTCAAATACAAGAAGCAAGAGAAGCGTGAGAAGATAAACAGGGAAAAGAAATCAGAGGGAACTTATTAAACTTGAATGATTTACATTCCTCCACAGAAAAATCATAATTGTAAATCATAAGACTTTTCTCAGTATGAGGACAGTTGAAGGGAATATATATGTATATACATGTATACATACATATATATGTATGTATATGGGGGTGTAGGTGTGTATAAATGTATGTGTGAGGGTTTGCATATGTAAATATACATAGAGGGCACAAGTTGAATATGAAGGGATTATATCTAAAAAATAAAATTAAGAGGTAAGAGAGGAATATATTGGGAGAAGTAGAAAGGGAGAGATAAATTAAGGTAAATTATCTCATATAAAAGAGACAAGAGAAAACTGTTACAATGGAGGGGAAGAGCAGGAAGGTAAAAGGGGATGGGACCACCTTACTCTCATTGAATTTAGCTTAAGGAAGGAATAACATACACATTCAACTGGGTATCTTATCCTACAGGAAAGTAGCAGGGAAGGTGATAAGAGGGTGGATGATAGAAAGGAGGGCATATTGAGGGAGAAGGTTGTTAGAAGCAAACACTTTTGAAAAGGGACAGGGTCAAAGGAGAAAATAGAATAAATGGGGGGGTGGGACAGGATGGAGGGAAATATAGTTAGTCTTTCACAATATACCTACTACAGAAATGTTTTGCATAACTACACATGTATAACCTATACTGAATTGTTTATCTTCCCAGGGGGGGTGGGTGAGGAGGGAAGACGGGGAAAAAATCTGGAACTCAAAGTTTTAAAAATAAATGTGTAAGGGGCGGCTAGGTGGCGCAGTGAATAGAGCACCGGCCCTGGAATCAGAAGGCCCTGAGTTCGGAGCTGGCCTCTGACACTTAATCCATACGAACAAAAAAACCTAGCCGTGTAACCTTGGGCAAGTTACTTAACCCCAATTGCCCTAAAGGGGTGGCTAGGTGGCGCAGTGAGTAAGAGCGTCGGCCTTGGAGTTTGGATGACCCGAGATCAGATCCGGCCTCAGAAAATGAGCACCCACGCATAAATAATGACTAGCCGTGTAACCTTGAGCAAGTTACTTAACCCCAATTGCTTAAAAAATAAATAAATAAATAAATAAATAAATGTGTATATAAATTGTTTGTTTGTTTTTTACATGCAACTGGGAAATAAGATATACAGGCACCGAGGTATAGAAATCCATGTTGCCTTACTAGAAAGTGAGAGGGAGGGGAGAGGGAGGATATAAGAGAGAACAGATTGGGGAAAGGGGTATTCAGCAGGCTAGCTATTTGGGAGTGAGGGGTAAGGGAAAGATGGGAGAAAAAAAATTTGTAACTCAAAATCTTGTAGAAATGAATGTTGGAAACTAAAAATAAATAAATAAATTGGGGAAAAATGTATATTGAATTTTATTGAAATGGAAATTTATTACTTTACATTGAATCCTCTCTTATGTTCTGCTGTATACATGGTAATTTTTTTTCTTTTCTTATTTTTTACTTAAGTTTAAAGTAAATTTTAAAACTTAAAAAAAAAAAAACCAAGAATCACCTACCTAGCAAAACTGAGTACAATCCGAGAGGGGGAAAAAGTGAATATTCAATGAGATAGAGGAATTTCATGCATTCTTGAGAAAAGACCAGAGCTAAATAGAAAATTTGACTTTCAAACAGAAGACTCAAGAGAAACATGAAAAGGTAAACAGGAAAGAGAAATCATAAAGGACTTATTAACGTTAAACTGTTTACATTCCTACATGGAAAGATGATATTTGTAACTTATAAGGCCTTTCTCATCATTATGGTAGTTATAAGGAATATGTATACTATATGTGTGTGTGTGTGTGTGTGTGTGTGTGTGTGTGTGTGTGTGTGTGTGTGTAAGAGAGAGAGACAGAGGGTGAGGGTATAGGTGTGAGTTGAATATGAAGGGATAATAGCTAAAAAATAAAATTAAGAGGTGATAGAGGAATGTACTGGGAGAAAGAGAAAGGGAGAGGTAGAATGGGGCAAATTATCTTGTACAAAAGAGTCCAGAAAAAGTTTTTAGAGTGGAGAGGACAAAGGGCAAGGTAAGGGTTAGTGAGTGAACCTTACTCTCATCATAATTGGCTTAAAGTGGGAATAATATATATATTCAATTAGGTATAGAAATCTATCTTACCCTATAGTAAAGTAGCAGGGAAGGGGATAAGAGAAGAGGAGGTGATAGAAGGGAGGGCAGATTGGGAGAGAGGGTAATCAGAAGAGAAAAGAACAAAATAAATGAAAAAGAGTATCAGATAAGGAGAGAGCTTTAAATGCCAGGTCAACATTATCTGTTGACAATAGGGATCCATGAACGCTTTTCAAGTGGAAGAATTACTGGAGGGCGATACATAAACACCTGCAGAAACTCTATTAATACTAACACTCTATTGTTTTAATTAAAGTTAATTTAATTAATGAATTTTAATTCTAATATTATTTATTATATTATATATTTATAAAATGTATTTATATTATATATTTGTATGTGCTTATTATGTTATATATAATAATATAATATTATATAACATACTTAAAATATATAACCTATTTGTTGTTCAGTCAAGTCCTACTCTTCATAACACCATTTGGTGTCTTCTTGGCAAAGATTCTGGAGTGGTTTGCCATTTCCTTCTCTAGCTCATTTAACAGATAAGGAAACTGAGGCAAACAGGGTGAAGTGACTTGCCCAGGGTCACACAGCTGGTAAGCATCTGAGGCTAGATTTGAACTAAGGAAAATGAATCTTCCTGACTCCAGGCCTAGCATTCTATCCACTCTGCACCACCTAGCTACCCTAGATAGCCTATTACTTTATCCAGTTGGGTCATCCTCTATCCTCCTGTTCTTAACTATTTCAGGAAATGAAACCCAGGAAAGTTAAGTTTTAAATTGGTGGCAATAGTGAAAAGCAAGAAAAATGGTAGAAGGACGGAAAAAAGCATTTATTAAGTACCTATGTACCAAACACTATACTAACCTCTTTAAAAATATCTCATTTAATCCTTACAACAACCCTAAGACATAGGTGCTATTATTATCTTCATTTTATTAGTGAGTAACTTGAGACAGACAGATGTCCAGGATCACAAATTCACTAAGTATCTGAGGCCAAATTTGAACTCAAGTCTTCCTGACTCTAGGTCTGGCACTCTGGCCACTACACCACCTACCACAGAAAACATCAATCAACCAATAAACATTTATTAACCACCTATGATGTGCCAAATACTGTTAAATGTGACCCACTGTCTGTAGTATACAGTCTCAGGATGAGACTGGAGAAAATCAAACCTAGTCACCGGGGGGAGAGGAGGGGTAGAATATCTCCCCTCAAGTTTTTCATAAAGGGTCAAGCTGCTTAAAGTTGTGTGTTTTGGCAGGTCATGATTTCGATCACATGAGTGATGACTTTGAGAACAAGAGGCAGAAATCTAGGGTAAGTGAACCTAACCAATTTTTAAACATTTCTACCTATCCAGAGCTTCCTCCCTTTCACTTATGTTGTCTCATCTGACCCATCCTAGAGCCCTGTACTGTGGACAGGATGGAGCTTAGCATAATGTCAGAGTATACCCTAGGATCTTAGAATTTAGAGATAGAAGCAAAAAGAGAAATTTGTTTAGTTCAACTCATTCATTTTAGGAGGGAAGAATTTTTAAAAATTTTAATAACATTTTATTTTTTATTCCCAATTACATGTAAAAACAATTTATAAAGTTCTTTTTTTTTAAATGTTGAGTTCTCCCCAGCCCCGCCCTGAGATGGTAAGCAATTTGATATTGGTTATATAAGTGCAGTCATGCAAAACATATTTCCATATTTGTCATGTAGTGAAAGAAAACACAGGTCAAGAAATAAAAAACCACCAAAAAAATAAAGTGAAAAATAGTATGTTTTGATCTGTATTCAGACTCCATCAGTTCTTTCTCTGAAGGTGAATAGCATTTTCCATCATGAGTCTTTTGGAATTGTCTTGGATCATTTTATTGCTGAAAATAGCGAAATCAACCACAGTTAATCATTCTTATAATATTGCTGTATACTATGTATAATGTTTTGCTGGTTCTGATGACTTCATTTTGCATCAGTTCGTGTAAGTTTCCCAGGTTTTTTTTAAAATCATCTTGTTTGTCATTTCTTGTAGCACAACAGTTTTCCATTACACTAATATACCACAACTGGGGGGCGGAGCCAAGATGGCGGAGTAGAAACAGCTCGTCCAAGCCTCTCTGCCCCCAGATTCCCCCCAAACAATGTAAAAGGGGACTCTGAACAACTTCTGGAGCCCCAGCACCCACAGAACGACACAGAGAAGCTAACCTCCCACTGAGGACAGCCCAGCAGCCCTGCAGTAAGGACCAGCGCAGAGGTCTGGGACCTGGCAGCGCGCAGAGCGCAGGCAGGAGCCGAGCCGAGCCCAGGTCCACGTGAGCCGAGGTTTTAGCCCCAGGGCGGCAGGGCCAGCAGCCGGCTGGAGGAACCCCAGAACACCAGGAACTGTGGAGACGCCAGAATTATCAACATAGACTTGCCTAGGACAAAGTAGAGGTTAGTGTCCTATGGACTTTGGGACCTGTATTTGGGGAATGCGTCAGCTCCCTCCCCTGGGGGCTAGAAGCCGCTGAGGAGACACGCCATTTTGTAGTTTTCAGAGGCAGATCCGGCTCCCAGCCTACAAATCGTGGGGAGATCCAGCGATCAGTCTTGGGGAGTAATCGCTCTTGCTTTAACCTCCCTGGATCTGGATTGTGATCTAGGGTGGAAGTTGTGGGTGGGTTTACAGCTTGCCAGAAACGGAAGTTGCCCCCCACACGTTCGGGACGAAAATTCCTCTATCTGGCCTTAAAGCCATAGTGTGGCAACAAGCCCAAAAGTCAAGTAATTAAGTGGCAACATGCCAAGGCAAAGGAAACAGAAAAATGCAACCCTAGACTCCTATTTTGGGGGCATAGAGCGGGAAAAGGACTGTGAGGTCAGAAGTCCTGCTCCAAAAGCCCCAGGGGAAAACATGAGCGGGTTGCAGGCCATAGAGGACCTTAAGAAGGACTTTAAAAATCAAATAAGAGAAGTGGAGGAAAAATTGGAAAGAGAAATGAGAAGGATGCAGGAAAAGTATGAAATGAGGGTCAACAGCCTGACTGAGGAAAACAACACCTTAAAAAATAGACTAGCTCAAATGGCAAAGGAGGCCCAAAAGGGCAATGAGGAGAAGAATGCCTTAAAAAGTCGAATTTGCCAGATGGAAAAAGAATCTCAAAAGTTCACTGAGGAGATTCATTCCTTCAGAGTTAGACTGGAGCAAATGGAAGCTAATGACTTTATGAGAAATCAAGATGCTGTTAAGCAGATCCAAACAAATGAAAGATTAGAAGGCAATGTGAAATATCTCATGGGAAAAACCACTGACCTGGAAAATAGATCCAGGAGAGACAATTTAAAAATTATTGGACTACCTGAAAGCCATGATCAAAGGAAAGAACCTAGAAATCACCCTTCAAGAAATTCTCAAGGAAAATTGCCCTGATGTTTTAGATCCAGAGGGCAAAATAGAGGTTGAAAGAATCCACATATCACCTCCTGAAAAAGATCCCAAAAAGAAAACTCCCAGGAATATTATAGCCAGGTTCCAGAATCCCCAGATCAAGGAGAAAATACTACAAGCAGCCAGGAAGAAACAATTTCAATATTGTGGAAACACAATCAGAATAGCCAGGACCTGGCAGCTTCTACACTGAGGGATCGAAGGGCATGGAATATGGTGTTCCAGAGGGCAAAAGAGCTGGGAATGAACCCAAGGGTCACCTACCAGCAAAACTGAGTATTTTTGTTTCAGGGGAAAATATGGTCATTCAGTGGAATAGAGGACTTTCAAGCATTCTTGAGGAAAAACCAGAGTTGAATAGAAAATTTGACATCCAGACACAAGAGGGAAGGATGCCTGAGAGGTAATTAGGGAAAAGAAATCAAAAGGAACTTATCAAAGTTGAACTATTTACATTCCTATATGGAAAAGCAATAATTGTGACTGATGATATCTTTCTCACTATGAAAATAATGGAAGAAGGGTGTGTGGTCATATGAATACATATGTGAATGTGTGTGTATATGGTTGTTTTTGGATAGAGGGCATAGGTTGAATTTTTTGGGAAGGGAGAATACTCAAGGGATGAAATTATGAGGTGAGAGAGGGAAGTGGCAAGAGGAGATGGGGAGAGAAATGGTAGGGTAAACTATCTCATGTAGGGGAAGTGGTTGCAAAGGAGGGGGAGAATAAGGAAGGCTAAAAAGGCAAAACCACATTCACATTGAATTTGGTTCAGGGAGAAAATGACATACATACTAAATGGGATATCTCAACCTGCAGCAGGATAGGGGGAAGGGGGGATGAGAGGAGGGATGATGGATGGGAGGGCATTCTTGGGGTGAGGGGAGGTTGGAAGTACCCACTATAGAAGAGGGACAGGATCATGTAGGGAATGGACCAGGTGGGGGGTGGGATTAGTGGGAGGGAATTATAAGCAGCCTTGTACAATATATCTACTATGATAATGTTTTGCATAGCTAGACATGTACAACATATACTGAATTACTTATCTCCCAAGAGGGAATGGGTGACAAGTGAGGAAGGAAATGGATCTGATATTTGAGGTCTTAACATTAAATGTTTCAAATATATATAAATACTATTATTAATACTCTTTTGCTTGTAATTGGGAGATAAGATGTGCAGGCATTGGGACACAAAGATTCACCTTCCTCTAATGGAAAAGTCGATGGGGGTATGGGAGAGAGCAGGTTGGAGGAAGCGATATCTTGTGGGACTACTATTCTGGGAGGTTGGGTAGGGGAATAATGGGGGTAAAATGATTGTAACTCAAAATCTGGTGGAAATGAATGATGTAAAACAGAAGTTAATAAAGCATTTGTTTAAAAAAATATATATACCACAACTTATTCAGCCATTCCCCAATTGATGGATATCCCCTCATTTTCCAATTCTTTGCCACCACAAAAAAAGATGCTACAAATAGTTTTTATATATAGGTCATCCCCCCTTTTAAATTTATTTGGGACACAGATATAGCAGTGGCATTGCTGGATCAAAGGATAGATAGTTTGATAGCCCTTTGAGCATATTTCCAAATTGTTCTCCAGAATGGTTGGATAAGTTCACAACTCTACCAACAGTGCATTAGTGTCCCAATTTTCCCACACCCCCCCCAACATTTATTATTTTCCTTTTCTTTCATATTAGTCAATCTGATAGATGTGAATTGGTACCTTAAAGTTATTTTAATTTGCATTTATTTAAATTAATAGATCGTTTTGATTAGAAGGGAAGAGTCTAATGTTCAGAGATGTGAACAGAACTAAGGTCACACAGAAAGTTAACTGCAGAATGCAGACATCAGTCCACACTTCGTAACTCCCAGTATTGCACTCCTTTGACTACAGCACCCTCTGTCCTGATCTAAAAACAAAATTCAGTTTATTTACCAAAAAGTCACATTCCTCATGCTTTAATCTCTAAGTAAGGAGATTCCTTCATAATCCCAAGGACTTAGTTGAAGATAGACCTGTCCTTTAAAGGAGATAGATCTGTCATTTTTAAAAATCATCTAAAAGAGTTCTCAAAATTGTAAAAGGTAGTATTTATGTCACCAGTCATAAAGCTTGTGTTTGAAATGAGAAACTTCATTTTCAGTATTTATTCATTTATCACCTTGTACACAGAGCTATAATGAAGTATTCTAATGTGCAAGAAAAAGTAGGAAAGTGTCAGGAGTGAGAGGAGGAAGGATGTAAAAGACAGTACCTAAGAAGAAGCAAAGGGGAAATTGTGTGGTGGTGGGGAGGGCTGGCTTTCTCCTTGGACAATTATGGAGTGAAACCAGGCAGGGGGTGAAGGGAAGGAAGGAATGATGTAGAAGATAGTTTCCTCTAGTTGGCTACAGTCTGATTGGGCAAGAGGATAATCATCGAGAAGGTCAGAGAGGGGGAAAGTAGCAGGTGGAGGTGCAGTGGTCCTTGAAAAAGGGACAGATGTTCATGGCAGAAGGTGGGGCCCAAGAGAAGGGCTGGATCCTCAGAGTGCAGTTGCAAGGACGTAGAACTATTGGTTGAACTTTACGGAAAACCTCTAGGAAGAGAAGTGTTAGAGAGAGAAAGGCAGAAGGGGCAAAACTGGAGATCAGCTTTGAGGAAGGAAAGGGAGTGTTTCCAGACGTGTAGCCAACAGAAATACCTAGAAAATACTGGAATAAGGGAAGGGAAAGGTTGTGTCCATACCCCCTTGGCAGGTGGGCACCTAAGGAAAAAGCCCCAATTATCCATACAATCAAGGTTCACCAGATGGAAGATACTTTGGAGGCCCTCTAGTCTAACCCCTTCATGTTACAGATGGGGAACTGAAGCTTCATTAAGTGTCTTGTCCAAGGTCACAGAGGCAGAGCTGAGATATGAACTCAGGTTTCTGTGACTCCAAATTCAGTCCTCCAAAAACTAGTACTCCTGCCTCTGTACCAATCTCCTTGTATATATCTTAGATTTGTTTCATTGGTCTCCTAGAGGCAACTAGGTATATGGTAGCTATGAGAATCTGTGGTATGCACAGCAGCCACACCCTGATAAAACCATCTCAGCAGACGGTCCCAAAGTCATGGAATGTGTCACTAAGGATACTTGCAGCTGTTGTGGATGTGTAAGACCAATAACACCAGGACACAAAAGGCTGCTAGCACAGATTCTTCCATCTGCTTTTCTAAAGGGGTTAACAATCTTACATTAATTAAACAATGTTCCAGTGTTTTCACAAGGGTTTTTATTAGACGTCTCCTCTCTCTATCAACAGTCTCCTCTCCAAACCTTGATGAGTGATTCACATTCATAAGTGGGGAGCCCCTTGATAAATACTAAAAGTCCTTCCACAAGTGAGCCTGAAGGTAATACCATTCCCCCAGAATATATATATATCTACTTTTGACTAATAGGCTCTGAGCCAGAAGGCATCAAAGCCTACATGGCTCAGTGCAGCTGTGAATTACCGGTGTTCAAAGAAGACTGATCCTTCAAATGTTTACCATTTAGTATGAGCCTGGGAAACAGGATTTCGGGGAAAACATTAACAATAACAACAACAACAAAAATCCCACCTTGCTTGCAGGAAGGCTTTCACACCTTTTGGTACTGAACCAATTAGGCACTGAATTATGTGGGTCATGATGCCTTCTGGCTCTGAGCCTATTAATCAAAAGTGTATATATATATTCTGAGGTGAGATTTTGCTTTGAGGTTCACTCACGGGAAGAATTTTCACCTGAGGTCTTTGTGATTTGGCCAGACAAGCCGGAGTAGCTGTTGCTAAGGGGTCCCCCTTTCCCCCAGCTTTGTGAACCCAGAAGTTGATGCCCTCTGGTCTGGAAATTATGTATCTATTACTATACTTAGATAGTTGGAGCCCTGTCTATTGGATTCTTTCTTAGATACTCACTTCTCTCTGCTTAAGTATCTTTCTCATTGTTTAATTAAAGTAAGATTATTAACCCCTTTAAAGCTGTCTTTCCTTTAGAAAAGCAGATCAAAAACCTGTGCTAGGGGCAGCTAGGTGGCACAGTGAGTAGAGTGCCAGCCCTGGAGTCCGAAGGACCTGAGTTTGGATTGGCCTCAGACACTTAACAACGCACGCAAAAACCTAGCTGTGTGACCTTGGGCAAGTTACTTAACCCTAATTGCCCTCCAAAAAAAAAAAAGAAGAACCTGCGCTAGCAGTCCTCCTGTGTGCTAGTGTTATTGGTCTTACACCTCCACAGCAGCTGCAAGTATCATTAACCATACACTTCGAAGTCTCGAACCTGTCAGTGAGTTAGGTGGATGTCTGCCCCAAGCTTGTGAAGACATCCCCATCAGGATGGTTAGATGAGAACAATTTGTTCTAATGGCCATGAAGGCAGCTGAAGCAGCACTGTGGAGCACTTAGAGCTTGGTCAGACATGGAAGATGCCAAAGCAATTCTCTGCATCCAGGCCACTGCCACTCATCTTGACTTTTGACCTGCCACTGGACTTCCATGACTCAGAAAGAGAGAGGGAGACTGATGACTTTGTTCCTCTCTGCCTCACTTAAATCCAATTCATGAGCAAGTCAAGACATCATCCTGTGATGTCACTGGTCCATTTAAAAATGAAGGACAAGCAGCAGCAGGTGGTATTAGGAAGACCTGAGCTGGAATCCTGCCTCAGGCACTAGCTAATCACTTAATCTGTATAAAGCTATTTCCTCATCTGCAAACAGTATATATCTCACAGGTTGTTGTGAGGATCAACCAAGATAAAATATGCAAAGTGCTCTGCAAACCTTAAAGCATTCTATAAATATTTTTTGTTGTGGTTGTGGTTCAGGTTCTGGTTGTTGTCATTGAGTCACTTCAGTCATGTCCCACTCTTCTTGACCCCATTTGGGGTTTTCTGGGCAAAGATACTGGAGTGGTTCACCATTTCCTTCTCCAGCTCATTTCACAGATGAAGAAACTGAGGCAAACAGGGTTAAGTGACTTGCCCAGGGTCACACAACTAGGAAGTGACTGAGACTAGATTTGAACTCAGGAAACTGAACTTTCCTGACTTCACACCCAGCACTACATCACCTAACTGTCCCCCATATAAATATTAGTGCTATTATTATTACTATTAATTATCATCCACAACTAAAGAACTAATCACCATAGATTTATAGATCAGGAGTCTCTGCAGACATAAGCTGGTATTTGGGAAAGAGACATAGTTTGTTTTCAGACCCATGCTCAAGGAGTTCCCAAATTGATAGAAGTGACTAGACCTTGGTCTCCACTTGCATAACCTAAGAGATCCCAGGGTTGTTACTTCCATATCACTAAGAGCATCAGAGGAAAATTTTTGTGAAGACTGAGTCCACTGCAAGATTGAGGCAATATTTATTGAGTTCTTGATTCCAAGACCTTTTGGGGAATATGAGGGTAATCTCCCCAAGGAGAGTGTGAGGGTGCCCATTGGTCCCTTGTTGAAAGGATAAGGAACACTTCCTGATTAAGTGCTAGGGATTAAGCATCTCTCCAAGATGATTAGCTGACTAAGACTCTGAGGCATCCCCTCTTCTCTGACGTATAAAAATGAACTGATGGACCTAATGAAAATTTTTGAGGTTGCTTCATATTTTGCCCTGAACAGAAGACCAGTGGGGGACTACTTTGCTGTGTAGTAATCTGTCTTCTGAATAGGAGACACAGCAGCTACAAAATTATAGCCTTGATCTGAGTTGATTTGTGTTATTCTAAATTCATCAGATATTAAACTGTGGCCTATCACAAGTGAAAATGAATAAGTTATACTAACAGAACTTTATAAATATTATCTCATTTGATTCTCACAGCAACCCTTGGAAGTAGATGTTGTTGCTATCCCCTTCTTTGCAGATGAGGAAACTGAGGCAGATAGAAGTTAAGTGACTTGCTCATAGTCACACAGCTAGTAAATATTTGAGGCTAGATTTAAACACGTATCTTCCTGACTCTAGTTCCAGGGCTCTGTCCACTGTACCATCTAGCTGCCCTTGGACTCCATAGATTGTGAGGTCTCCTTCCAGATCAAGAGCTATAACATCACAATAAAATCATGTGCTCATTCTACTAGTCATTTTTTCACTATTCTGCTAATTACCAAGTCCCATGCACTCTAAGGAAGCAGGACAGTGACCAGGAGTCCAGATACTCCCCTGTATCTACCTACAGATGGCTGTCTCTGTCTATGGCTTCTAGATCAAGATCTAGAAGCAGCTTTGCCACTAACTGCACTTGTGACCTTAGCAAGTGACTTTTCTTTTGAGGTCAGGTTCTCCATTCTTAAGTGAGAATATTACTGTAGATCAGTAGTTCTTAGCCTTTTTGTGCCATATGGACCCCTTTGGAAATCTTGGGAGGCCAATGGACCCTTTTTCAGAATAATTTTTATTGCCTACCTTTGTGATTAAAAAATACTCAATTTTGGTTAGAATTCAGTGAAAATAAAGAAATAATTTTTATCCTATTCAGGAGGTCTATGAACTCCTGCTTTAAGTGATCTCTAATGGAATGTCTAGCTCTCACTTTCTATACATGAGCAAATAACATTCCTGGAGATGCTTTCTAGGCTTGTCCTTTATCACTGCAGTATTTCAAAACCTCATACTGCGAGCACCAAAGCTGGCATTGGCAAATCCTCCATCCCCAATTTCTAATTTCTAATTGCTATCCTCCTTCTACTAGGGTGTCACCATGGAGATGGACCATGAAGAAGGTCCTAGGGACCTCCATTATGCCTCAGTGACCTACATCAGCCCCAGAGAACCCATGTGCACAAAAACACAGAAGGGTTCTAGCTCAAAGACTCCACAGACAGCCCTTGAGTCTGCGGAATATGCCAGTATCACAAGGACTAAATAAATATCAGCATCCCAAGTCAACTACCCTGCACGAGCTAGTGGGCAGGGAGAGTTAGTCATTTGTAACTGCTTAATAAATACATGTTGATTTCTAATATAGAAATATGTTTAGCATGATTTCACGTGTATAATTAATATCATATTGCTTGCCTTCTCAATGGAGAAGGGAGAGACTAATGGGAAGGAGAAAATTTAGAGCTCAAAAAATTTTTTAAATGAATGTTAAAATCAATAGTCAATTTATTTTTAAAAAAAATAACGTCAGCCCAAATACAAAAAAAATTGATTAATTAATCAGAAATATAGCAGGGATTTCCTTTGTTGTGAGTACTGTAATAGACCCAGGGTTTGCTTCTTTGGAAGCAGGGAATTTGTAGGAGATGGAAGAAGATTGTGAAAAATTAACAGTTGGCAACTTAGTCTTTATCTTACATTTTCACTGGAGAGATGAAAACAGGAGACCATTTAAGAATAACTACAAAAACAATATATTAATGAGCTTATTTCTCCCAGTACATGTTTATGGTGTACCTCCCACTATAGGTGGGCCCTCACTGCTGCTCAGCAATCCTGCTCTCCTCAAACCACCCCCTCTTCCCTAAGTGGGGGGTTCTTGGTAAGAAGGTCTAGCCTTAACATCGTGATTACACCTCCCACAACTTTGGATCCACCTTATTCATATTAAAATGTAATTATAAAATGCTTAGTAAAATAGTCTAACATACAACAAAATGTAAAGAATGTTAACATGTGGTTTTTTAAGTTGGGATCTTTTATGTACAGTTTAATGGCCTCCATTTCTATTTGAGCTTAGTACCACTGTTCTACCCTATTCACCTCAGTGGTTCTTCTAAACTTTTTCTTCTTGCTTCAAACTTCCCACAGTATTTTCTTTCCCCGTTAAAAAAATATTGAGGCTATTTCTTGTGAGCACCCTCTTCTCCCTTTCTTAGTCAGTCAATCAATAAATCAGCAACCATCTATGAAATGATTACTATGTGCCAAATTTAGAGACATCTCAGCTCCAGATGTTCATGTGGACTATTTGTGCCTGACTGTGGTAGAGCTTGCCCAAGCTCATACTGCTCTGATCAGCCACAGTTGGACACACTCTACTTTGACCCTGACATAGTGATGTCATTTTGGTCCTATTTGAGAACAAGAGACAACAACCAACCAACTATTTGACTGTCACTGTACTGATAGCTGGGCATACAAATACAATATGTGAAAAGATTCCTACTTACAAGGAGTTGACATATTAATTAATGGAGACCAGAGGACATACATAAGTATATACAGAATAACTATAAAGAGAATAGTGAGGTAGTTAATTACAGTGTAGTTTGTAGGGGAGGGCAGTGGCTGGTGAAAGAATCAGGAAAGGTTTCATGAAGATCACTCCATTTCTAAATTTTGTGATTTTTTTATGATATATAAAATAGTATGGAGAATAAGAAAGTGAAAAAGATTTAGTCCATAAGCTGGTTCCTGGTCCCACCCCACATATTCACAGTACTGACAGCAACTATGAATATGCCAGCACAGTTCTGGATCACAAAATATAACAGACTCTCTATATAGAAAACAGAAGTAAAACATTTATTGATACCAGAAAGTCAAATCCCAACACCAGGAAATTAAATCCATTATAATAACAAAGAAGTTAATATACCATAGCACAGGAGGGAACCACACCATCCTTTAGCCTTTCCACAAACAAACACTCACAATCCTAGTTGTCTCCTTGGGTGTATCCTCTTCTCCCTCCAGCTCTAACTGCTCTGACTCCAGCTTCCTGTGGGCTCTGCTCTACTCTTCAGCAAACTTCGACCCCCACAGGCTCCATGTGATTACATTCAGCCTATGAGGGAGCAGGGAAGATCTTCAGATTCCCTTAGGCCTATAAAAGGGCAGGGAAAATCTTCAAATTACCATTACCATTACATTTGGCAGATAAGTTTGGTAGAGTAATCTGCTAAATGTATATCCCTCCTGCCTAGTCCTAAACCCTGAATAAAGTCTTCCTCCCAGGATGCTTTGGCTCTGCCTCACTACCATCTTGACTTCCCTCATTGGCAGGGTTATAGTCAGTGACTTGCCCCAGGAAAGCTAGTAGTAGGTCCCTTTACTAGAACCTTCCCTTGTGCTATACCCACATAACTTCTTTTTTCATTCATTCATTTATTCAACAATTACCTCAAGATAAACCTTCTCCATCATATGGAATCACCAAATTCCTGCACACAACACATAGCAAATACATCCATGCCTACATAAATTTACCAAAAATAACATTTGGTTACTCTTTTTACTTGATATTATCCTTTCTTGGACAGCACCCAGTGCCCCCTGATCTTCCCCAAAGTTCTACTAATACCTCTAATCCAAAGTGATCTCACTTTGGGCCCTGATTCCTCTGCTTTCCAAGGTTGGATAATCTCAAAAATACATCTCTGCAAATGTGTGGATGGATGTGCATTTTTATAAAGCTTTTCTCAAGATCATGTTCTCCAAAGAAGCTCAGTGCCATCATGCACCACCTCTGCCCTGATCATATTGGCTACCCATCCCATCCCAGTGCCTGATTCTTAATCCAGGTAAGACCCAATGTTCCAGATCTTATTTACTCTAGTGTGGAAGTAGAGTAGAACTTACTTGCCCAAAGTACTACTACTACTACTACTACTACTATCACTACAATATAGGTAGTAACTAGAGGAGATGGGACTTCAACCCAGGCTGTCTGATTTTTACATTCAGGGCCCTTTCCACTATACCAAACAAATTCTACAAAAGGGTTTCATTTAACCCCATTATTTATAGATGATGATACTGAAGCCTAGAAAGAGAATGTGAACTATCCAAAGTTGTCACCCACCCTAAATGTGTAATGACAGAACCAAGACTAAAACTCAGATTTCCTGCCTTGAAGTCTAGCACTTTATGTATTTTCTTATTGCACAGATGTGGTTTTTAAGGCTACTAAAAAGCCTTTCATCAGTGTGGAGGCAATCTTGCTGCTCTGTGTCTCCTCTGAAAGGCCACACAGGCAGACTTCCAGGTTGATTAATTGACTGGTTCATTGCTGCGGCAGGTAATGATTCCCATCATATCTGTGATGACTCTGAGGACCAGTGGCAGAAGCCAAGGAGTAAGTAAGACTAATTATCCCATACATGTGACCATGTACCTGTACTTTTCTCTTATATTATCTCATTTTGATCCTCCCAACAGCTCTGTGCAATGGGGCAAGGTGGGGTTTCTTGCCCTCACTAGAATTTAGAGCTGGTAAAGAACATAGAAAATGAAGAAATGAGCCTAGGAAGCCAAGTGATACACGGAGTAGAGCGGAAGTCAGGAAGACTTCAAATGTGACCTCAAATACTTACTAGCTGTGGGACCCTGGGTAAGCCACTTCACCTCTCTCATCTGTAAAATGGGGATAATAATAATAGCCCCTACCTCCTAGGGTTGTGGTGAGGATCCAATGAGATAATATATGTAGAGCACTTAGCACACAGTGTCTGCCACATAGCAGACATTTAATTCATTTCCTTTCTTGCTTTTCTAGTTTGTCCAGTTCATTTTACAAGAGAAGAAACTGAGATCCCTCGAGATTAATTGATTGGCCAAGGTCACACAACATGCTAGAGGAGGAGGGACTTTCATCTCTTTAACTGCCAGTCCTCTGCTCTTTCTACCGGTGCAATGCCTGGTGTCAAAAGAGAGCTCAGACTGCCACCAGGAGGGCTCTTTTTAAGTCATTTTGCAGTCTGATTCTCTATGTCCGCATTTGGGGTTTTCTTGACAAAGATAGTGAAATGATTTGCCATTTCCTTCTCCAGCTCATTTGACAGATGAGGAAATTGAGGCAAACAGGATGGAGTGACTTTCCCAGGGTCACACAGCCAGTGAGTGTTTGAGACTGCATTTGAACCCATGAAGATGAGTCTGCCTGACTCCAGGGTTGGCACTCTCTCCACTTAGCTACCTAGATGCCCCAAACATTCACACTGAAAATTTAACTGTCAGCTCTCACACTCCGGTAGTTACTGGCTCCATTTCCTCATTAGTGAGAGTTACAGGGGACCCAAAAGTAAGAAACATTCTGCTTGACATAGTACAGTGGAACAAAGCATGATTCTAGAGTCAGAGGAGCTGGGTTCAAGTGCTTCCAATGATGCTTCCCACTTACGTGGGCCATGCTTGGATTTACCTAGAATCCCTGGGCCTCCGTTTCACCATCTGTAAAAGGAAACAGTCAGACTATGTGGTCTCTTAGGTTTCTTCCAACTCTAGAATTACGATGCTATGATCATTTTGTACTTTCTTCTGTCCATCCCCTCCCCTTCCTAGTAGGTTGTAATTTTATAGACTCCTTTCGAGGACAGGGATTATAAATATTTATGCATGTGTATGAATATATGAATATGTATGTGTGCATGTGCATTATATATGTATTTATGTGTGTATAAATATACATGTATGTAGATGTATATAGATAAAGATACAGACATTCATCTTTGGAATCCCAGCTCCTTGCATGGAAGAGACCTCAATGCATGTTTATCACAAGGTAAGAGAATTAGGGATGCTCCTCCATAACAGTAGGGGGAGTAATTGGATGAAGGTAGGGTTCAAGTGTGATCTTAACCCTTGGAAGCCTAGTATTTGACAAAATAGCATACATCGCATCCAAGTTAGTAATCATCCTGTACATTTTTTAAAATTCTTTCATGAACCTCCATAGTCAAATAATGAACAAATAATGAACAACCAAATCTAATGAACATCCTCTGGTGATGTACTTAGTTGTGATGGGATGTGGACAACAGATACAATCTGGTCCCATACACACCATCTTCCCATCTTGGCAGGACCTATCACAGCTTGTTCTCTAATATAGTTTGAGAGTGCCCTTGAGGGTCACTTTTACACCACCAGGGGGCATCAGAGAAAGACTATCATGGAAACCTAGGTGCTCAAAGGTCTTTCTTTAGAAACAGTGTATTGCCTGTATTCTGAAAGACTGGGACAAGAGGAGCATCTAATTGACAGGGTCCTTTGTTCAGAAAGGGTCAGATCAGGGGAGCCCTAAGTTAGAAATTGCTATGAAATATAAGATGTGGCAAATGTAGGACCTTGGGGAAAATGGCCAACACAGAGAGAATTCTAATTTTTAAAAATGTGTTGGTAGAATTGTGAACTGATCCAACCATTCTAGAGAGTATTTTGGAGCTAGCCCAAAGGGCTATGAAACCCTTTGACTCAGCAATACCACTGCTAGGTCTGTATCCCAAAGATATCAAAGGAAAATGACCTATTTGTATAAAAATATTCATAGCAGCTCTTTTAGTGGTGGCAAAGAGTTGGAAATTGAGGGGTTACTATCAATTGGAAAAAGGCTGAACAAGTTGTAATATATGACTGTGATGAGCAGGACGCTTTCAGAAAAACCTGGGAAGACATACATGAACTGATGCAAAGTGGCAGTTTCTAGAGTTTTCTTGTGTAATCTACATTGATCTCTAAGTCCAGGCCCTGCATAGCAACTATAAACCTTTCCATTTCCACACAAAAAAAATCTGCATGGCTTAGCCATTTAAATATGCAGTGCTAATTGGTCAATTTGTTGTTGACTGCTTCTAATGCTAATTTGGTGTTTGACCTTGGGCAAGTCACTTATTTCTGAGCCTTAAGTTTCTCATCTATAAAATAAGGGGATGTATAGGGGTGGCTAGGTGGGGCAGTGAGTAGAGCAGGAGTCAGAAGGACCTGAGTTCGGATCCGGCCTCAGACACTTAACACACACAAACAAAAAAACCTAGCCGTGTGACCTTGGGCAAGTTACTTAACCCCAATTGCCCTCCAAAAAGCAAAAAAAAAAAAAAAAAATAAGGGGATGTCCAACAGAGGTGTCCAACACTTGGCCCCACACTCCTGAGTGCACCCAGATCCAGATTAAATATAATTGGGAGACATTTAGCAAAAATAAATAAAAATACAATAGGATATAGACAATGTTAATGTGTGGCTTTTTAAATTAATATGCTGCTTGCAAGGATCCTTGTGGACAGTTTAGTGGCCCCATCTCTATTTGATTATGACACCATGATTGCAAAGTTCTCTTCCAGGTCACATATGCTGTACGTGAATCTTGGAGTTGCTCCTGGGTACATTCCCTCCTCCATTTTACCGTCTGTCTCTATCTCTATCCCTATCTCTATCTCTATCTCTATCTCTATCTCTATCTCTATCTCTATCTCTATCTCTATCTCTATCTCTGTGTATCTATTTCTGTCTGCCTCCTGTTTCTCTGTCTCTCTCTACCTGTCTCTGTCTCTTTCTGTCTCTAATTCTGTGTTTCTGATTCTGTCTGCTATCTGTCTCTATCTCCCTCTGCTCTCCTCTCCTCCCTTCCTCCCTTCTCCCTCCTCCTTCTTCCTCTCTCTCTCTCTCTCTTTCTCTCTCTCTCTCTCTCTCTCTCTCTCTCTCTCTCTCTAGTTTTATTCCCAGTGCATAGTGACTGGCATATAGCATTTATTGATTGACTAATTATTGCACTATTTATCTACCTATCTGAAAGAAGTGAACAGATTTGCCCAAGCTAGTCAGTGTCGTATCTAGGATTGGATTCGAGGTCTTTTAACTGTAGGTTTTCACTACTCTGCCTCTAGATATTGCTGATTGATCTGGATGGAGTGAAGAACAAGGAGCTATCTTCTGAATCCAAAGATCGTTTTGGTGTGGGGGTGGGGGTGGGGTGGGTGAAAAGGGAGATAATTTGCACTTATCCCTGCTTCTGCCACCAATAGAATTGAATATTTATAAGGTACTCTGCCCCCTCCTTATAGGTCTAGGCACTGGCCAAGTCTTTATTGCCTTAGTCTAGCTACAACAAATTTAGAATTTAGGGGAAGGGAAGAAACTTTGCCAATAAACTATAGGAAAAGAAAGACAAACAGAAGTGTAGAGCTGCTGAGCTGAGAGAGCATGAACATTTTATTTCATTTATTTATAGTCTATCTACAACTTGGCTTTGACTGAAGTGACTTGATCTTGTTCCTAGATGGCCTCTTGGGGTCACTGTCAGCTCTAGATCTATGATGCTATGAGCACAGGTTATGGAAGGCATTTCAGTCATGTGACTCTTCGTGATCCCACTTAGGATTTTCTTGCCAAAGATTTTGGAGTGGTTTGCTATTTCCTTCTCCAATTTATTTTACAGATGAGGAAACTGAGGCAAACAGGGTTAAGTGACTTGCCCAGGGTTGCACAGCTAGTAAGTGTCTGAGGCCAAATTTGAAGTCAGGAGGATGAGTTTTCCTGACTCCAGTCCTGGCACTCTACCCACTGAACCACCTAGCTGCCCCAAGAGAAAGCATCTGTTACTGAATTAATGGAGTTAGGGTTCCTTTGGGGGTTCACAGGAATAACTGAAAAGGATTTTTAATCATATTCTCCTTTCCATAATACTTCCTACCTTTACTGGCAACATACTTAAAATAAGTAACTTGACAAAATAAGCCACGTGTGGGGAACTTATTCACCTAATGAGGTTTATTGAAGGATATTCTCTGTTGCCAGTAGAGGTCTCAGGACTGCTAAAGATGAGAAGGAATGTCCTTCAGGTCTGTGCCTTGTGTTCCCTCTCTCTACCAGCTATGTGGGTAATACAGCCTATATGTAGCCCTTATATCAGCTACAAGGGGAAAGGACAGTGGGGCAGCTTCTCCCTAAAGGACTCATGGGAAAATGCAGCACAACAGATTGGGTAGCAGCACCAAAGGTCACTCTCCCAAAGAAATCTGGGCATTACAGAGGCTTATTCTATCACATCAGTTAGTTGGCAGGGGAGGTGGGTGTAGCAGCAAGCACCCCAATATCCCCAGGGTGACTGCCAACACAGGTTCTTAGATCTGCTTTTCAAAAGGAAAGCAACTCAAAATGGGATAACAAGCTTACTTTAATCAAACAAACACACATTACCTAGTTCAGGGGAAAAAGGTCAGCACCCCAAACTTCAGAGTTACAGAACTTACAGATCAAACAGACAGGCTTCCAAACTGTCCAACCATTATATCAATACCAAATCACAGTTACCAGAGAGGGAAGCATCAACATCTGGGTTTTCAAAGCCGGGGAGCTCTCAACAACGGCTTCCCAGAGTCTCATCTGGTCAAATCACACAACACTTCTCGAAGTGAGCCCCAAAGCAAAGCCTCTCCTCAGGGTTTATATAGCCTTCTCCTGGCTCAGAGAATGTAACAACCTTCTGGACCCACTGCCCAATCACACAGCATCAAGGTGTGGGCTTTCCTGAAAAACAAGCCTCCCACCACAGGCTCCAGGTGCACTTAAGCTAGGGGCAGGGAAGATCTTTAAATTTGCATTTCCATTACAGTGGGGCAGATTAGTAATTTGCAAATAAATGGTAAATTGATAAATTAAAAAGTCTTCATTGTTCTCCTAAGAATTCATCTCAAGTCTTATCTCATTATGAACTTTAGCATTCCAGACACCAATTATAGAGGACCCCTCTACTCTTCTCTATTTGTCTTCCATTGTCTGTTTTTAATATCATCTTCTACATATTCATTTTTAATATTTAAATAAGCCACTTATGTATCCATCTCTTTAAACATGTTCCCCTCTTCTTGTCTATTGAGGAAAAATTGTGACTTCAGAATTTTCCCCATATTTTTTGGATCTAATAGGGGGAAAGGAATAGATATTTTTATAGCATCTACTATGTTCCAGACACTGTGTTAAGGACTTTTACAAATATTGCTTAATCCTCACAATGACTGTGGAAAGTGGGGCTATTATGATCTCTATTTTACAGTTGAGAAGACTAAGGCAAACAGAAGTTAAGTGACTTGCCCAGCGTCTTAAGGCTAATACGTGTTTGAGGCTGGATTTAAACTCAGATCTTTTTGACTCTAGGCTTAGTTTTCTAGTCAATAAACTACCAGCTGCCTCTGAATTTTACTAGCACTACTAAATTTTAAATCATAACAAACTGTCCATCTTTTTGCTTTGAAATTTGCTTTCCACTGAGATTATGTCTGGCTTTCCTCTTATTTTGTATAATAATGACTTTTTATTTTATTTTATTTTATTTTATTTGCTTTTTGGAGGGGGGAAAGCAGGGCAGTTGGGGTTAAGTGACTTGTCCAAGGTCACACAGCTAGTAAGTGTTAAGTGTCTGAGGCCAGATTTGAACTCAGCTCCAGGGCCGGTGCTAGCTACCCCCATGTAATAATAATTTTTAAGATAGAGTGGTCACTTTTTCCCATGACTTCCATCATTTCTGCTTTGTCAGAATAAGATCCAGAATAGAAGCTACTTTCATCACTTCCTCTTCCTTTTGAAGAATGGAACTATTATTAAGGCTAGCCAAGAATATACCAGCTGCTTTGTTTTGGACAGGGAGAGCTCCACAGACATGATCAAGGTTCCCCCATCACTATAATCACTATAACATCCTAAGTATGTCATCTGTTTCCAGAATTTTTTATCTACTTTCTTCTCACATCCAGATGATCCGGACAATGTCATTTCTGTTTCTCCCTTTATTTATCCTCATTCTTGAATGTACTCCACCTCAATATTTACTTCTTAGATTTCCTCATATGAGTATATTTTCTTTAATATGCAATGTTTCTCTATCATCCTCATTTTGTCTATTCAGTTCTTTTTAAATAAGGTATAATATTCCAGAACCGAATTCAAGTCATGAATTCCATTCCACCAAGTTTCACAGATACCTTGTGAGATTAAATGTACTTCCTCGTATTAAGATAATTAGTTCATCTTCTTTATTACCCATACTTTGTTATATTTGTGTATAGACAACTGAACTCATTGGGTTTTATTGGTGGCTCTCTTCTTGGATATTATCTCTTAAAAATTTCTGGTCTTCTCTACTAATTGTTTTCTTCCTATAGCTTACTTTGGCAGGTGTACCTGGGCAGTCCCCTTCCCCCCTTTCCTTTCCACTTTAAAGAATTCTTGATCAATTCAAATATACTTTCCCCATTCTTCATTATATCAACTCCACCTCTAACCAAGAGCCTTTGGGTGATAGGTTGGGTGAAGGTGGGAGAAGTCAGAAAATGTGAAGATAAGGGAAAAAGAGAAAGGATGAATGGGGGGAACTTCCTGTTTTTTCTTTACTTAACCATTTATTCACTTTTAACCCCAAATGCTCTATGATTTTAAGTTTCAGAGAAGTTGCTGATCTGTAATGCAACAGGGAGTTTTTATATCCAGAGTTCCCTAAGCTAATAAAGTCATGATCTGGTAACAACAACAACCAATCATTTCTTCAACCTGCCTTTCTCTCCTGAAGTCCCTGCCTTCAATCAGCATCAGAAATGAAAATCTCTGGTTTCTAACTTCAGAATGTCTAGCAACACTTCCTAGGTTTCTTCTGGGAATACCACTTACCACTTATCTGAAACACCAGAAGTGGATGACAATTGTCAAGATTAACAGATGTCAGATGGCTCTCCTTCAGAAGTAGAGAGAGAGGAGAGAGACAGAGACAGAGAGAGACAGAGAAAGAGAGACAGAGATAGACAGAGAGAGAGACAGAGAGACAGAGACAGAGAGAGACAGAGAGAGAGAGGGAGAGAGAGAGGAGACAGAGACAGAGAGAGACAGAGACAGAGAGAGACAGAGATAGAGAGAGACAGAGAGAGAAGGAGGGAAACAGGGAGAGAGAGAGGCGGGGGAGGGAGAGGGAGAGGGAGACGGAGGGAGAGAGAAAGGAGAGGGGATGGGAGGGGGAGGAGAAGAGAGGTAAATGTGTGTATGTGTATATATCCATCATACACATATATACACATATATACACATATACTTACACAAGCTATGCACGCACACATATTATATGTGTGCAGGTATGTAGTGTATTGTTATATTTGTATGTCCAAACATATACCACCTGTGTAAATATGTGTGCATAACGTGTGCATGCACACACATGTTTGCCTTACCATATTGGGGGGCGTGTGTGTGTATAGTACACGTGTATGTATTCCTTCAGCAGCACAAAATCAATTAGTGCAACTTCAGACCCAGGGCAGAAATCTCTCCCACCATATCCCTGATCCATGATCACCTCTCGTGAACACTTCTAGGCATGGGGAACTCACCATATGGCTAAGGCAGCCCGTTCTTGCTCTCTAGAACACTATGCAGAAGGTTTGTATTGGGGTTTTATTCCTCTCAGATTAAGCTGAATTCTGCCTCTCCTTCCTGTCTCGGCTGATCCTGGTTCTCTCATGCAGAGCCACGCAGAATGCTCAGTGTCTCTTTCGTATGGCAGGACTTCCTCCATCTATTAGAAGACATGCTATTATGGCCTCCCTAAGTCTTTTCTTCTCCAGGGAAAGCATTCCCAACTGCTCAGGTAGAAATCTCTTCAGCTGAATGGGGCTTTCTCACTATACACGGTAATACATTCTCTCACTGATACGTTATTACACTCTCTGCAGTATCAGCCTCCCAACACGACCTCGTGGCCCTCCCTCCCAGCAGTGAACCTTACCCCCCACTTTACTGAGAAAATATCTTGAAAGAGTGGCTATCTCTCTTCCTCCCCATCTCATATCTTAAAACCCAGCTTTATCCTCCCTTATTCTTTCCCCTTTGATCCTATCTATGATGAAGAAATGAGCCTTTGTGCTGCCAAAGTCAATGCCTTTATCTGTACCTTTTCCTCCATCCCCTCCCCTCTGAGAGTTTGCCTCTCCTATCAATCCTGCCCTTTCTCTTACCTTCAATTTCTCTTAATCCACTGGCTCTTTCCTTTCCCCCTACAAATGTGCCTGAGTTTCCCCCTTCCTTGAGAAAAAAAATAACCCTTAGCCAGGTATCATGCCACATGCTGGTAATCCTTCCTCCCAAGCAGGCTGAAGCTACCAGATCTTTTGAGCTCAGAAGTTCTAAGATGCAGTCAATGGGCTAAGCCTCTCAGGTGTCCACACTAAGAATGGCAATGATATAGTGAGCCAAAGGGTTGACTGAAGAGAGAACTGCTCCAGGTAATGAATAGAATAGGTCAAGGCTCCTATGCTGATCAGAGATGAGGTCATAAGAGGGAAAGGGAGAAGGAGAGAGAGAGAGACAGAGAGAGAGACAGAGAGAGAGAGAGAGGGAGGGAGGGAGGGAGGGGGAGAGGAAGAGGGAGAGAGAGAGGGAGAGGGAAAGGGAAAGGGAGAGGGAGAGGGAGAGGAAAAGGGAGAGGGAGAGGGAGAGGGAGAGAGAGAGGAAGAGGGAGAGGGAGAGAGAGATCCATTCTTAGAAAAGAGATAAAGGGGGCAGCTTGGCAGCGCACTGGATAGAACATTGGCCCTGGAGTCAGGAAGACTAAAGTTCAAATATGACCTCAGACATATACTAGCTGTGTGATCCTAGCTTAGTCACTTAAACCCAATTGCCTCCAAAAGGGAAAAAAAGAGATTGAAAAAGGCCCCTCCCTTTCCCCCAAGTTATCTTCTTATACCCCTTCTCCTTTTCACAATAAAATTTACCAAAAAAAAAAAAAAAGGTTGTCTACACTCATTGAGTTCACTTCCTCACATTCCCCTTCTCAATCCCTTGTAATCTGATTTCTCACCTCACCACTCTTCTGAAACTGCTCTATCCCAGGTTACTGATGGTCTCTTTAACTGCTAAATGTGATGACCTTTTCTCCGTCTAATTATTCTCAACTTCTTTAAATTATTGACGCTGTCAACCACCCCCTTCTCTCAGGCACACTGTCCTCCCTTGGTTTATGTCACACTACCCTCTCTTGGTTTTCCTACCACCATCCTTCCAAGCACCTAGGTGATGATCAACTATGAATGACTTACCTCTTCTCATCAATACAATGGTCTGAGACAGTAACAAAGGACTCATGATGGAAAATACTACCCACAGGCAGAGAAAGAACTGATAGAGTCTGAATACAGATTGAAGCATATTATTTTCACTTTCTGTGTGTGTGTGTGTGTGTGTGTGTGTGCGCGCGCGCTCGTGCACAAGTGTGTGTATTTCCTTTTGGTCTGTTTCTTCTTTTACATGACTAACATGGAAATATGTTTTACATGATTGCATATATATATAACCTGTATCAAATTGCTTACCATTTTAGGAAGAGGAGAGGGAAGGGAGGAAGAAAAGTTTGGAATTCAAAATTTTGTAAAAATGAATGTTAAAAATTATCTTTACATATAATTGACAAAATAAAACACTACTTAAAAAAAAGAACTGAAAACAAACCTTAGACATAAGACTCTGACTGTTTATCTCAAAGAAGGGAAGCCTGAGAAGGAGACAGAATAAATTCATCAAGTCCAGAGGACACTGAGCAGCTGTTCTCTATTTCCAGAGAGAACAAATATAGTGATTCAGGGGCTTAAACTGCAGGAGAAGGAACTGAGACTAGACAAGAAGGTTTGACTGAGTCGTTGAACACTAGACCAGACTTCTCCTAGAAGCCATCAACTGTCTTGCACTCTTGATACCTTTAACAATGTAATACCTGGGATCATCCATAGGTTCATGCTTCTTTTGTTGTTGGTTGTTCAGTCATGTCCAACTCTTCATGACCCCATTTGGGTTTTTCTTGGCAGAGATACTGAAGTGTTTTGTCACTTCCTTCTCCAGTTCATTTTATAGCTGAAGAAACTGAGGCAAACAGGGTGAAGTGACTTGCCTAGGGTCAAATAGTTATTGTCTGAAGTCGGATTTGAATTCAGGTCTTCCTGACTCCAGGCCCAGGGTTCTATCCACTGAGCAACCTAGCTCTTTAGAATGGTTAATTTCAAGTCCTGGATGCCCAGAATCCAGAGCTTGAGCCCTGGGGAGATACCAAAAGAACAAAGCCAGGATGCCAGGGAGTGTGAAGCAAAAGTCAACTTTATTATATAGGCAAAGTAAGCTTGCAAGTGGAGCAACCCAGAAGCTAGTCTGAGAGCCCAGTGGGAGGGGGTTACACCAGAGTATTTAAAACTAAAACTTACATTGTTAGTTAATTCTAGATAATGGTTTCCAGGAGCAGCCTTGCAGTTTCTAGGTACTCATAACCAGATAAAAGCTTCATGTGGACACTTCTTGTGGTGCAAGCCCTAGCATGCCTTACTGGCTCTGGGTTTGCTTTAATAACTAGTTTCAGCACTTGCAGCAGAAGATCACAGTTATGTCAAGCTGGAGGCAAGTTCTGATTGGCTGGCTCTGAGTTTTCTAAGCCTTCACCTTCTCTTGGATAGAAGGAAGCTCGAGAAAGTCAATATTGCTAAATTTATTCCTCTACTAACTCATTTTCACAGTCTCCTTTCCCTCCCTTTGGCTAAAGGGATGGACAGTCCATTCCCTGATGGCCAAAGTGTGATAACAGCATGGAGCATGACCTTATTATTTAAGGTAGTGGAACAGCAAGAGACAGTGATAACAAGCTTGAAACCAATGAAACTGAAGATTACTAAGTGACCAAACAAAGCACAACAGTGGAAACTAGGGCCCAAGCCCCAGGCAGCCACCCAGTGAGGTCCAGGGAGCTTGTGAGCCAGGAGGAGTATAGGGTGACATTTTGGATGACTTCAGTGCTGTCATTCACCACTGCTTTGGATTTCTTCACATAGAAACAGCAATGCTCTTTTTGTGAAAGTGCAGGCTCCTTCACCTGAGACAGTGAGGCCACTGAGGCCTCGAGAATTCTGTAGAACTACTGCAGTCAAAGAATCTAGCTGACCCTGAAGTCATGACGAGGAGCAGGCAGTGGTGTTGATGTCTCAGGCCAGCTAAGCAGAGAGCTATGAGAGGGCTACTTCATTGTGTGTGACCCTAGCTCCTAATCCTGCCAAGAGACTGTCGTTGGCTGAGGAAGCCTGGCCAGGGTGGATGGTACCAGAACACAAGTCTACAGGTCCCATTCCAAAAGCAGGGAATCATAAGACAAAGAGAGGTGACACAAAGGAGCCTTGACTGAAAAGGTCTGGCTAACCACGTGTCACCCTTTTTGAACTGGCCTCGTATTGCAGGCAGCTGGTGGTAGAAACAGGAGTGGGTGTAGATCAAGGCCAAGAACCACCTGACTAGGGGAATCATAGTAAGGGCCAGTAGATGAAGTAACAAAAGATCAAGGGTATAAGAAGGTTAAAGACAGGCATGGGAGCTCCTAAGATTCTCATCAAAAGAATCAAGGAGGCAATGACAAAAACACAATAGCAAAGCAAGATAAAATATTCAGCATTACTTGGCCCACATCCTGAGTCTTGGAACTGCTGTCTACATTGGATGTCATTTTCTTTGTCTCTTGGGAGGAACTGCCTACACCTGGAGTCAATGACTTCTGACCCTTCCAGATGACTGCAGTCAGGTGGCCAGTGGGCTCCATTGTACAAACAAGAGCAGGAGCTCTCTTCAGAAGGGTTCAATGCTGACATTGGGCTTGCTGAGGAAACCAGCTTCTAAACTGGCAGGGTGACTGGCTGAAAAATGCTGTGTGAATAACTGTTGAGTAACAAATACAGTCAAAGGGGAATCCAATACCACATCAGCAACAGATTCAACCAGACTGAACATTCACAACTGCTCAAAAGCATCCTGGAAATGCTTTGATCATAATAGTGTCAAGAGTCTTGCTATAATATCCAAGGGGGCAGAAATTTTACCCCATGGGGCGGCTAGGTGGCACAGTGAGTAGAGTGCCGGCCCTGGAGTCAGAAGGACCTGATTTCGGATTTGGCCTCAGACACTTAACACACACAAACAAAAACCTATCCGTGTAACCTTGGGCAAGTTACTTAAACCCAATTGCCCTCCAAAAAGCAAAAAAGAAAGAAAGAAAGAAAGAAAGAAAGAAAGAAAGAAAGAAAGAAAGAAAGAAAGAAAGAAAGAAAGAAAGAAAGAAAGAAAGAGAAAGAAAGAAAGAAAGAAAGAAAGAAAGAAAGAAAGAAAGAAAGAAAGAAAGAAAGAAAGAAAGAAAGAAAGTTCGTTCTACCCAAGTTTCTGTATCAGGACCCCACATACAGGATCCATCATCTCCACAAATTCAGAGGTTTGAGTCAGGTGCATCTCTCCCCACCTAAGTCCAAATGAAACCAGTGATAGAACCAAGCAAAGGAGAGATTACTTGAGAGATTTCATTTTTACCACTGTTGATTTCAACAATAAACTTCCACCAATAAAGATGTTCTTCTTTGAAATTTCTAGTTTTAGAGAGTTGTCTGAAGCATTGAGAGGTTAACTGATTTGCCCAGGGTCACACAGCTAGTCAGAGACAGGACTTGAACCCAAGTTGTCCCAACTCTGAGGTCTGCTCTTTATCCATTTATTGACAAGAGAGAAGGTCAGTAAGAAGGAAAATCCCCTCATATACTGAGGGGAAAGAGTTCCCACAGATTCCCACACCATTGTGAGGAGAGAGAGAATTCCTGCTTTCACATTTCTTATTGTTGGGTTATAGGGTTTTCTTGGCAAAGATAAATGGAGTGCCAGTTCCTCTTCCAGCTCATTTTACAGATGAGGAAACTGAGTTAAGTGACTTACTTGCCCAGGGTCACATAGTCAGTAGGTGTGTGTCATCAGATTTGAACTCAGGAAGATGAGTCTCCATGATTCCAAGCCCAGGGCTCTCTCCACTGCATGACCTCACTACCCCACTTCAGCTGAATGCTTCTATTCCCCCAGCTGATGTCATCTCCTGATGTCATCTGCTTTCTCCATGGAATGTCAGCTGCTGATTCTCTGCTGACTTGTTGATTATCGATTGCTGAGTCAGCTCTTTGATGAGTCTAGTAGTGCATAACCTCAGGGCTTTTTTCTTCTTTTAAAGCTTTTTTGTGACTATAGACAGCTTCCAGACTTCAGTTCCCATATCAGTTAAATAAGGAGGTAGGACTAGATGGCCTCTGAGACCCCTTCCAAATCTAAGACTATATGAACTAGTTTACACAGAAAAATCCCTTCGATCAAATCTGTTTTAGGAATTACTCTGGCCAGCTTGAGCTTAGAATAAGGAATATTCTGAATTAAAATACAGCCTCAAAGTACTTATTAAGTGACCCTGGCCAGTCATTTCACCTCTGTCTCATTTTTCTCATCTGTAAAATGGGGGGGGGTGGGTAACAATAACACCTCCTTCTCAGGTTTATTGAACAGATCAAATGAGATAATAACTAACCAAACAAGATAATATTTGTGAAGCACTTGGCACATGGTAGGCTCTTAATAAATGCATTTTTCCTTCCTTCCTAACTTCTTAGCATGAAGTCTCACATTCTTACCTGATATTTGGGTTTCGTTAGTAAATTCTGTCCTCTGATTGGAGGGTAGAAGATAGATAACTAAACCCCTCCCAAAAGTTTCCTTTATAGAGGGCAGGATTTGGACTTTCATCTCACACTATTTTTCATCTGCAGCTCTTCTTGGTTTCACTTCCACAGAAAGATAGAATAAGATGCCTCCCCCTCCCCCTCAACCCACCCACTCCCCCATTCCAGATTCCTTTTGTGTGTTGTCTTCCCCTACTAGACTGTGAGCCTCTCCAGGGCAGGGTCTGTCCTTTTTCTTATTTGTATCCCCAGGCACAGTGCCTGGCACCAAGTGGGCGCTTAATAAACGTTTATTGAAATTAATTCAATCATGATCCAGGATGCTAGGACTTTGACTAATTATTCTGGAGTTTCACTCGCAAGACTGGGAAGGACACGATGGAGTTATTGATCTTTGTGCTATATTCCTATAGGTACACCTAAATCACTTTCCCCACGACCATAAGACAGACATACCACTATCTAGGCTAGGTCTGGAACCATTCTGTCTGGGGCAGAGAGAGTGATGGAATGCCTTCTGAACCAGTCTGGAATTCTAGGATCTTCTAGTCAGGACTTTATGTGTGTGTTTACACACACACACACACCCCACATGTAGATGTATGTCTGTGTGTGTGCATGCATGTTCACATACACGTATGTACGTGTGTGTACATTGGTTGTGCATATATGCATGTGTCCATATATATATTTACATACACACACATACCTTCTTGTGGCTTTTTCTTTACCCTCTAAGTCCCTTTCATCCATTTCTCTCCCTCTCCTTCCCTCCCCTTCCTTCCCTCTTCTAGGTCCCTTGATTTCCCCCTACTTACATGCTCCCCCCCAGTTCTCTGCATTACCAAGTCAGACTCCCGCTCCGACTCTGTTGCCCAATCCCTGGGCAGCCCATTTCCTGTTCTCAGTGCCTGACCCCTCTCTTTCCTTCAGAGCAAAGGGAAAACTGTCCTTTGTTCAAGTTGCTCCTGCTACTTGCTGGCTGTCCTTCTCCTTCCTTCTATCCTGGACAAGGAGACATGTGGCTGCTAGGTCTCCTCATCCTGCTCTCCATCCCAGGTAGGAGGAGCTCCAAGTTCCCCCTCCCCCTTACCTTGTCCCCGCTCTCCCTTTTCTCCATTATCTCCTCTTTCCTCCCTCTTCTCCAATGACTCTTCCCTCCAATCCTTTCCTCCCTCTCCTCTAGGAAAGAAGGTGAGAACTAAGGAGTTGGTGGGAGTGGGCTCAGCAAACCTGTAAAGCAGGTGGGAACTTTGGTGTCACAGACTTCCTGCTCTTTCCCCTCTCTACAGCAGCCCCTCCCACCAGGTTCCTGATGTTCTGATTCTCACCTTCCCCCACCTCCTGGTAAAATATCCTTTCACTCCAAAGTCAAGGGATTCTAATCCTGTTTATGATTCAAACTCATGCCTCTCTCTGGACCTCAGTTTCCTCTGCTATAAAATGACAGGATTGGTACAGTGGGAAGAGTACCAGGGCCGGAGTCAGAGGACATTGATTCAAATCCTGCCTTTGAGATTATGACCTTGGGTAAGTCACAGACTTCCTCAGCCTCAGTTTCCTCATCTGTAAAATGAGGCAGTTGGATTAGGTCACCTCAGGTCCTTTCCAGTCTAGGATTCTGGGTCCTTTATTCACTCTGAAGTGTTAAGTGCTTAAAATTTTACCTTCCTTGGTGGTTCCTTTTCATTTTAATGGAGATAAAGTGTTAATGGTGGGGTTTCCAGCTCCAGTCAGTGGTGAGGGATCTTCTTGAGTGTCTATCACACACACACACACACACACACACACACACACACACACACACACACACACACACATTTTTTGCCTTAATATAAGGTCAGTCTTAAGGGAGTGACAGAGGGAAGTGTGTAACAGATGCCAGTAATAGGGTTGCCTGGCACTCTCCTGCCTTCTAAGCAGGCACCTCAGCCCTCAAGGCTTAGTAAGAGGGAAAAATAATGGAGAAAAGGAAAAAAAACATTCTTTGAGAAAGGATGCTTTTAGTCCCTGAATCTTGGACCTACCCCAAGGATGAAAGTCAACACAGACATCACCTCTATCCATGAGCTATTGTCAGAACTTGAGTTAAACAGATTTTGTCTCAGAAAATTGTCCATAAGTGAAATCTTAGTTCCTTTAGATCAGTCAAAGGTATATAGTGCAGCCCTCTGAGTTGGTACTACAGTCTGGGCTATGGCTAGAGTATCATTTCAATAATCACAGGGATAAATGGAATGATCTCTGTAGGTTACTACTCAACCTTGGTGTCTCTTGGTGTTTCTATAAGGCAGGTCAATATCATAGGCTTTACAACTGGCAGGCACCTCAGAGAACAAGCGGTACAATTCTCTAGTTTTATAGATATGTAAACTGAGGTCTAAACAAGTCACACAGCCGATAAGTAGCAGAACCAAGATATGAACCCAGATCTTTTGGTACTAAAATCTGGTGCTCTTTGTTGTTTGATTATTTTTAAATCAAATTTTATTTTTATTATTGCTATTTATAATAAATAAAAATCTACTTTCTCTCTTTCCCATACCCCCTACCACCACTACTATTGTGCAGTGGGGTTTGAACCGTTGTAACAAATATGCATAGTCAAGCAAAACAAAACCCAGAATGTTTGGCCATATCAAGAAGTGTCTGCCTTATTCTGTGCCCTAAGTTCATCACTGACCTATCCAGAGGTAGGTAGCCTGCTTCAGTGTATGTCCTCTGGAATGGTGGTTGGTCATCACATTGATCTGAGCTCTTAGGGCTTTCAAAATTATGTATTTTTACAATGTTGTTATTATACAAATTGTTCTCCTTGTTCTACTCACATCACTCTGCATCACTTCATACAAATCCTTCCAGCTTTTACTGAAACCATCAGGGCTCTTGCCATAACCTAGTTAGTTCATTATCTGTAACTAGCATCCTCCTGGAGAGTCCCTGGCCTCTCTGGCCAATGTGGAGGGAAGGAGGGGGAAGGGGCAGCAGCCATCAAGGAGCAGGAACAGAAGCAACTTGCATAAGAGACAATTTTCCCTTTGCTCTGCAGAAAGAAGAGGGTTCAGATTCTGCTGAGAGTACCTGGCTGTTGGGACATTGCTTCAAGCCTATCTTTAAGATATCTATAATCTATGATATGTGTAGGATAGAATCAGGGGACAGAGAGGATCACAGAGCATGAGAGGTTGAAAGGAATCATAGAATGTCAGCCCCAGAAGAAACCTTGGAGATGGATTGAGTCCAACCTCCTCATTTTGCAGATTAGGCCATCACCAAGCATTTATTAGGTACTTGCTGTGTGCTGGGTAGGCATTATGCTAAGAGCTCAGTATATAAAAACAGAAATAGAAAGACAGTCCCCTCCCTCAAGGAGCTTACATTCTAATGGGGGAAAACTCCACATGAGAAGAAAATATTAATGGAAAGGACAGGTACTTAGTGTGACAGTGTGCATGGTAGATTGCTCCCTCACCCAAAGAGAGGGGATCCCAAATCAGAGCTGCATTTGTTGCCTAAAATAGCCTTGAAATAAGTCAGAGACAAAAGGAAACACTCCCATGCATTGGTTGATCTAAAGGAACTGAGATTTCACTGTTCTGGCCAATTGTCTGAGGAAAAACCCACTTAACTCAAGTTCTGGCAATGCCTCATGGATAGAGATGTCAATGTTGACCTCCATCCTAGGTGTAGGTTCAAGATTCAAGGGCTAAAAGCATCCTTTCTAGGTATAGCCTAGAGAAGAAGGATGAGAGAATTAAGTCCATTGAGGGTAAATCCCTTCTCTGGGGGATTATCTAGTTTGTTAATAGCAAAGTTGAGACCAGAATCCAGGCCTCCTGATGCCAACTTCATGTTTTGTTTTGTTTTTTCTCTCAAGAACAATCAGACCCTACCCAAATGAAAGGCTTAAGAGGAAAATCAATTCAATTTAAAAAATATGTGTTGAGGGTCGCCTACAATGCAAAGTGCTGAGACTCCAAAGATGAAAATATATAAAATATATCTTTATCTTTATCTATAGCTACCAATCTATCTATCTCTCTCCACATATGTATATATATATATATATATATATATATATATATATATATATAAACATACATACATAAATACTTGTAATACAATCCCTGTCTTCAAAAGGAACCTATAAAATTACAGTCTACTAGGAAGGGCAGAGCATGGAAAGAAAAAAGTACAAAATGATCCTAGCATCATAACTCTAGAACTGGAAGAGACCTCAGAGGGCATGTAGTCTGACCCTTTCCTTTTATAGACGGTGAAACTGAGACCAAGTGATTCTAGGTGATTCACAGGATAGCCCACGTTAGTGGGAAGCAGCATTGGAAGCATCTGAACCTAGCTCCTCTGACTCTAGATTCATGCCTTGCTCCACTGTACTATGTCAAGCCGAATTTTTCTTCCTTGTGGGTCCCTTGTAACTCCCACTGATGAAAATATGGAGCACCAGTGTGTTGGAGCCAGTAACTACTAGCTTGTGAGAGCTGATTGTTAAGTTTTCAGTGAGTATTTATACCGTGTGGCAGCTGAGGTAGCATAGTGAATAGAGTGCCAGGCCTGGAGTCAGGAAGATTCATTTTCCTAAGTTCAAATCTGACCTCCGATACTTAACTAGATGTGTGATCCTAGGCAAGTCACTTCAGTTTACCTCAGTTTCCTCACCTGTCAAATGATCTGGAGAAGGAAATGGCAAACCACTCCCAGTATCTTTGCCAAGAAAACCACAAATGGAGTCATGAAGGGTTGGACATGGCTGAAACCAACTGAACAAAAATTTATACCTCAGAGTATTTATAACAAGATGTATAAATGCTCAAAGACTGGCAAATGCTACAAATCAGGGTTTGATTTGTTGTTTCATTGATTGTTTCTAGACTTTAAAAATGGTGGAGAAAATATTAAGAACTCATATTAAATTTAAAAGTATGTTGTACATATATTTTCCCCCAATATCTAGTTGTTAAACATCTACCTCCAAATTGGACCTAGTTCTCCAATGACCATTGCCGCATTGTTCCCTCAGACAAAGAGAGGGGCTTCCAAATCAGAGCTCTATTTGTTACCTAAAATCGCCCTGAAACAAGTCCAAGACAAAAGGAGAACAATCTATGAAAAATGAGGAAGCAAAGAGAACAAAGCAGGAAAGAGTAGGATGCTAAAAAGTCACCAGAAAGACCCTGACCTCAGGGGAAGAGCAGACTGCTGGAAGCCTCTCAGACTGTGAAAGGATTCCAGAGGGCATCATCCATTCCAGTCTATACCGGACAAGCATCCCTTTCCCATCATCTATGGGCAGCCAGACATTTCTTGAAGACCTCCAAAGATAAGGAACTCACTTTCCAACCCAGTCCAAGACCTATATCCCCCATTGTCATTATTGTTCAGTTATTTCACTTGTGTTTGACTATGACCCCATTTTGGGTTTTCTTGGCAAAAATACTGAAGTGGTTTGCTATTTCCTTCTCCATCTCCTTTTACAGATGAGGAAACTGAGGCAAACAAGGTTAGGTGACTTGCCCAGGGTCACACAGCTAGGAAGTATCTGAATCTGAATTTGAACTCAGGCCGATGAGTCTTCCTGACTCCAGACCCAGCCCTCTGTCCACTATGCCACCTAGCTGCCTTGATTTCACTCTACATTAATTCATACAAGCCTTCCTACTGCATTTCTAATATTTTACTATCACAAAAATTGCCACTGTGACTACTTTGGTATATATGAGACTATTCTGTCTTTGGTCTTCTTGGGGTTTATAACCTATAGTGGTCTTGCCTATTCTTTCATCCCATGTCTGTCTCCCACAGAGCTCTCCCACAGCCATAACACCACAGTACTGCAGGCCGTGCAGGGCCAGACATTGTTTATCTCCTGTCCTTACGACCCTGCAAAGTACTGGGGGCAGCTGAAGTCCTGGTGCCGGCAGCAGGAGCAGGAGGGGCACTGTGAACATGTGGTCAGTGCTCGACGATCCTGGCTGATAGCCTTCTTAAAGAAGTGGAATGGGAGCACAGGCATTGCTGATGATGCCCTGGCTGGCAGGCTTACCATCACCCTCAAAGACCTCCGTGCCCACGATGCTGGACTCTATCAATGCCAAAGCCACCAGGATGGGGTGGCAGACATCCTGAGAAAGGTCATGGTGGAGGTGCTCAAGGGTGAGTAGCTGCATCACTGGACCCTTTTTCAGAATCATAGAACCAGGGCAGGTAGATAGTACAGTGGCTAGAGCACTGGCCTTGGAGTCCGGAAGACATAAGTTCAAATATGGCCTTGGACACTTACTAGTTGTGTGACCCTAGGCTAGTCACTTAACCCCATTGCCTAAAAAAAAATAAAGAATCACAGAACAAAAGAACTGAAAGGAACCTTAGAGAGATCACCTAGTCTAATCCTCCCACTCTATGGAATCAAAGACTGAGGCACCAGCAAGTTTACTGAATTGCTAATATCACAGTGATTCAGTGGCAGAGCCAAGGCTTGAACGGAGTTCTGATCACAAGCAGAGTTCTTTCCAGTGCACAGTCCAATTCCCCTTCCCCTTCCCTATACACACACACACACACACACACACACACACACACACACACACTCTCTCTTACTTAATTCCAAGCCAAAATTTTTATCCAGGTAAAGAATGGTTCAAAAAAATATCCAGGGGCAGCTAGGTGGTGCAGTGAATAGAACACCACCCCTGAAGTCAGGAGGACCTGAGTTCAAATTTGAGCTCTGACACTTGATTCTTAACTAGCTATGTGACTTTGAGCAAGTCACTGAACCCCAATTGCCTTGCCTTACCCCGATCAAAATATGCATGTATGTATGCATACATGTGTATGTATAGGGTAGCCAGGAAGGGGAGAAGCAGAAGTGATATCACAAAGGAAATTTGCAGCTTGAAGGGTCATAAGGAAGAATGGAAAGGGTAGTAAGTTATGGTTAAGAGTCAGTCCCAGCTCTGCAGGAGAATGGGGGTAATGATGGAGTCAGAATTGTTCTGGAGTCAGTCTGAACCTGTTCTGGATAGTTGGTTGCTCAATTCTCTATGTGAGCATTTATGCCATAGAAATGAGCAAATGTTACATATAAATCGGGGCTTGATTTGTTTTGTTGATTATCTACTCTCTAGACTTAAGTAGTAGAGAAAATGCTAATGCAGCTTAAACTTAAAGGTATGTGTGAATTTTATCCCTGCAAATTAGTTGTTAAACATTTACAAGCACACTACTGGATCTATACCCAGGGGGTCAAGGGCTAAACTCTTCAGTCTTTTTCAGTAGATGAGGAAAATATCTTCTTTTCCTCCTCTGGCTACCTCCCTGAATAACTGCAGCTCTTATTTCTATAGAAGGATGGGTGCCCCCACAGCACAGGGCTCAAAGCTATGGACTCAATTTTCCATACTTCATTCAACAGACATTTATTAATCACTTAACCACATTCCAAGCAGGAGCAGCTAGGTAGCACAGTGGATAGAGTGCCAGATCTGGACTCAGGAAGACCTGAGTTCAGATCTTGCCACAGATACTTACTAACTGTGTGACCTTGGGCAAGTCACTTAACCTTGTTTGCTTTAGTTTCCTCACCTGTAAAATGAGCTCAAGAAGGAAATGGCAAGCCACTCCAGTAGCCCTGCCAAGAAAACCCCAAATGATGTCATGAAGAATCAGACACAACTAAAACGACCTAACAGCAATAACAATATTCCAGACACCATGCTGAATGTTGGAAATGCATAGGGAGGCCAAAAGATGGTCCCTGCCCTTGAGGAACTCACATTTGAAGGGGGAAACAATATGCAAAAAATTATGCACACAAAATATATACAGTGTCAATGGAAGCTAATCTCAGGCTCGTCATTAGCTTGAAAGGGGACTGGAAAAAGGTCTCCTACAGAAGGTAGGATTTGAGCTGAGTCTTGAAGGAGGCAGAGATGAGGAGGGAGAGCACGTAAGACATGGGAGACAGTTAGTGAAAAGGAACAGAGCTGGGAATCGGAGTATCCTAAGTAGACCTGTAATTATCATGGGGTATGTGGAAGGGAATAGTTTAAGAGGATTAGATGGGTAAGAAGAGGCCAGATTGTGAAGGGCTTTAAATGCCCAAGGATTATAAATTTGATACTAGAGATAACAGGAAGCCACCTAGAGGATATTGATCAGGGCAGTGGCATGGTTAGTCCTGTGCTTTAGGAAAATCATTTTGGCAACTGAATAGAGAATGAATTGGAGTGGGAAGAGACTTGAGGCAGAGAGACTAAACAGTGGAGTATTGCAATAGGTAATGAGGGTCTGCAGTTGTATGATCAGAGAGAATGGAGCATACATCGGGGGTGTCATAAAGGTAGGAACAAGACTTGGCAGCAGATAGGATAGCTGGGATAAGGGTCAGTGAAGACTTGGAGATGCCACTGAGTTTGTGAGCTTGGGAAACTGAGAGGGTAGTGCTATCTTCCATAGTAATAAGGAAGTTCAGAAGAGAAAGGGTTTGGGGGGAAATATAATGAGTTCTGTTTTGGACATGCTGAGTTCGAAATGCCTCAGGACATACAATTTAAGATAGCCAAAAGGCAGGTTTTGATATGAGACTGGAGCTCGGGAGAGAGCTTAGGGGAGGATATTTAGGTCTGGAAATCGTCCATATGGAGATGATACTTGAACACATGAAAGCTGATGAGATCGTTAAGCAAAGGTAATATAACAGTGAAGAGAAGAGGTTCCAGGAAAGAACCCTGAGAGATACCTATGGTCAGTAGATGTGACTTTGCTTAAGATCTATCACAGAAGAATAAGAAGAAGCAGTCAGACAGGTAAGAGGGAAACCAGAACACAGCAGTATCATGAAGATGTAGAGAGGAGAGAGTGTGCAGAACAGAGTGGTAGACAGTGTCAAAAGTTATAGAGAGCTCAGGAAGGATGAGCATTGTCTAAAAAAAAGGCTATCAGATTTGTCAATTAAGAGATCCCTGGTAATTTTGGTGAGAGAAGTTTCAATTTAATGAGGCTGGAAGCCAGATATCAGAAAGTTTAGAAGAAACTGACAGAAGTGGAGACACAGCATATAGATGGTTGTCAGTAGGATATACTCTTAGAACAGGGGAGTATAAAGAAAGTTTGCTGGATTTCAGATCAGAGGCTCCTAGGCTCAAATTTCACCTCTGCTACTTAGTACCTGTGTTACCTTGAGCAAGTCATTTCCCCAATCTGTGCCTATGATCTCTAACATGTACCACTCTAAACCTATAGGATTCTGAATTTGTATATACAGAACTGGGAATGAGTAGTAAAGAATTTACCTTCTCTTCCCTTTGATGACCAATGGCGTATGACTTCAAGATGGTATGTCACTGTTAGAAGAAAATGGCAAAGTCTATGGTTATAGAGCAAAGAAAGAAGCTGACTGGTCCATGAGGGGATCCAACCTGAGATATTAGTCCAAAGATCTCCCATCATATCTCATTCAAACTCTTCAGCTGAACTGTTGGGTCCTCTCCAAATGCATCACTCATCATCACACACATATTCTTCCTTTCAACACATTTCTTGTGATTCTCCAAACCAGAGTCCATGGAACCAAGCAAATCTCATCCTTTGTACTCTAGAACCATTGTATAGACACTTCCTTTCTTGAAATCCCTCTCCACAAAAAAAAGAAAGAAAGAAAGAAAGAAAGAAAGAAAGAAAGAAAGAAAGAAAGAAAGAAAGAGAGAAAGAAAAAATCCCTCTCCATTCAACAAATACACTGAAAAGGCATATGAGAATAAATCATCTCCTTTTCCCAGTCCTCCCATCCCTTCTCTGAGCCCTGAGGAAAGAAATATAAGGCTGGGTGGTGGGGGCTTTCTGTCAGGGGAAAGAGGTATATAGCAGATTATTAGAAAGAGGAAAGAAGAGGAGCCCTTGGGGGGTGGGGGGGCGGGGAACAATGCTTGTAGTGCTATTGTAGTGCTATGAGGTCAGCAAAGGATCTTGGAGACCTTCTCAGTGTCTGGATCCCTACCTGCCTCACAGAGGTGGGGAGAAATAGATTGTAGGAACAAGGGAGCTATCTTCCACAGATCCCCTTGAACCCCAAAGCTCAGGAGATTCCTGGATCCCTGAAGATCCTCAGATCTTGGAAGAGTCCCAGAGCCCTGAGGACCCTGAAGTCCAACCTAGCATCTCCAGGTACAGCTCCCTAATCCTAACCCATTTTCCAGGAAAATCTTAGGTTGCTACTAGACAATAGAAACTGAGCTAGTTCATACATACACTCCTCTAACCTCTCCCCCCCTAATAACACCATTTGAGGGCAAGGAAGACACATTCTGAATTGAGGAGAAACTCCTAGAATTGCTCTTGGCTGTAGTTTCCTGGTGAGGGGACAAAGGAACTTTACCTACCCTGTACCCTCAATGCCACCACCCCCACCCCCAAGAGCTCCCACTTTGTCTCAAAATGAAGAAAATTTTATTTAAAATTAGAGTTATCCAAAAGTGGGAAGGAATGCTGCCCTGGGCGAAGATATTGGGTTCCCCAACACGAGATATTGTTAAGAAAAGACTAAATGACTACTTGCTAGGTATATTAATAGAAAGGATTCTTGTTCAGGTAGGGTTTGGACGATATGACCTTGAGGTCCTTTCTACCTCTATAATTCTGTGCTACTGTCTTCCCAAAGGAGCCTCTCAGAAACCGGGAACCCACTCTCCTCCACTGTCCTTTCTTTCCTGGTTGCTGGACTCCTGATCAGCAAACTCCTGGCTGTAGGGCTCCTCTGGGCCATAGCCTGGCACAAGAGGAGCCAGAAGATGAAACCAGAAAGTAGGCACAGTCACGGGTACCAGCTCCAACCCTTGCCAGGTGAGTTTGGAGAGACATCCAGTAAGAAAGTGATGGGAAAGATGTGGGGAGGTGATGTGGGGCTGGGAAGAGAGGATATAGTATGGTACAGTGGGAAGAGCACTGGCCAAAAGACCTGACTTCAAATTATGGCTTGCCTATTTAATACCTGTATGGCTTTGGGCAAATTATCTGCTTTCTGTGGGCCTGTTTTCTCAGGGTTTGGACAGGTTGATAATAATAAGTTAGCAATTATATAGTACATTAAGGTTTGCAAAGATATATACATATATCTATCTATATCTAACTATACATGTATATATGGAGAGAGAGAGAGAGAGAGAGAGAGAGAGAGAGAGAGAGAGAGAGAGAGAGAGAGGAGAGAAAGAGAGGGAAAGAGAGAAGAGGGAGAGAGAGAGAGAGAGAGAAGGAGAGAGAGAAAGGGAGGGAGAAAGGGAGAGAGAGGGAGAGAGAGAGGTTTTGTTGTTGTGTTTGTCCTTCATTCTCAAAGACGACCATGACATCAGGGAATGATGACATGACTTTCAGTTGACTTTGATTTGAGTGAGGGAGGGCTGTGAAAGGTCACCAGCCTCACTTTCTCTGGAGATATATGAGATCATATGTATATGACATTTAAGAAAGTAGATATCTATATCTACATATCTCAAATCTTGTGTGATCCTAAAAATGACCCTGGGGAACAGATGCTATTATTATTCCTGTTTTATAGAGGAGGAGATCAAGGCAGATAGAGCTTATGTGACTTGCACTGGGTCATGTATCTTCTAAGTGTCTGAGGCAGGATTTGAATTTGGGTCTTCCCGAGTCAAAGTCCAACCATCTGTCCACTTAGCTATTTACCTCTGCAAGTCTGCATTCAGCTCTGACTTTCCATAGGGTGAGGGAGAAAGCTGCAGTGATAAATATTAGATTGTTCTGTATTTTGCAGGGCAAGATGAAGTCTGAAAAGAAATTCCACTCCTGGGGCCAGGAGAAGAGAGAAGAGGAGCAACTTAGATGCTAGCCAATTTTCCTCAACTTCTTCCACCCTACCATCCCCTCTATAACAATCTCTGAGCCTCCTGATGTACCACATACTAGTCAAACTACTAATGTGTCCATTCACTGATTCTCCTGGGACAACACATGTACTCTACCTTGGGGAACACCCAGAGACCTTCTGCCTGCCTTGTGGAAGCTAGCAGTAGATCCCTCTTTTCCAAGTCCCTTCTCACTGCTTCCAGAAGCACCTGAGAGAGTTGAACAGGAATTTGTAAATAGAAACAAGCAGCATTCTATATAATATGATATTAAATGAATTTGTTGGTAAAAATCAGTCTTTTTATGTTTAAGTTAAGATAGTCTGGTTAAGAGTCCAGGGGAAGAAGGGAGATTTTGAGTGGGAAGGGAAGGAGGAGAAGTATCTGGTCCTTTGAGGCACCAAGGGTCATTCAGTGTCACCACCATGCTTTTTCAGTCCCCCAAGCTAGAAACCTTGGAGACATCTTTGATTCTCTCCTCCTCTACCCCCACCCCACCATCATCCCCTTTAATTTCATCAATTTTGCTGTAACATATGTGTTAGCCAAAATATGAAATGTACATCCACATGGATGTATAGACTGCAGCTTGAGAGTGGCATGGGATAGATATTTCTGAAATTTGGCACACCCTATTCCAAGGGACATTGCAATTTCCACCTTAACAGGAGAAATATCACCTATGTATATGAGGAGTGTAGGGCTAGAAGTATATCTGTCTGTCCCCTCAAATATTGGTCAACTAGGGGTACTAGTCTAGTTCAGAAGAATAGTCATTTCTCTGGTAATTTGTTTTCCATTTAAAAAATAAAAATATTCTTTTAAGATTTTGAAACACCTCTTTCACTCCCCCCAAAAGAGCATTTTCATATATTCAGCAATACAAAAAGAGAACTGAATATGAAACCATGAGTCCCCATTTCATACCTAATTGGTTTTTTTAGTAGATAATAAATTCTATGCATCACTTTCAAAACTGTCCTGCTTTTCTGTACTTCCTTCTGAACTCTCTCTGTTCTCTTCTCTGTGTTTTTAAAAATGTGTTCTCTGTGTTTTAAAAAATATAACCTCCCCTTTTGGGGGGTATTGTTAGCTTCCTTCTTCCTTTAATCCTCCCAATTAAAATCCTGAAAGAAGGGAGCAGAGTCAAGATGGCGGAGTAGAAACAGCACTTCCTCAGAGCTCTTGCCCACACCACTTCAAAATTATGTAAAAGGGGGACTCTGAACAACCTCTGGAGCTCCAGAACCCACAAAATGACACAAAGAAGCTAACCTCCTGCTGAGGACAGCCCAGCAGCCCGGCAGGGAGCAGCCAGCACAGCGCTCTGGGAGCCTAGCCCAGGAGCATGAGTCCGAGGTTTTAGCCCCAGGGCGGTCGGACCAGCAGCAGGCTGAGTCAACAGCCTGACTGAGGAAAATAACACCTTAAAAAATAGGCTAGGGGCGGCTTGGTGGCGCAGTGAGTAAGAGTGCCGGCCTCGGAGTTTGGATGACCCGAGATCAGATCCGGCCTCAGAAAATGAGCACCCACGCATAAATCAAATGACTAGCCGTGTAACCTTGAGCAAGTTACTTAACCCCAATTGCTTTAAAAAAAAAAAATAGGCTAAGTCAAATGGCAAAAGAGGCTCAAAAAGGCAATGAGAAGAATGCCTTAAAAAGCCTAATTTGCCAGATGGAAAAAGAATCACAAAAGCTCACTGAGGAGAATCATTCCTTCAGAATTAGACTAGAGCAAATGGAAGCTAATGACTTCATGAGAAATCAAGATGCTATTAAGCAGATACAAACAAATGAAAGAATAGAAGGCAATGTGAAATATCTCATGGGAAAAATCCCTGACCTGGAAAATAGATTCAGGAGAGACAATCTAAAAATTATTGGACTACCTGAAAACCATGATCAAAGAAAGAATCTAGAAATCATCCTTCAAGAAATTCTCAAGGAAAATTGCCCTGATGTTTTAGAACTGGAGGGTTGAAATAGAGGTTGAAAGAATCCACACATCACCTCCTGAAAAAGATCCCAAAAAGAAGACTCCTAGGAATATCGTAGCCAGGTTCCAGAATTCCCAGATCAAGGAGAAAATATTACAAGCAGCCAGGAAGAAACAATTTCAATATTGTGGAAACATAATCAGGATAGCACAGGAACTGGCAGCTTCTACATTGAGGGATTGAAGGGCATGGAATATGATATTCCGGAGGTCAAGAGAGCTGGGATTAAAACCGAGAATCACCTACCCAGTAAGACTGAGTATCATGTTTCAGGGGAAAATATGGTCATTCAGTGGAATAGAGGACTTTCAAGCATTCTTGATGAAAAAAACAGAGTTGAATAGAAAATTTGACATTCAGATACAAGAAGCAAGAGATGCTTGAGAAGGTAAACAGGGAAAAGAAATCATTATGAACTTATCAAAGTTGAACTATTTACATTCCTACAGGGAAAAATGATAACTATAACTGATGTAACTTTTCTCAGTATGAAAATAGTTGAAGAAGGGTATATGGGCATATGAATACATATGTGAATGTGTGTATATATGTTTTCAGGTATACATAGATAGAGGGCACAGGTCGAATTTAATAGGAAGGGATGATACTCAAAAGGTGAAATTAAGAGGTGAGAGAGGAATATAATAAGAGGAGATGGGGAGAGACAGAATGGGGTGAACTATCTCATATAGAAGAAGCAAGGGAAAATGGTTACAAGGAAGGGGAAGAACAGGAAGGCAAAAAGGCAAAACCTTATTCTCATTGAATTTGGATCAGGGAGAGAATGACATACATATTAAATAGGGTTTCTCACCCTACAGGAGAGTAGGAGAGAAGGGGATGAGAGAGGAGACAATGGATGGGAGGGCAGGCTGAGGGGGGGAGTTGGAAGCACCCACTTTTGAAAAGGGAAAGGACCAAAGTGGGGAGTGGACCAGGTGGGAGATGGGATAGGAGGGAGGGAAATATAGTCAGTCATTTACAATGTATCTACTATGGTAATGTTTTGCATAGCTACACATGCACAGTATATACTGAGTTGCTTATCTTCCTTTTAAAATCGAATTTTTAAAAAATATATAAATAATATGATTAATACCATTTTGCATATAATTGGGAGATAAGATGTGCAGGCATTGGGGCAGGAGGATTCACCTTGCCCTACTGGAAATGTCAAAGGGGGTATGGGAGAAGAGATGGGAGAGAGCAGATTGGATGAGGGGATAGCCTGTGGGACTGCTATTCTAGGGTGGGTAGGGGGAAAATGGGGGGAAAATTGTAACTCAAAATCTGACGGAAATGAATGATGTAAACCAGAAGTCAATAAAGCATTTGGGAAAAAAAAATCCTGGAAGAAAAAAAAAACCTGTGTAACAAATAAGCATAATTGAGAAAAACAAATTCACATGGCTGCCATGTTCAAAAACATATGTCTCCTATACTCTGAATCTACCACCTCTCTGCATAGGTGAATAACAAGTTTCATCATAAATCCTCCAGAAACATACTTGCTTATTGAATTGATCAGAGTTCTCAAGTCTTTCAAAGTTGTTTGTCTTTACAATGTTGCTATCCTTGTATAAAGTATTTTCCTAGTTTTGTTCCCTTCATTTTTGTATCAGTTCTTACTACTCTGATTCTCTGCAAACATCTTTTCTTTCCCAATTTCTTTTGGTGGAGGACATCAGAAGCAAAATAGACCCTTTCAAAAAAATCTTCATCTACTTCTGGGAGCCAAGATGGTGGAGAAAGCAGTAAATAGTCATAACTCTCCCATGTTTACCTCCAAATAACCCTAAATGTGTGCCCCCAAACTAATCCTAGAACAGTAGAACCAGCAAAAGACAGGGTGCAACAATAATTTAACCCATGAAACTTGGGAGATTGGCAAGAAAAGTCTGTCTCCCTCAGGTTAAAGAGAAACATAGTCTAAGACAGGAAGTGTCCCAGCAAACCAGCAGCAAGCCCCACCTCAGCAAACCAGTGGGAGACCTTGAGCCCCACTGTAGTGGTGGAACTGGCAAATGCCAACACCAGGCCTTCCCATTGCCTCAGTATAGTCAAGGGAATGGGCAGACTCCAAGTTCCATGTGCTTCAGCATAACCCTGGCGAAATACAGAAACACCCCACTGGCCTTAGATCATAGCACACACTAGCATTAAGGTGCCAGTTCATTACCATGTAAGCTGCCAAACCCCTACTACCTCCAGCAGCATTAGCCACCCTCTGCCCTACCCCCTCAGCATAGCACCAGATATGGGGGTCCCTTGTGGGCCTCAGGACATCAGTGCAACACCATGTAAACATCCGGGGCCTAAAGCCCTTGGCACAAGAAGTCTAAGACAATGCCCTTTCCACCTTGAGAATAGAGCTCAAATTTAAAAGGAAAAAGATGAGCAAAAAAAAGAAAAGAAAAAGAATCTGACCATAGAAGGTTATTATGGTGATGGGGAAGATAAAGACACAAGCTCAGAAGAGTACAATAAAGTCAAAAGGCAAAGGCAATAGGGACAATAAAGGACAAAAAGGACAATAAAGTCAAAAAGCAAAAACTCCAAAGAAAAATGGGAAATGGTCTCAAACCCAGAAAGAACTCATGGAAGAGTTCAAAAAGAAGCTTATATGACTGAACTTTAAAATCATATAAGAGAAAAAGAAGAAAAAGAAATGAGAGTGATGCAAGAGAATTATGAAAAAAGGGTCAACAGTTTGGAAAAAGAAAACAACTGCTTTAAAAGTAGAATTGGCCAAATGCAAGAAGTACAAAAGCTAACTGAAGAAAGCAACTCCTTAAAAGTTAGAATTGAGTAAATGGAAGCTAATACTCTATGAGACGTGAAGAATCAATCAAACAAATTCAAAGGAATGAAAAACTAGTAGATGTCTCATTGGAAAAACAACTAACATGGAAAATAAATCCAGGAAAGACAATGTCAGAATCATTGGATTACCTGAAAGTCATAATCAAAAGAAGGCCCTGAACACCATTTTTTAAGAAATTATCAAGGAAAACTACCCTGATATCCTGGAACCAGAGGGCAAAAAAGGCATTGAATGAATCCACTGATCAGCTCAGGGAAGAGATCACAAAACAAAAACTCCAAAGAATATTATAGCTAAATATCAGAACTATTTCAGAAACAAATTTCTTAGGTCAAGGAAAAAATACTACAAGTTACCAGAAAGAAATAATTTAGATATCAGGGAGCCAAAATCAGGATTACACAGAACTTAGCAGCTACAGTATTAAAGAATCAGAGGTTATGGAACATAATATTCCAGAAGGCAAAGGATCTAGGATTGCAACCAAGAACCACTTATCTGGCAAAATTAAGCATAATACTTCAAGAGGAAAAAAATGGTCATTCAATGAAATAGAAGAATTTCAAGTTTTCATAAGGAGAAGACCAGAATTGAACAAAAAATTTGATCTACAATATCAAGACCCAAGAGAAGCCTTAAAAGGGGAAAAGGGAAAAGAAAACATGAGATTCAATGGGGCTGAACTGTTTACATCCCTACATGGGAGGATGATGCTTGTAATTCTTAAAAATTGTGCCACTAACAGTACAGCTAGAAGGACTATACATAGACAGAGGGGATTGGGTATAAGGTGAATTTGAGGGAGTGACATAAAAAATAATTAAGGGATGAGAAAGAGGAGTACATTAGGTGCAGAAGAAAGGGAGAGGTAGAATGGAATAAATTATTTCACATGAAGAGGCTCAAAAAACCCATTACAATGATGGGAAAGATGGGAGCATGGGCAATGGCCATCCCTTGAACCTTACTCTCATCAGTACTGACTCGAAGATGGACTAATAAACACAATCAGTTGAATATTGAAATCTATCTTACCCAACAAGAAAGAAGGAAGAGAGGAGATTAAGTAAGGGGGGGAGGGAGGGTGAAGAGACAAACAGAAAAGAGTACAGGCTGGAGAAGGAAAGGGCAACCAAACTGTATGTACCCTTTCATCCATGACACCACTACTAAGTCTGTATCCCAAAAAGATCATAAAAAGAGGGGAAAGGACCTACATGTGCAAAAATATTTATAGCATCCCTTTTCGTCATGGCAAAATATTGGAATTCAAGGGGATGCCCATCAGTTGGGGAATGGCTGAACAAAGTGTGGTATATAAATGTAAGGGAATACTATTGTGAAATAAGAAATAATGAATAGGCAAACCTCAGAAAAACCTGGAAAGACTTGTACAAACTGATGCAAAGTGAAATGAGCAGAACCAGGAAAACATGGTACACATTATCAGCCACACTGTGTGATGATCCACTATGAATGACTCAGCTCTTCTCAGAAACACAATAATCCAAGACAAGTACAAAGGACTCATGAAGGAAAATGCTATCCACACTCAAATAAAGAACTGATGGACTTTGAATGCAGATTGAAGCATAGTTTCTTCACTTACTCTTTTTCATGGTTTTTTTTCCTTCTGATCTCTTTCTTCTTTCACAACTATCATGGATATGGAAATGTTTTCCATGATAGCACATGTATAACTTATATCAAATTGCCTAATGTTCTAGGAAGAGGGGAGGGGAGGAAGGGAAGGAGAAAAATTTGGAACTTAAAATCTTATAAAAATAAATGCTAGGGGCAGCTAGGTGGCTCGGTGAGTAAGAGCACCAGCCCTGGAGTTGGGACGACCCAGGATTGGATCCGGCCTCAGAAAATGAGCACCCACACATAAATAATGACTGGCCATGTAACCTTGAGCAAGTTACTTAACACCAATTGCTTTTTAAAAAAATTTAATAAATGCTAGAAAATTGTCTTGACATGTAATTGAGGAAAAATAAAATGCTATTATAAATTTTTTCCTTGGTGAAATAATATTTCATTAAAATTATGTACCACAACTTATTAAGACATTGAATAACCTAACTAATGGGGACTCTTAGATTCTAATTCTTTTCTTTTCTTTTTCCCCCTTTAAAATCTTTTCTTCAGGATCAGGAAGTTTGTTCAGCTGGCTATTATTCCTTCTTTTATATTATCTTCCCCCATTCTTGCTTGTTTCTATGTTGTTTGATATATTTTTACACTAAACTGTCTATGGGTGGATGTGTTCACCCCTTTGTCCATTTCAGATAAGAGAGAGGCTCATTTTATCCTCACTCCTACCACCTCTTCCTCTATATTCGCAATATTCTTCTTCTTACACACTGCAATTAGGAGAAATAGAAAATTCCACCTCCTTCCTTTCTGCGATAGTGTCTACCTTTTTCTTTTCCTTCTCTTCCCATTCTTAAAATCTTCAGAGCAGAACTTATCTTCCCTCAGCTTTTCAGTTTTTTCTTATTTAATTCCCTCATTATCCTTTGAAAACATTAAGTTTCTAACATAACACTTATTTCTTTTCTCCCTATTAAAGTGCTAGCACTACCTCATCATATAGACCCTTCCAAATGCTCAAATTAATTTGTTCGTCTAGGTGTTCCTTAAGTCTTGTGTCTGCAGTTCAAAGTTTCTACTCATCTTTAATGGTTTTATCAGGCATTCTTTAAAGTTCTCTTTTCCATTAAAGATCCATTTTCCAGCCAGTACAATTGCCAATGAGAACCAAGCATCCTCAAGCATCAATAATATCAACAAAACTTCATTCAGATGGAAAGAAAGAATGAGTGGATGAATAAATAAGAATTGATCATACTCAACTTTGCAAGGCAAGTTATTTTGGGTTGTAACTCTATAACATTTGCCTTTACAATATGGTATTCCAAGACCTCTTATTTTAGTAGGAGATAGCAGGTGTGTGATGCTGGCTGTAACTCCTTTGTATTAGATCTGTTTCTTTCTTTGGAAAATCGGTGGATTTTGTCTTATGACAATCCTGTGATTTTTTCCTTTTGGGGTTTCTTTCAGGAGGTAATCAGTAGATTCTAACTTTACTTTGTCTTCTGATTCTAATAGATGTGGTCAGTTTTCATTTATGATTTTATGAAATTTAGAGACCAGATTTTTTTTAATTGTGCTTTTCCAAGAGTCTAATGATTCCTAAATTATCTTTCCTTGAACTGCTTTATAAGTCAGTTATTTTTCATACTAGATAAGTTATATTTTCTTTGTTTTTTTCCCACTCTTCCTCACAGTCATTGATTTTTGTTTGGTCTATTCTGGTTTTCAGGGAGTTTATTTCTTGGCAAAATTTGTTACTTTCTCTTTTAAGCTATTTGTTTTCTTTCTAATTATTCCTCCAGAGCTTTTTTCATTTTCTTTTTAAATTTCTTACTTCCTTTAATTGACATATTTGTGCAATCTCCCTGGAAAATTCTTTTTTTAATTAAGTCTCTGCTTGTATTGTTGACTGTTGACAGTTACTCCTTTGGGGGACTTGTAATTTTTTAGCATACTGGCTGATGTCTTCCTGGATTTTTTAATCTTTCCAGATAAAGTTTCTGAATTAGGGTTTTATTCCAGGGCCAATCTCCACCACGCATTGTGCTCTGGGGTGGGGTGGTCAGTCTTGCTTAATCTTGAACTGGACCCCCTGAGATGCTCACCTCCCAAAGTTACTTATGCTCACTTCTCTCCACCCCTCAGATCTTTGTGGTTCAGAACATTGAATCTTCAGGGCCCTTTATGCCAGGGATTATGAAATGCTTTTATCTTATTAGACTCCTTTGACAGCCTAGTGAAGCCTATTGGGCCCTTTCTCATAGTAATGTTTTTAAATGTAGTAAACAAAATATATGGGATTATAGAGGAAATAAGTTATATTGAAATACATTTATCAGAAATTTTTAAAATGAGCAGTTATGGTGCATCCCAGGATAAGAACCCCTGCTGGCTAGCATCTCAGGATTGAATGCCAGGGACCCTAGAGTCCCTGAGCCTGGGCCATCTGAGTGCCATCTGGTTGCTCTGATGTGTTTGTGCTTGTTTGCTTTTATCCCCAGGGCTTACCTGGTCCTCATTCTGGGATTTTCTGACCACTCTGGGGCTTTTTCAGGGGCTTTTAGTACTTGTTGCCTCCAGACTTTAAGATTTGGATAGTATATGTTTCTAACCTATTATTGTTCTGGGAAACTATGGGTTTATTTGACTGTGGGCTGGACCTGGCCATGGCTTTCCAGGTAGTCCCCTTTTTTATTGTATGTAGGTTGCTGGCTGCCTTTTTGTAAAGTTCTGGGGAGGAAGAATTCATTATAATTTCCAGTTGTAATTCTTATAGTAAATGATTTGGCACAGATTTCAGGTATTTGTTAGAGTAGGTATGGGAAGCTAGACAGCCAGTCTCCAGTCAGGCAGCCACTTTAACCTGAGTCCTGATCATTCTTTAGGAGGTGATGTTTTGGCTCCCTTCGGTCTCCCTGCCTCTAGAAAAGGGGTGTCATGGTGTGGCTTAAAGGGAGGCAAAATAAACATCTCTAATCTCTTCTCCCCTCATCCCCCTTCCCCCACCCTTAATTCCTGCCAGGAGGAGAAGCAGCATGTGAGGGTCAAAGGTTTGGCTGGTCTCCTCAGAGAGCAGAGAACTATACCTAGAACTATTTCTATCTGGTCCTTCAAATATTATTAGTCTAGGAGATATGGTTTTCAGGTTCAAGCTAACTTCTGAATGCTTCAATGGTGAAATGAGGCCTTCAAACTCTATATCCAAGGTGTGACCCTTTCACACCAAATAGCAATTTCAAAAACAAAAAACCCAACACATAGCAAATAACAAAGAAATCCACTCATCCAAATTTCAGGAAATCAGAGGAGGTATATGTAGGATGATATATATCATACAATACAGAGTGAAGGAGCTCTCCCATTGGGAAGAAGATAACTCAGCTCAACCAAGAGAGAATATTTTACATCTCACCCAATTCTCCAAAGTTTCTAGTGTAGCAAGCTGAGGATAGGGACATGATGAAGACTCATATCAGCTTCTTCTCAGGATCTTTTCCTTCAGTAATATGAAATGGGATTGGCCTCTTCCAGATTCACTCTTGAAGCTGGAAGTCAGAAGGGCTAGAAGGGACTCAATACTTGAAGAGTTCTGAGCCAAGATGGCAGAGGAAAGGCAGGGACTCACCTGAGAGTAGCAGAACCCACGAAAAGATGGAGTGAAACAAATTTCCAAACCAAGACAACTTAAAAGATTGGCAGGAAAGGTGTTTTACACCAGGGAGGATAGAGGAGCATAGTTAGGTATAGGCCATACCAGCACAGGCCCAGCCACAGGAAACCAGGAGCAGCCATGGGAGTGGCTGAATCAGCAGCAGCAACAGCTGCTTCCAGAGCTCTCAGCCCATAGATGTTAAGAGGGTTGAACAACTAGTCAGAAGGAGATTGCAGGGGTCTTTTTGCTAGCACTGAGGACAAGACTCCATTGTTTTACCCATATTCAGATCCAGGTGGCAGTCCTGGGTGGCAGTCCCAGGGCAAGGAGGAACATTAGCATAGTAGAGCTTGCAGCCACAGTAGAGGAGGGATTCTCCTTACAATTCCAGGACAGAAAAGAGTATTTGTGGTTGCTCACACACTAGGGCACAGGCCAGGAGAATAGTAAATACTTCTCCTTAGATCATACCACCTTGTAAGAAGTGAAAATTTACAGGTCCCTAGAGGTATCTCTGAAAACAGCTGCACAAAACTTTTGAAGCTTGGGATAGTGCACCCTTCACCCTGGAAGCAGAGTCCTACTTTAACAAAGACAAAGTCAAGTAATAGCCTAGGAAAATGGGCAAACAATGGAAAAAACCTCTAACTATAGAAAGTTAACATGGTGACAAGGATGATCAAAATATACACTCAGAAGAATACAGTAAAATCAAAGCTCCTATATCCAAAACCTCCAAGAAAAAATATGAACTGGTTTCAGGCCATGGAATGAGAATTCTTCAAAAAGAATTTTTAAAAACACTTGAAGAGTCCCAGAGAAGACTGAAGAAGGTTGTAATTTTCCCACTCTGGACAACAGAGCAGGGTATATTTATCTCCACCAATGACGAGAGAGTCCCATCCCTATGCCAAAGAATATTCAAGAGCAAATGAGTTATGGGATATGATTGTGATGGAGTAATATTGTGCTATAAGAAATGATGAGCAGTATGGTTTCAGAAAAACCTGGGAAGATATATATGAACTGATACAAAGTGAAGTGAGCAGAACCAGGAGAGCATTACACACAGTAACAGCATTATTGTAATGATGATCAACTGCGAAAGACTTAGTTACTCTGATCAACTCAATGATCCAAGACAATTCCAAACACCCTGTAATGAAAAATGCTATCCACTTCCAGGGAGAAAACTGATGAACTCTGGGTGTAAAATGAAACATACTTTTAAAATTTTTCTGTATTTTTCTTGTTTGTGTGAGTGTGTTTTCTTTTGCAACATGGCTAATATGGAAATATATTTTGCATGACTTCACATATATAATGATATCATATTGGTTGACTTCTCAAGGGGTAGGGAAGAGTCAAGAAGAAAATGAATTTGAAACTCAAAAATTTTTTAAATAAACATTAAAATTTATGCATAAATGATAAATGTTAGGGTTGTGAACCTGTGTGAGGGGGTGATTAGTCACGAGTGCCGACTCAAACGCTGCTGGTCACGTGAGTACGGACTTGACAATCATTTAAGGCCAGAGAGGGTGCACATGGCTTTCTGAGGGGCGTTATTGGGACAAGTTTGCCTGAGGTGTAATGACCCAGGAAAAGGAAGCCAGGAGCACTGACACGGGGGTATTGCTCTACGTGGCAGTGCCCTGAGGATTTCTGGTAAGGACGGTGGTCCCTTGTCTCTTATGACGTACTCGGGAAAGAACATGATTGGCCCCCGCATGGCCCTCCTCCACGGGGGATATAGTAAGAGGTTTGGAGGAAGTTGCAACGGTTAGAAAGCAGTTGCAAGAGTTACAGTTGGAGTTACAGTTCCTGCTTGCTTGCTGTGCACTTAAGATGTAGTTGAATAAAACAGCTTGTCTCGATACTACCGTGTCCGTGGGTGCTCTGTGGGAGTAAAGTTCTTCTTGGTAACAAGAAGCCAGAGACGTCTGATGACCTGGTGATAAGGTAAGATAAGGCTTGGGTTGAGACCTTGATCTCAACAGATAAATAATTGAGAAAATAAATTTTTAAATTCAAATTTTAAAAATAGAATAAGTGAGGTCCTTAGTTGGAAATGAGAGATCTCAATTCAAACCAAGAGAAAGTGCCCAATCTCACCCAAGGAATTCCACTAAAGAAATATCTAGGGAGGCAAGTTGGAAATGAGTGACATGTTGTTGAGTCAGCTTGCCCTAGACATTTGCTGCTTCTCTCTCCATGGGTGTCTCTTGAAGAATCTCTGAAACCATACATTTCTCTCTCCTAAAAGTTCTGCCCCAACTCCAACCCTTAAGCTGGAAGAGTGTCACCTCAGCTTTCTCACCAGCAATTAAGAATCATATCTCCCTCTTCATGAACACAGTAGTGCCCTTCACCCACCCTGCTTAGATGGGAGCCACATTACATGTTTCATTTTTTCCTGTTTTTTCTATCCCCACTTCCATTCTAGTTCAGGCACACATCACCTTATGCCTAGCCCTTACTCATTTAATGGGCACAATCTGTAATGGAAATGCACATTTAAAGATCTTCCCTGCCCCTAGGTTAAGTGCACCTGGAGCCTGTGGTGGGAGGCTTGTTTTTCAGGAAAGCCCACACCTTGATACTTTGTAATTGGGGAGTGGGTCCAAAAGGTTGTTACATTCTCTGAGCCAGGAGAAGATTATATAAACCCTGATGGGAGGCTTTGCTTTGGGGCTCACTTTGAGAAGTGTTGTGTTTTTGACCAGATGAGACTCTGGGCAACTGTTGAGAGCTCCCTGGCTTTGAAAACCCAGATGTTGATGCTTCCCTCTCTGGTAACTGTGATTTTGGTATTGATAAAGGTTGGACAGTTTAGAAGCCTGTCTGTTTGATCTGTCTATATACTCTGAAGTTCGGGGTGCTGACCTTTTCCTCCTGAACTAGGCAATATATGTTTGATTGATTAAAGTGTGCTTGTTAACTGATTTTGAGTTGCTTTCCTTTACAAAAGCAGATCTAAGAACCTGTGTTGGCAGCCGCCCTGGGGATGTTGGGGTGCTTGCTGCTATACAATCTCAGACAAACTAAGACCTGGGAAAGACCATATTTTAGAAAGACCAAGGTCACCCATTACATCCTGAACTATCACCACTCATCTTGACCTTTGTCGTGCCCCTGGACTCTGTTGTCTCTGCTTCACTCAAATCCAATTAATACTCAAGTCAAGACATCACCCTTGTTCTGTCATTGATCTTCCTCAAGAATAAAGGACCACTGCCACCACCACCTCATGCCTGGGTTGCTGCAGCAGTGTCCTGTCTGACCTCTCTGACTCCAATGTCTTCAACTTCCTCTCATACTAAAGCCATTTTGCATACCACTGTTATATTATTCTTCCAAAAGCATCAGTCTAGCTTCTGAAACCTGAAGAAGAGGGTCTCTTAGGATGGGATATCTGAGGACAGGAGGAAAAGATATACTAAGAATCTGCTTTGGAGTGGGGAAGTGGACTGTGCTTGGTTTCAGGAAAAGACAAAACAGTAATGTATATGAAAAGGTTTTGTTCTTTTGGGAAAGACTACTGACCACTGTAATTATACCACCCCCTGCTCAAGAACAAGGATTTTCTATTGTCTGCCCAATCAAGTTACAGGATCATATTATTTTTAGAGCTAGGAGTTTCTTAGAGATCCACAAATGCAACCTCCTGATATTACAAGGAAGGAAAGAAAGAAACAAATATCCATGAAATACCTACTATGTGCCAGGCATTGTGCTAAGTGCTTTACAAACATTTCCTCATTTGATCCTCATAACAATCCTGGGAGATAGATGTTATTATTATTTCCATTTTATAGTTGAGGACATTAAAGCAAACAAAGGTTAAGTGACTTGACCAAGGCTCACACAGCCAGAAATGTCTGAAGCTGGATTTGAACTCATGTCTTCCTGACTCCGAACCTAGTATTCTCTCCATTGTGCAACCTAGCTGCCTCCCCTACAAATTAGGGGACTCAGAAGGTGAAAGTGACTTGCCTGAGATCACACAGCTATTTAATGATTAAGTCCCAAAGTTCATATTACTTAGTCAAGATCCTTTATTTTTGGATAGTCCTATTGTTTGGAATTTTTTCCTTAAGTAGAGCCAAATTATGTGTTCTCCATAGTTTTCTCTCAATTTTTCCCTCTGGAGCCAGGCAGAACACACTTAATTTCTGCATAGAACATTTGAAGACAACTATTATGCTACCCCTAAGTCTTTTCTTCCTTAATCTAAGAATCTCCAGTTCTTTTGGACTTGTAGCATTGTCTTTCTAGTTTTTTTCACTGTCTTGCTCACTCTCCTACTGAACTTATCAATGTCCCTCCTAAAATGTGATGTTCAAAATAGAACTTAATCAGACCAGGGCACAGATAGGTGGTATTAGCAATTCCTTCGTTGTAGACAGTGTCTCTTTGAATGCAACCTCAGATAGCATCAAGTTGGGAAGCTTTTGTGTTATGCTGTTGACTCCAATAGCCCTTTCTTTGCTGTGCCTTTCCCAGACCTGGGGTGCCACCCAACTAGGGCCATGAGTTCAAATGCTACTGGTTTTATGACTTTGGGGAAGTAATAGTCTCAGGAAGCTGTAGCCCCCCTTCAGCCTTATCACCAAACCCATGACATTTTTCCACCCCCAAATCTAAACCCCAGACCCCCCCAGCTCCTCCTTTTCCTATACCCTACTCTGGCTCCAGATTCCAGACCTTTTCCCCTAATGCCTTTTTCTAACCCTCAGCTACTCCCCTGGACCTCAATACCAGATTTCCTACCTTGATTCTCTCCCCCTGAGACCTCTCCTCAATCCCTCCCAGTCCTGTATGCCACTCTTTCTACCCTGATCCTTAAGTTCCCCTCTTTACCCCCACCCCCACCTTCCTCTGATGGCAGTCCTAGTCTGGATCTGTCTCTGTTTAGATGACTCAGTGGCATGTGGAGTTGCCTCATAAAGGACAAGTCATTTTTCTTATATGGAATAGAGGAAGAGAAACAGTCATCCAAAGAAGGGGCTGGGAACTGGGAGTAAAGGTCTATGACTTAGCCACCCCAGAACTCAGTTGACTCCTCTGTAAGATGAAAGGGTTGGATTTGATGCCATTGAGGTCCCCCCCATCTCTAAATTTATGGTCCTACAATCTTCTACCCTTTATTCCTGCTTCTAATATTTTTGCTCAAGCAGATACACAAAGCACTCTTAACAGGCTTACATGGCAACAATATAGTGGGTCATTTTTCCTTTTGCCTCCCTTTCTCTACCCTCAACCATATCCCTGTGTGTGGTCCTTTTACCCCCATTCCCATCTCAAGAAATTAATGTTTGAAACTACTCATTTTAAATGAAGAATTTTAAGAATAGTGATCTAAAAACATCAGACATTTGAAAAAAATGGAGCTTTGAGTGAACTGTAAGCTTAATATGAGTAAACAGGATGAGACAGCAACTAAAAATGCTTAAGCTGCATTAAAGGAGGCTTGGTGTTCAGGATAAGGGAGATGATAACATCTTCCTGGCCAGACCACAAGTGGTACACAACATCCATTCTGACCACCACACCCAATTGGACACTAAATTCTTTCACATTGTTTTCAAGTCTTTCGATGTTGTTTTCCAGTATTGTCATCATGTAAATTATTTGCCTGATTCTGCTTATAGCACTTCACAATCAGGCCATATATGTCCTTTTATGACTTATTCAGAGTAGCAACATAATATAGTGCAGGGGTGGGGAACCTGCAACCTCCAGGCCATATGTAGCCCTCTAGGTCCTCAAATGTGGCCCTTTGTATCCAAACTTCACAGAACAAATCCTCTTAATAAAAGGATTTGTTCTATAAGCTTAGACTCAGTCAAAAGGCTGCACCCAGGGACCATTACATTGTAGTAGAGAGAGTGCTGGATTTGGAGTAAGAGCTGGGTTCCAATCCTGCTTCTTATGATTATTACAATGTGACCCCAAGCAAGTCAATTAACCTCAGGGGGCTTCAGTTTTATCATCTATAAAATGACAGGTAAATGGATTTTATAGCATCTAAAATACTTTCCAACTTCTAAGACTATGAGCCTATGATTCATATTCATTATTTCTTAAAGTATGTTAATATTCTGTTATATTCATATACCACAATTTGTTCAACCAATGAGCACCTGCATTCCTTCAAATTCTTTGCTGTAATAAAGAAGTGTTACAGTAAATACTAATTTTTTGTTTTGCATCCATAGGACATTTTCTCCATTTTGATCTCCATGATCAGCACCATCATCTTCTCCATCACCCAGGTTCAAACAAAATATGAACAGGATAAATTGGAAATGATCAATGGAAAGAAGACACTAGGATTAAGGAAAATCAGGAAAAGCTTCTTGAAGGTGAGATTTTGGCTGGGACTTGAAAGAAGGAGGAGGCAGAGAAGAGGAGGGAGTGAAATGCCTGGATTTGAGAGGTGGAGGGTCTTACTGAAGGAGCTTCAAGGAGTCCAGTGTTACTGGTACATGGAGTGAGGAATAAGGTGTAGGAAGACTAGAAAGGTGGGAGGGGGACAGTTTTTGAAGGGCTTTTTCCCTAGAATTCCCGGGTCAATTTCCCACTTCTCTAACAGAGCATTAGTGTCTCTGTATTCCCATGGCCCTTTCAACATTTACCATTTTGTAACCATACTTTTCAGAGACATTGGGGATGAGAAGAGACTAAAGATTTTGTGGGTGGGTGTTGGGGGAAAGGAAGGAATGTCAGGGTCTGCAAAGGAAACAGTAGCCATCTCTCCTCCTCCTCTAACTTCTTATCTCTCCTCAGCTTTTTGTTTCCTTGTCTAGAGGGAGTGGAGAGGGACTTCTTGAAGTTGATGAAGAAGGGACTGAGGTTATCACCTTCCCTCTCAGGAACTGACAAAGAAGACCTATATAGAATTCATGAAAACCCATAGCCAAATCTGTAATCAACCTGTCAGCCACAGACCACCTATTCATCTGCCCGAGAATGGGAATTAGTTATCACTATTTCCTTCTAGGGAATTTTTTTTTTTTTTGCTTTTTTTTTAGAGGGCAATTGGGGTTAAGTAACTTGCCCAAGGTCACATGGCTAGGTTTTTGTGTGTGCGTTAAGTGTCTGAGGCCGGATCCGAACTCAGGTCCTTCTGACTCCAGGGCCAGCACTCTACTCACTGTGGCACCTAGCCGCCCCTGGGAATTTTTTTAAAAAGCATTTAATAGGCAATTGAAATGTGCCAAGCATATAGTAGGTGTTTGGGATATTAATATTAAAGAAAAGGCAGGGTTGTTTTTTTTTTACCTCAAGGAGTTGATATTCAGATGGAAGAAACAATACACATAAATGAGTCATAGACCAAGAGAGGTACTTCGGCCAACAAAGTTACAAGAATGGTGAGTGGTATCATAGGATAATAGATTGACATGCTCCATCAGGAATGATAGAATGAATTTGATTGTGGTCCATGGTTCCAGAACTGTAGAGGTCTAGGATACTCATTTAACAGCAAGGTGGTTGGCAAGAAGGAGGTGGCTGGAGAGAAAGAGGGTAGAGTGAAGCATGGCTTGGGCAAGAGGGTTTAGGAATAAATAATAATAATAATAATAGTCCCCATTTATATAAAGCTTCCCTCACAACAATCCTACAAGGTAGATAGCATTGGATATTATTATATAAGTATAATTCCAATTGTATATAAATAAAGTATATGCAAATATAATATATATTATGAATTATGTCTGTTTTAAAGATGTAGAAAATAAAACTCCAAGAGGTTAAGTGGCATTAAAGCCCCCACAAAAAAGCATATATTATATTGTAGAGGTAATGGGGGCCACTGGAATTTGTTGAGTAAGGGAGCAGTGTTGTCAGATCTGCACTTAAGGACAATCATTTTGGCAGCTTTGTAGAGAATGAACTGAAATGGGAAAAGACTCAAAGCAGGGAGACATATTAGAAGACTGTAGAATTAACCTAGACAAGAGATGATGGAGGATCTGAAGCCAAAGTGGTGACTGTGTGAGGAGAGAAAAGGGATGGGAGTCAGGGAATGTGGAGGCAGAAACGGTGACATCTGACAACTGGGGAAAAAGGAAAGTGAAGAATCAAGAATAACACTAATGTTAGGAACCTGGGATACTAAAAGAAAGGTGGTGCCTTGACAGAAATAAGGACATGTAAAAGAACAGTTGGTTAGGTGACAGGGGGCAAGGAGAAAATGAGTCCATTCATGAACATGTTAAATTTAATATACCTCCAGGGCATCTAGCTTGAACTGTGCAATAGACTATCAAGGGAAAGAGAGTAGAGAAGGCAGAGATAAAAGAACCCAGGACAGAGCCTAAAAGGATAACCATGTTTAAGGAGCATTATATGCACAACAGAGTAGAAAAGAGGCTAAAAAAGGTGAGGTCAGCAAACATGGCTCCAGAAGGCTGATAATGAAATATGCTAATCCACTTCCTGACAGAGGAGTGATGGAATCAAGATGTTGAATGAGGCGAACATTTTTGGACATTGAAAATGAATGCATGGGTTTATTTTGCTTAATTACATTTATTTACTGCAAGAATTGTATTTTCTTTTTTTAAAAAAATTATTTATTTTTCCTTTTCAACATTCACTTTCATTAGTTTTAAATTTTCTCTGCCTCCCTCCCCAAGATGGCATGCTATCTAATATAGTCTCTACATATACATTAAGGATTGTATTTTCTTTTCTTTATTTGTAGTGGGAGGTTTGGAAGGAAAGTTAATTATGTCTTGCCACTACCTCCACCCCCAAAAAGGAGAAAACAAAAGAAAATCATGGAAGCAGTTGTTTTTTTTTTTTTAATGCATAGAAGAGAACAAGAGATTAAGAAGGAAACATGCAAGCAGGACAGCTCTGAAGGGAACACACTGAATTTATTTAAAAAGCAAACAGTATATAATAGAGATTCATCATTTCACATATAATCCTCTTTTTCTATTCTACTTTGTATAAGGAAATGGTCTTTTTCATGTTCACTAAATTTAGAATTTGTTTTTAAAAGGTAAGATCAGGAAGGTAGGAAAATCAAGAGAGAACAGTGTCAAGGAACTCAAGGAAGGGAATAATATCTAGGAGGAGAGGAAGTAGTCAAAAGTGTCAAAAACTGCAAAGAAGACTTCGAAAAAAACATGAATTTAGTAGTTAAGAAAAGGTTTGAGAGGGGCGGCTAGGTGGCGCAGTGAATAGAGCGCCGGCCCTGGAATCAGAAGGACCTGAGTTCGGAGCCGGCCTCCCACACTTAATCCACACAAACAAAAACCTAGCCGTGTAACCTTGGGCAAGTTACTTAACCCCAATTGCCCTAAAGGGGCGGCTAGGTGGCACAGTGAGTAAGAGTGCCGGCCTCGGAGTTGGGATGACCCGAGATCAGATCCGGCCTCAGAAAATGAGCACCCATGCATAAATAATGACTAGCCGTGTAACCTTGAGCAAGTTACTTAACCCCAATTGCTTTTAAAAAAAAAAAAAGAAAAGGTTTGAGAAAGCAGCATGGATACAGTGGTGGGTCAGAAGCCTTATTATAATGGGGAGAAGAAAATGAAAGTGGTGATGAAATGGAGAAAAAAGCAGATGTCTTTTTAAGAGCTTGATAATAAAATGTTAATTTTAAAATATTTACTTAGCTTAAAAACACACAAAAGTAATAGAGTCCTAGAATGGGAATCACTACATCAAAAGATATGATTTATTTTTATTGAATATTGTCATAATATTTGCACTATTGTACAGTTTCATGAATGTGTTAGAATATGTTTTCCCACAACTCTGAGAACACTAAATTTTATCTTTTACCTTCTTTTCTTTTGCTATTTTTGCCATTCCAGTGGGTATAGAGTGGTAAATTAAGGTTGTCTCCATCTGCATTTCTCTCATTATCTGGAAGCTTATTATTACAGCACTATTCCTAGAGATTTCTCCTTGATTTCATTTATCCCATTTTAGAAAAATGGGACTCTTTTTTTGTGGACTTTTTCATGATTACTGATTTCTTTGGTTTCTCTGTTTTGGTTTGTTTCTTTCTTTTTTAAGGGAAATTTTCTTTTATAAGAATTCTTTTTCCTTTTTTCTCTTTCTTGTGGTTCTTTTACATTGGCACATTTGTTATTCTTTTGAGCTGATGATGGGAAACTTGGCTAAAACACAACCACTCAGTCATCTTAACGGAAGTCTAACAATACTCTCTACATACTGGCTTACTGGTGAACCATAAAGTAAATATTCCATCTCAACTCCCAATTTATAAAGGAAACTCCTCTGTGTGACCTTGGGCAAGTCACTTAACCCCAATTCTCCTGCCTTCCTCCTCCAGAGAGCAAAAAAAAATTTTTTTTTAATTAATTTAAAAAAATAAAGGAAACTCCTTACTAGCCACATATATATATATATATATATATATATATATATATGTGTGTGTGTGTGTGTGTGTGTGTGTGTATATATATATATATATATATATATATATATATATATATATATATATATATATATATTTATAAAAGCCAGGGCCATTGCTGCTCCTCCCTACTACTATTTGCCCAGTGAACAGAACCTCATTCTACATGATCCCCAATCTCATAAATCCCATTACCCTGAAGAAGTGGTTAGGTGGATGTAATGGAAATGCAGATTTAAAGATCTTCCCTGCCCCTAGGCCCTTTGATTGGCTTAAGAGACTCTGAAAACCTTTCTTGATTTGAAAATATACTCTGCCTCCTAATAGGCTGAATGTGGCCACATGGAGCCTGTGGTAGGAGGCTTGGTTTTCAGGAATGACCACATCTTGATGCTGTGTGATTGGGCAGTGGGTCAAGAGGATGGTTACATTCTCTGAGCCAGGAGAAGGCTATATAAACCCTGATGGGAGGCTTTGCTTTGGGGCTCACTTTGAGAAGTGTTGTGTGATTTGACCAGATGAGACTCTGGGCAGCTGTTGAGAGCCCCCTGACTTTGAAAACCCAGATGTTGATGCTTCCATCTCTGGTAACTGTGATTTGGTATTAATGGTTGGGCAGTTTGGAAGCCTGTCTATTCGATCTGTCTGTATACTCTGAAGTTCGGGGTGCTGACCTTTTCCCCCTGAACTAGATAATATATGTTTGTTTGATTAAAGTAATCGTGTTAACCCATTTTGAGTCACTTTCCTTTACAAAAGCAGATCTAAAAACCTGTGTTGGCAGCTGCCCTGGGGTTGTGGGGTGCTTGCCGCTACAGTGACCAGTCCCATCTTATACACCAATGACCAAAACCAAAGCCTAGACCCCTTTGTGACCTTACAATTAACTTGTATCCTCAATAGGGAAGTCATTAATCTCATCATGCTCTATTTTGTGTAGAATGGGAAATCTAAGTCATCAATTAGCAGTTTTGGTGTTGTGGAGGAGAGAAAGAAGCTTATACCAGAGGGCATTGATGCAAGGGAGGCTACAGGACTGAGCTATAGAATATTCATCTAATATATAGGAAGCCTTTGGCTAGAATACTGACCTTCATTTTCATTGACCCACGGATCAATCTTCTTCAAGGAAAGGTTCATTCCACAAAGAGTCTAGATTGCTCCCCAACATTGTCCCCCAGTCAACAACCTCTGGAGGTATCTGTAATAGCAACCACACTGGCATACCCAGGATGGCTGCTAGCACAGGTTCTTAGATCTGCTTTACTAGGAAAGATAGTTGTTTAAGGGGTCAACAATCTTTTTTAAATTAAATTCACTAGTTCAGGGGAAAAGTTAGCACTCTGAATTTCAGAAAAAAATCCAAACAAAATAGAGAAAATACAAGCAGAAAAATGAAAACCAATAGGCTTTCTAACTGTCTGAGAAATAACACAGATCAACAGACAAATCCAACTGTCTGACCAAGGCAATAAATACAGAGAGAGAGAGAAGCACCAACATCTGGGTTTTTCAAAGCAGGGGGTAGGGGTGGGTGGGTGGGCTCCTTACCAGCTATCCAGGGTCTCATCTGATCAATCACAAAAACACTCTTCCAATGAGTGAGTTCCCCAGCAAAATGCTAACCTCATAGTATGTATTACCTTTTTAGGCATCACAACCCTAACAAAAGGTGTGAAAGCCTTCCTACAAGCTAGCCTCCCCTAAGCAAACTTCCCTAAATAGGCTCCGCCTTATATCCCATTAACATTACAGTATTGGGAGATCGAATTGGTGAGAGGGGAACACCATGGGATTCTAAGGGAGCAGGGACAGTCAGAGGTCCATAAGAGGCTCAGAGATGATAGGTCAGAGGACTCTAGAGGGAGAAAGTACACTTTTATCCAGCCCTAGACTTTGGTACCCTGGAGCAAAACCTCAGTTTCCCCTCTCTGGACTCCAGTAATTCTACTTTACTTCTTTGTGAGGAATCTCATAAAGCCATTTACAAAAATGCAGCAAAACTGAGTCCAATTTGACTTAAAAACACATAAATGAATATAATTTTGAGAAGCAATGTGGTACAATGGAAAGACTTTATACTAAGAATAAGGAAACCGAGATTTTAATTGCAGATAGGCAGCTAGGTGATGTGATGGATAGACCACCTGGCCTGGAGTCCAGAAAATCTAAGTTCAAATTTGGCCTCAGATACTTATGTGACCCTGGGCAAGTCACTTAACTTGTCTGCCTCAGTTTCTTCATCTTCATTTGTATTAATAGTACCTAACTCCCAGAGTTATTGGAATAATCAAATGACATAATATATAAAGCCCTCAGCACAGTGCCTGACGCATAGCAGTCCTATATAAATGTTACTTAGCGGTAGTACAGGAGTAGCTAGGTGGTACAATGGACAGAGGGCTGGGCTTGGAGTCAGGAAGACCTGAGTTCAAATCTAGCCTCAGACTCTTACTAGCTGTGTGATCCTGGGTAAGTCACTTAACCCTGCTTGCCTCAATTTCCTCACCTGTCAAATGAGCTGGAGAAGGAAATGGCAAACTACTCTAGTGTCTTTGCCAAGAAGACCCCACATGGGGTCACGAAGAGCCTGACACAACTGAACAGCAACAACTAGAAGTACCAGATGTTTGAGGTCAGATCTGAACTCAGGCCTGGAGATGATTCTAACTACTTTCTGTGAGCAAGAACAAGTGACATGCCCTTTCCTTGCCAAAGTTCATCTTTTGCTATATGGAGAGATTGTTCATGGTCCCCGAGGTATCTCTGAACACTGGTAGTCTAGAAGTCTGTAGTTCTAAGACCCCAGAGAGTCTATTTCCCTCTTCCCCTATTCTCAAGTTGCCATAGGCTTCCCCATGTCTTGACAACAGTGAAAAGAACGCTAAAATGGAGGTAGGTGGGGTGTCAGAAGACCTGGATTTCTCATCCCAGCTTTGCCACTAATTCACTGAAGTGGCCAAAGGGACTAACTTTGATTTAGTCCTTTTCCCTCTCTGAGGTATGTTCTGGGGCTCGGCGGGGGGTGGCCAACAGTTGAAGGAAGGATTACGTTAGGTGATCTCTAAGGGCCTTAATTCTGATATTTTGGGATTTGTTCATCATTTCAGAAAGAACTGGACTTAGAAGAACTCTCAATCCACCAAAAAAATCTACTAATTATATCCTATGTTCCAGTCATGGTGCTGGGCCCTGGAGGTACAAAGACAGAGGCAAGGCATCCTGGGGTTCTCAAGCAGCATCTGTGTTCTGTGGGGAGAATGCTCCAACAGGTACACATATATGTAATTGCAAGATGGAATTTGAGGGTTAATAATAACTAGGGAAGTCAAGAAGACTTCATGGGGGTGTGTGGAATTTGAACAGAATTTTAAAGGGTGAAAGCATCTCTAAGAGGTAGAGGTGAGGAAGGATCATTCATTCCTACCATAGAATGTACGAAGTCACCAAGGGGACAACGAAATGTGATACAGTATAGGAAGAGTGGTCAACATGACTGCAATATGAGATGACAAGAATAATGTGTAATCAATGAGCCTAGAAAGGTAGTAGACTGGAGTTAGATTGTGAAGAGCTTTAAATGCCAAATGGAAGTTTGTATTTGATCCTAAAAACAATAGGGAGTCACTGGGGCTTCTAGAGTGAGGGAGGGGGGCAGAACATGGTCAGACTTGTGCTTTAGGAATATCAGTTCAATAGGATGAATTAGAGATACTAAAAGCAAAGAGACCAGCTGGAGGCTATTGCAATAGTCCACATAGGAGGTGTTGAAGGCCTGAACTAGTGTAATCTCAGAAATGTTGTGGAGGTAGAATTGATGAGAATTGGCAAATTGATTCAGTATGGAACCTTCTCCACTCCTGACCCCATCTCAACTCAATGGAAGGGCCTATCAGCCTCCTGCCTCTTCTGTCTCTGCCATAGTCTACTGAGCTGCCCCTGCTTTGGTCACATGTGACTATACCCTGAGAAAGCATTTCCTGCATCTGGGAGGGCCTCTATCATTCTCTGGACTAAGTCTCTGAGCTCAGTCTGCTCCCTGGACACAGAGGCCTACAGCGTGTCCCACTATGGGCTTCACCCTCCTCTTGCTCATTCTCCTGCATATGACCGGTAAGGCCTGAAGAGGGCTGGTGACTCTCTCAATGGAAAGGGTCCTGAGCACTCAGACACACCCCCATGGGGCTGCTTGGCACTGATGCCCTAAGCAGTCTTCTCTTCCTTTTTGTCCCCTTAGATCATGGCTTCTTAACCTGGGGTCTATGAAGCAGATATCAGGGGGACCATGAAGTTGGATGGAAAAAAATTTTTCTTCATTTTGAATATAATTATTTTCCTTTGTAATTCTGTTTATTTATGCACTATTCAGAAAAGTCTCTCTCTCTCTCTCTCTCTCTCTCTCTCTCTCTCTCTCTCTCTCTCTCTCACACACACACACACACACACACACACACACACACACACACACCCCTTCTGCCTTAGATATCTCTGAGGTCTATCCAATCTCCTTTAGCCAGAAGGGAAGGAGAGACCAGCTTTGTGTTCCCCTATTACCATCATGCCTATAGGTATCAGGTACTCATGCAAGGCACACCACCTGCCATATCATGCCCTCTTTCTTCTCCAGGCTTCATTGTTGAAGGTGCTGTTGAAATAATACAGACCACTGCTGGTGGTTCAATATCCCTGCAGTGCCACTATGACCCAGAGGATGCCCGGGCCCGGAAGGTGTGGTGTCAGTTCTTGTCCACAGAATGCCAACCCCTTGTCACCTCAGTCGTGGACAGGAGAGCCCCAGGCAGTGAGAAGGCCCACCTCACTGACCTGGGTGAAGGCTTACTTGAAGTGGTGATGGATAACGTGCAGCTAGAGGATGCTGGCGAATATGGCTGCATGGTGGAGACAACCACAGGGCTCCAGGCCCTGGGCATGTTCATTCTGGAAGTATCCCCTCCAGGTGAGTGTCGTGTAGAAACCATTAGTGCAGGAACCAGGACTCTTGGATCCCAGCAAAGTCCTTCTCTGAGGGTGCCTCCCAATGGCAAGCCACGGGAAGAAGACAATAATAACCTTTCCTGTCTCTCTAGGGGGAGGAAGCCACTCTGGGTGGTGAGGCCAAGATAAGTTGTCTAACTCCTGACGATGGCCTTTCCATCCCTGACTCCTAGCTGGGTTGCCAGTCATCTGAACACAAGAGAATGTGCTTCCCCCATCTCACCCTTTGTAGAAATGGAAGTTTGTATTTGATCCTAAAAACAATATGGAGTCACTGGGGCTTCTTGAGTGGGAGAATATCAGATTTGTGCTTGAGGAATATCAATTTGATAGGATGAATTAGAGATAGCAGAAGCAGAGAGACCAGCTGGAGGCTATTACAATAGTCCATGCAGGAGGGGTTGAAGGCCTGAACTAGTGTAGTCTCAGAAATGTTGTGGGGCCCCCCACTCCCAGCCCCTGCCCTGCTCACATCTTCTAGTCAATCTATATTTTCAACATAGGATGGTTTTTCTTTTTTAAATTCAGCAATTATTTTTTTAAAACAGCGTTATGTAGCATGCTGGGTACCTGATCTGGAATTAGGTGGCCTTGGTTTAAATCCTCACTCTTCCATTCACACTTTGACCTTGAAGTCATTGTACTTCAGTTTCCTTATGTTCAAAATAGAGAGATAGGGTTGAATCTGATGACCTCCAAGGTCCTCTTGATCCTGAGACCCTAGTTTAAATTTTTTAAAATCTTAAGTGGCCTAGTGTAGTTGACAGAGAACTCTCCTTGAGGTCAGAAAGAGCTGCATTCAAGTCTCACCTCTGACATATGCTGACTTAGTGACCCTGGGCAAGTCAAATCTCTCAGTTTTCCAGGCCAGAGGTATCAAACATGCTGGCTACAAGAGCGCCACCCAAACCACTTTAAAATGTAATTAGGAAATATTTAAGAAAAAAAAATATAGTAAAAAAAAGATAATACTGAATTTTGAAAGGAAGTCAGTATGCTGCCCAAAGGTATCCTTATGTATGGATTAGTGGACCCCATTTCTATTTGTTCTAGGCATCTTTCTAAAACCATAAGAGAAAGAAACAAACATTTGTATTTTGCCTACTGTGGAAGAGGCACCATGCAAAGCACTTTACAAATATTACCTCAGATTGTCTTCACAACAACCCAGAGGGTTAGGTGCAATTATTATGACCATTTTATAGTGGGGGAAACTGAAGCAAACTGAGGTTAAGTAACTAAGTTCCCCCACCTGAGTTGTCAAAGAAAGGAAGTTCCCTATTCCAATGAAACCATACATCTTCTCATTTTTATTCATGTTAGTGGATAAAGACTGGACCTCATCTAATTGATATCTTTCATTTTCACATCTCCTTCCCCTCTGAATAATCTGCTAGCCAGGGAGCCATTTCTTATGACAAAGAAAAATACAGATAAGTAGCACAATTCAGCAAAACCAACTGATACCTTAGCTGTGTCTGATAGTATATTTAATAATACACACCTATAGTCCCCCACCTCTACAAAGAATGGACAGGTGTGAATTTTCTTCACTCGTCTCTAGGGTCAAGTTTGAGCTACTGGTTTTAATTGTTTTTGTTTAAAATGTACAATGTCATCTTTTAGAAATGAATTTATGGGTGTGTGTAAGAGCTATGTGCATGTGCAAGTCATGATGAATTCAGAGCTGAAAAAATGCTGAACTGGTAAATCCTTTAATTGTTTTCAGTAAATTATCATTGGGTTAGCTAGGTGGCACAGTAGATGGAGTACCAGACCTGGAGTCAGCAAGACTTGACACTTACTAACTGTGTGACCCTGGGCAAGCCACTTAGCCCTATTTACCTCAGTCTCCTCATCTGTCAAATGAGCTGGAGAAGGAAATGGCAAATCACTCCAGTATCTCTGTCAAGAAAACCCTAAATAAGGGGCGGCTAGGTGGTGCAGTGAGTGGAGCGCTGGCCCTGGAGTCAGAAGGACCCGAGTTCGGTTCCAGCCTCAGACACAATGCACACAAACAAAAACCTAGCCGTGTGACCTTGGGCAAGTTACTTAACCCCAATTGCCCTCCAAAAAGCAAAAAAAAAAAAAAAGAAAGAAAACCCTAAATAGTCACTAAGAGTTGGACATGACTGAAACAGTTGAACAATAACAAAGAAGTGTCCTGCCTGTAGTCAGGAAATATTTAAATTGCTCAGGTATTTTTATGGTGGAGTCAGAGTGGGTCAAGACCCAGGTGGGTGGGGTCTAGAGGTCAGGCTGCTGTTGGGTATATAACTGTGCCCTCCATTCTCAGAAGGATGGGGCAGTGAAGAGTGGAGACAAATGTGGTATGTTTCATAGGATTTTAGATGAATAGAATTTGAGATCCTGGGAGAAAGGGCTGGGATTACATGTGTGGGAGCCCTAAACTAGGAGATCAAGAAACATGTTGCTTGAAACTTTAGTATTAAAAGGGGAAAAATGTCAGAATGCCTTCAGCTTATATTAATGTTTTTGTAGTTTTTAAAAATTTTCCTTGTTGCTCTGAGCCTTCTTTGCTAAAAGGGAAGAGATAGCGGTGGCTAGTTGGCACCAGCCCTGGAGTCAGGAGGACCTGAGTTCAAATCCAGTCTCAGACAGTTTAACACAAACACAAAAAACTAACTGTATGACCTTGGGCAAATCACTAAACCCCAATTTCCCTACCTTCCCCCCTCCAAAAAAAATAAAAGGGACAAGATAAATATCCAAATTATTAGCTAGGATTACCTAGCCAAATAAGGCTAGAATCCCCAAAGGACAGCATGGAATGCTGAAAATGGCAATGGTTCAAGAGGGAGAGGGCCTGGATTTAAATCTTATGTCACCTTAACCATCATAGACCTCAGTTTCCTCACATGTAAAATGAAAGGATTTACCTAACCCTTAGCCTCTGAGGTATTTTACAGCTCTAAATCAAAATTCAAAGAACTGAGAGTGTTGAAGAGGAAGGTTGGAGAGAAAGTGGGCAGTTCTTTTTAGAACTTGGCACTGTATGGACTTGTTTTCATCACAGGGGTCTCTAGAATTTATACCATGGGGATGGGAAAGGTTCTTATATTTTTAAAAGCTCTTAGAAATAAAACAAACATGTTGTTCAGTTGTGTCCTCCTCATGATTCCAAGAACTATACTTTCCCTGGTGTTTTCTTGGCAAGGATACTGGAGTGTTTTGCCATTTTCCTCTCCAGTGGACTAAGGCAAACAGGGTTAAATGACTTGCCCAGGGTCACACAGCTAGTAAGTGTCTGAGGTCAGATTTGATTTCAGGTCTTTCTGACTCCAGGTCCAGTGCTCTATCCACTGAGCCATCTAATTGTCACTAAAATAAACATGACCACCCCATAAAAATGTTCATATGTTGTAGGGACTTGGGAGAACAAACCATTTCCCTTTCTCTGAGTCTTAGTTTTTTCATCTGTAAAATAAGGAAGTTAGGCTGAGGTGATGTCTAAGGTTTGAGCATTCCAGGATTCTCTTATTGTACAATAATTTCATTGTCAAAAATTTGCCTCGTTCCCATTCTTGCCTTATCCATCCCTCTTCCTTAATATTCTAGAGTTTGGTGCCTCAGTCTACTGAGGATACTGCTCCTCTCCCCCTCCAGAGCTCACAGTTTCTTTTCTGACTATGGAAAGAGATATCAAGATTGTGGGTGAGGTTCACAGATTTAGAACTTGAAGTCCAACTCCTTATTTTACAAATAAGGACACTGAGGCAGACAGGAAGTGGCAAAGTTGGAGTTTGCTCTAACTCCTAATCCAACACTTTTCTTACTGCACCAAAAATAGCATAATGAATCCAAGCCAGGCTGAAACTCTATGGGACAGGGGGATGGAGGGATGGGAGATAAGGGGAAGAGTAGCCCAGGGTCCTACATGTGGCTTTGATTGATGTATTTTTTAAATCCTTTGGGTATTGTATCTATCCTTGATGTATGCATACTCATATATGCATATATAGACACACACACACACACACACACACACACATACACACATAGAAAGAGAGAGAGATGTATCTATATATCTGTATCTCTCTATCTACATACACATACACAGTTATCACAACATAGCGAACAGAGAACTAGTCTCAAAGCTCAGGCTCTACCTGGGACACATCCTGACTGTATAACCCTGGAAAAGTCACTCACCTCTCAGGGTCCCAGGTAACTTCTTAAGACTGTGACTTGTATGCAGCTGCAGATCTCCATTGGTAGAAAGGGTTTCCTGACCAAGAGCCTTTTACACCAAGAAACTGCAAGCCTGGCACAAAATTTTAATCTGTGTTTTCTTCTGAGGAATGTGTGTGCATATGTTTCTGTGAGTGTTCAGACTTATGAATATATGAAGATAGAGAATTCCCAGTTAGGCAACTGGTTTTACTAATGTAGGTATAGGGAGCTATACAGATATGCATGTGCATGTATGTGTATGTGTGTATACACATATAAAATATATAAACACATACATACACATATAGAGAAACATATACATATGTGTATCTATATACTATATGTGCATGAGTATATACATGCATTCATGCATATATACATATACACATGTATATGCCCAGAGTTGCCCCTAAGTCCATAAGTTGCAGAATAATTGCTTATCTGTATGGGTATGTAGCAGCAAGCACCCCAATATCCCCAGGGTGACTGCCAACACAGGTTCTTAGATCTGCTTTTCAAAAGGAAAGCAACTCAAAATCAGTTAACAAGCACACTTTAATAATACAAACATATACCATTTACCTAGTTCAGGGGAAAAAGGTCAGCACCCTGAACTTCAGAGTTACAGAACTTACAGATCAAACAGACAGGCTTCCAAACTGTCCAACCATTATATCAATACCAAATCACAGTTACCAGAGAGGGAAGCATCAACATCTGGGTTTTCAAAGCCAGGGAGCTCTCAACGGCTGCCCAGAGTCTCATCTGGTCAAATCACTCAACACTTCTCAAAGTGAGCCCCAAAGCAAAGTCTCTCATCAGAGTTTATATAGCCTTCTCCTGGCTCAGAGAATGTAACAACCTCCTGGACCCACTGCCCAATCACAAAGTATCAAGGTGTGGGCTTTCCTGAAAAACAAGCCTCCCACCACAGGCTCCAGGTGCACTTAAGCTAGGGGCAGGGAAGATCTTTATATTTGCATTTCCATTACAGGGTAGCAGGAATTTCCTCATTAGGAATTTAGCACCCCATTGAACTCACAAGTCTGGACCACCTCCTCTCTCCCTCCTACACACCACCCCCAACACACACACACACACACACACTCAATAAAAGAGCTTTGTTATATTCAGTAACAGACCTTGGTTGCAGTTTTTATTCAACAAAATTTTAAGTGGTAATATTTTTTCACAGACTTTTTGTTGTCATCAGACACGTCTATGGTTAATATAGCCCCGTTCAAGCTATCCCCTCCTGCTGCTCCAGCTTCCCCACCTCTGTCCTTACCATCTTCTTCATTTTCTCATAGTCCTACCTGGGGTAGGACAACTAGAGTTTTGTCCCAGGGCAAGATAATTTAGAGTACTTGGACATCATTTTGCAATCTACCTGCAGCACTTAATCAACTGAGCTTAGCATTTAGTTAGCCGAATAATGGGCTAAAACAGGAAAACAGCAGATTTTGAGTCTCAGCTTTAGTGAACCTCTCCCCATCACCCCCACCCCTGTCCTGTCTCCCCCAGTAGCCTAAGCCATCTCCAGCAGCCTAGGGAGGCTTACATACCAGCATCTCTTCCTACTGCATTAAAAAGTAATTTTGAGAATGTTTGCTGCATCTCACCTCAAGCACAAAACCTGCTCATTCATAGCTGCTTACCTTCCAACCTTGAACCCTACCACCTCCTCAACTCTGAATCCTTCACCTCTCCATTTATAGCCTCACTACCCCCCCCCCAGGCCTGCTCAGGTTGTAGGGTCCTACATGTATTCAATGAATGTTTCTAATTAGCTAACCAAGTTGCTCTTGGGGGTGGGGGGGGGATATGTCTCTTCAGTGTCAAGACAGGATAAGGAGGACAAGGAAGACTATTTGGGAAACACTTTGACTTTTGCTCCTATGGAATATCCTGCCGTTAGCCCAAGTTTCAGCCCTGTGGAGCCCAATCAAGAAGACTGGAGGTACGAGATCAATCAAATGAATTAATAAGATTTTTTTTTTTTGCTTTTTGGAGGGCAATTGGGGTTAAGTGACTTGCCCAAGGTCACACAGTTAGTTTTTGTGTGTGTGTGTTAAGTGTCTGAGGCCAGATTTGAACTCAGGTTCTCCTGACTCCAGGGTTGGTGCTCTATTCACTGAGTGACCTAGCTGCCCCAACAAGCATTTAGTGTATTATGTGCCAGGCTAGATGCTGGGGATGCAAAGACAAAGAATAAGGTAATCCCTACCACCAAGGCGCTTACAGTTTATGGGAGGGTAGATTCTATTCTATCCTATTACACATATACATAAGTATAAACAGTATTAATACAATATAGTTAAATATAAGGTAGTTTAGGAAAAAGTGCACTAACCAGGGGCAAGGGGTGGGGTTGGTAGAGGGAGATCAAGAAAGGCTGCTTATCAAAGGTGGTGTTTAAGCTACATCCTGAATGAAGGGAGGGATTCTGTAAGGCAAAGGTAAGGAAGGAGGGCATTACAAGCAGAGGAGACAGCTTATATAAAGAAAGGTACAGAGAGAGGAGAGATGGAAAAACTCTTAGGAAAAAACTCACTTTAGCAGCTAGCTATGTGTAAGGTGAATGGGAGTGTTCAGAGATTTGAAGTAGGGAGACCAACCAGGCTATCACAATCAGAGATATGCTGGACCCTGCTCATATAGGCAGGAGAATCTGGACCTCAGAAATCAGCAAATGCTACAAATCAGAGTTTGATGTATTATCTTGTTGGTTGTCTAGACTTACCAAAGCGATGGAGAACATGTTATAATGCAGATTAAACTTTTTGCAACTATTGTCTTTCTTGAGAGCTAACTGTTAAAAATTTACCAGTAGACTACTGATTACAAAAGGTGATTGGGGGGTTGGTGCTTGTATTAAGCAGTGGCTGGGTGAGTAGGAAGATGAGTTCAGTTTGGGACAAGTTGAGTATCAGGGGTCTCTAGTTTGAAATGTTCAGACTATCTAGATAAGATATTCAAGTTGCTATCTGATCCACAGTAGATGTTAACTGGTGCCCAGGCAGCAAAGTTTGCTAAAACACCAGAGTGATAAAAGGTGAAGAAGGGCTGAGTCATCCAGTGACTAAGTCTCTTGACCCCACAGACAAAATAAAACCAAAAAAGAGACATTGTTCTCTCCCCAGGGCTAAATCCGGTGGATCAGACTAAGGCAGATGTCTCTTCTCCCAATTGACTAATTAATACAGGAAAAAGATGAAGTCAATAACGCAGTCAAGAAAGATTGATAAAGTACCTACGGTATAGTCCCTATTCTCAAGGAGTCTGACGGGGGACACAACATGCAAACATTATGTAAAAAAATGCCATATATAGGATAAATTGGAGATAATCAACAGAAAGAAGTCACTAGAACTAAAGGGGGAGAGGGAAAGTTCCTGTAAGGCGGGATTGTAGGTGGGACTTGGAAAAAAAACCCAGGGAAGGTGAGAAGAACATTCTAGGCATAGCGGACAGGCAGAGAATGTGCCAGGAGTGGGGAGACGGAGCTTCTTGTTTGAGAAACAGCAGAGGCCAATGGCACTGAATTGCAAAGAACATCCTTCCTTTGCTGAGTTCTAAGCTACGACTTGATGCCCTCTGAAGACTCCCCTGCTCTCCCGTCCTGCAAAAGACTTTGATATCAGAGAGCTCCCCGAGCCCATCTCTGACCGCCTTTAGGCTCAAAGGCTGAACTCACCACACTCTTGTCTCTTAGCATTCCCTTGATCTGGGGTTCGGTGCTTCTTCTGAGCCTGCTACTTGTGGCTGCGGTGGTATTGGCCGTGATAGCCGGAAGGATGGGTAAGTGACTGCCTCATTTCTCTATTTCATTCTGACTTTACTAATGTAACACTCATTAGTTATCTTCCCCAGATAAATACAGACCAGGCCTCCGGATAGGCCTTTGTTCCTTTCCATCACGTTAGAAAGCTGCCCAACTGGGCTTTTTCTTTAGGTCCCCAGCATACATGACTTTGGTGTGGGGGAGGGAAAATTTGGGAGAGGATGGTGACCAGGCTAAGCCAGAAAGTGGAATGAGGAAGGCTGTAGGTGAGGGGTGGAAGAGGGGTGAGAGGGAGTTGAAGGAGAAGGGTGAGTAGATCTGAAGAAGGTTGGGGAAGGGCTGGAAGAGAGGAATGGGGGTGGCCAATGGTATAAGCCTGGGGAAGGAGTGTATGTGGGGTAAGGGGATTTTGAGTAGGCTTGAAGGAAAGGGTTAATGGGCCAGGGCCAGGGCCAAGAGAAAAATGTGTTATCATCTGTCCTGCCAGGAGGGAAGCTGGACATTTGTGGTCAATCCCAAAGCAGTGAAGCATCAGCCTTGGTAAGAAGCCCTTCTGTGACCATGGCACCGAATACTCCCTATGTCCCTATCACTGAGTAAACCCAGGAGTCAGGAGGAGGGTGAAGGAGGAACCTGAGCTTCAGGACTTACTAGCACCAAACGAAATGCCACAGACCCGGGCAATGATTGTTCTGTTATTCATTCCCACTCTGAGGTAGCCCTCATGTACCACCCGCCCCCCCCCCACCAAAAAAAAAAAAAAAAGACTGCATCCTATTTCCCAAGACCTGGAATGGGTATGTGAGATTTGGTTGATCAAAAGGGACAAGAGGAACTCCTGGCTATATTTCCAAGAATGATCTAATCTTGGCATCTCCTTTCACTCCCTCCTGTGGGACAAGTGAAAGACTGCATAATTTTTCTGTCTACTGCCATTGCAGGATACCAGGACACCTGTTGAAGAGCCAAGTGTGCCTTTCGTCAAACTGGAGACTCCACCCTCCTTAGATGACATTACCTACACCAATCTGACTTTAGGTCCCCCAACAGGAAAGCCACCACCTCCACCTCCCCCAGCAAAATCGGAACCCCAGGTCCATTTCAGCTCTAGGCCTGGGACATATGCGACTGTTGTCTTCCCCCCAGGGGCTGAGGGTGGAGAGGTCCCCACTCAACCTCCTCAGGAGCAAACTGACCACCAATCTAATTCATTACCTACCCTGACTCCACCATGAATGTGCACAGGAGTGTTATTCTTGCAGTCTGGCTCTGCCCACCTTATATGACAGAACCAAAGAATATTTAGAGATCTTGCCCCTCTCTTAGAATGTAAGCTCCTTGAGGGGAGGTCATGCCTTTGTATTCCTAGGCCCTAGCACAATGCCTGCATAGAGTAGAGGCTTAATAAATTTTTGTTGATTGTCTATTCTAATCCCCTCATTTCAGAAATAAGAAAACTCAGGCCCAGAGATGACTGCTGACCTATAGCAATGATGATGATGGTGGTGGTGAAGATAACTTACATTTCTATAGTGCTTTGATTCCAAAAATTCTTTCCTCATAATTTCCCTATGAAGTAAGCAGCACAAAAACTTACTATTATTAGATGAGGAAACTGAAGCTGGGAAAAGTTCAGAACTTCAAGTCAAGGGACCTGAGTTTGATTCCCAGTCAAGCGACTACCTCGAGAAACATTGGTTACCTAGTGTCTGTGCTGGGCATCAAACTCAACTCTCCTCACTCCAAGACCAAAGTCCCTTCCATTGAACTGCCCTGTGCCATTCTGCTGCCCCTACAATCTCACCACTCAGCTATAAATTTAACAAACCCTAACTGGCCTCAAGAATGAGCCTGGATATTGTAGGTGAAGCTGGTAGGGAGGGGAGAGTTGGATCAAATGCTCTTTCAATTGAACAAAGTGACAGGGCTCTTGGTACTCCTCCCCAGAGTACCATTGAAGAAGGTCTTTCTTCAGTGCCCTGCTCCATTTTCTCTGTTGTGTATGTGTATGTATATCCATGTGCACCTGTAGTGGCAAACACAGAGAGGAGAGGAGATAACTTAGTAGGTGAACATGGTGATTACTTCAAGGAGGTCCTCTTGGTTAGGGCCACCTTAAGAGTAGGAGGCTGCCACCGAGGGTTTTGTCCCTATGTACATATCTGTATCTATATTTTGTTCAGTGGTTTTCTGTCATGCCTGACTCTGTGACCTCATTTTTATTTCCTGCAAAGATACTGGAGTGGTTTGCCAGTTTTCCAGTTCATTTTACATACAAGGAACTGAAGCAAACAGGGTTAAGTGACTTGCCCAAGGTCACATAGCTAGTGTCTGAGACCAGATTTGAACTCAGGAAGAGTCAAGCCATATAAATTCTATCTATTGTGTTACATAGTTGCATATATACACACATACACACGTATACATGTGTATTTGTGTATATGTATATACACATATATAACATATGCATATGTTCCTATGTATAAGTTTTATATATATTGTATTGTATAGACAATCATATATAAGTCTTCAGGCACTGCCATGGTGCCCAAAATTCCACTACTAAAGATTTAGTGTCTGAGTAGCTTTTACTTTGCTAGAGTTCCTTATCAAAATGAAAATGGTCCTCAGATTCAGTGACGCTATGCTGTCCACTAACTCCTTGTGGAAGGGTTTGAGGCATGGAGAAGATAGGATTTGTTGACAGCTGAGAGTAACGCCCTTTAGTGGACATATGGAATGGGTGTTGGGGGAGGATGCAAGAGTGCCAGGCATGTGCAGAGAAAGCTGAAAAGGGCAGGGTACCAAAGACAAGATTCACCAACTAAGTAATTTTATCCTAGGCTGGTAACCCATTCTCAGGAGATGTCACTATCTAATACCAAATGGGGCTGAAGCAGGTAGGTAGGTAGGAAGCAGGAGGTGTGGTCATACTGGCCGCAGTTGTGTACAATTAGGAACTAATCCTGAGATAGGAGGCCTCTAAGATACATCCCAGAGTTTCTTCTGAAAATGTCTAACTCTAAAATATCTATGGTACTAAGGGGCAAGAGACTAAGTATTGAGAATGAACTTACGGATACAATCCACCCATAGGCCCAGAAATCCCAATCCAATTCAGTCCAAACCAACAAGAATTTATTAAGGACCTACTATGTGTAAAACACTGTGCTAAGTGCTGGGGATGCGAAGATTAAAAAAAAACAAAACACAACTCTTGCCCTCAAAGAATTCATATTCTACTAGGGCAAGGCACTTGGAAAGAGAAGTCTCCACCACTCCATAAAGAGGAGAGCCTTGTTCAGTACATGGAAAGCACCAGGGTTACCCTCTACTACTGTTTTTACAAACAGGCAGAGGCAGGATGCTCTAGGTTCCTCTGATAGGACCTCTGAAATCACCAGTCAGGAAGGGCTTTGACAGAGCAAAGGCTGCATTTTTTCCTTGAGAGAAGTAGATACAGACATCTGCCTATTATCCCAATAGCCTTGCGTCATCAAAGATAAGACTGTAATCTGACTGAAACCAACCTTGAGTTTGCCATGGGATACTTGGAGTGAAACAGTGGGATGGGAGGTGGGGAAGGCTGGGGAGAAGAAATGTCTCACTTGATCTCCCATCCTGTTTTAGGAGTTTACCAAAGATGAGCTCCCTATTGATTTCCTTGTGTATCAGTAAACTAAATAGGCTTTAGAAAGTAGAGCTCAAAGTGGCTTTTTTGTTGGTATGTGTTTATACAGGGAACTCCTACTGAAATTTCCAATCTGGTCTCTTTATGTGCTTCCTTGTCTTCCTCTCCCCAATACACACATACCCCTTTCTTTGATGTGTGCAGAAATTGCTGCTCTAAGACTGAGTAAAACAAAATTGAGTACAAATCTGTAACTGTCCTAAAATCACTTGACACACACCACAAACAAACAGAAGTGACTTCTAAATTATTTACTGTTCTGGATCATCCCCTTGCATTAGTATAAACTGGAAAATCTCAAAGTAGACCAAGCAAATCTTCATATTGTTAGGACATCTATTTGTTCATTCAACAAATATTAAATTTCTATATCCCTCTGGAACCCTGATTTGGTGACATCACGGCAACTGTTTTTTGTAGCTTTTTATAGAAATAGGTATCTACTAGACAGTGGTCAGGGGGCTGAAATATACCCTTACTCAAAATATTGCCCTCATTAGCTTTATCAAGGTAACTCATGAGCTTTTCCCAAAAAAGGACAGAATCCTCAGAAGGCCACAGATTCATTGGCCTGATATGTCAGCTGACTTCCTGGACAGTAGCATCAAGCTCTGAGTCCTGAGTGCCATCATGAGTCCTGGAGGTATGATGAGTACAGACTGACGAAGATTCCGAGGTGTACAACTGAAGGAGAAAGCAGAAGAGCTAGACCCAAATTTTACTGGCCCCTGCTGGCTGATAGTCTGCTACTAGGACTAAATCTTTATTCCTGGTAAAATTTAGAATGCTATTAGCAGTAAAGAATCCATAGTTTGTGAGCTCTTGGAAATGAGGTGCTAAGCGCCAGAGTAAGTTCATTTTAAAAAAATTATGTTAGCCTCACCTGCTTTCCTTTTCTAAAGAGGGTAACCTATACTAGCTATCATGGAACTGAGCTAAACTATGAACCTAATTCTCTTCCCTTTACAAGAAACTGAATTAGTATTGGGGTGGGGGGAGGGAGGAGAATTATGCTTCCCACATGTTAGGATAATGTCTATATATCTGGCATTATACCTTCTGAAGTAAACATTTTTTTTTGCAAAAAGCAATGTTAGTATCTAAATGGATCTGGGATTCAATGGAATTGTAGGGGACTATTCCTTACAACTGAGGAAATAGCAGCAATGGGAGCTAGAACCACATGCAGAGGATGTAGATGCTTCCCCAACTCCTTTAAGGGTGTAAGGGAAGGAAGAGTAAGAAAATTCTGAGGGAGGAGGTAAAAAGTAACTGGCAGCAGGGGCCAGGGTGGTCTATGTTATAGAAGGGGTTTCCTTTGGGTGGGAATACTCTCATCACCAAAGTTACAGGCAGAAAGACAGTGATTTGAATTTTGGATATTTTTTAATGTAAACAAATTTATGAGAACCGTTCTTTTTTAAGTTCAATTTTGTTTTCAGTTCCAAATTCTCTCCGTCCTCTCCCCCCACCCCCACATGGTAAAGAAAAACAAACCTATTACAAATATGCATAGTCAAGCAAAACAAATTCCCTCACAAGTCATGTCGAAGAAATAAAAAGGAAAAGGAAAAAGGGAAGGGGAAGGGTGGTAAAGGGGAAGAGGAAAGAAAGAGGAAGGTGAAAGGGAAGGAAAGGAGGCTTCAATTTGCACTGAGTCTATCAGCTTTCTCTCTCTGCAAGTGGATAGCAACTGTATATTATTATACTGATCACAGTTCTTAAGTGTTTCAAAGTTGTTTATCTTTATAATACTGTTACTATTATAGGAACTGTTCTGGTTCTGCTCACTTTGCTTTGTCTGTATTCATATGCATCTTCATAGGTTTCTCTGAAACCTCCAGCATTTCACAACTGTATTCCTTCATGTTCATATACAAAAATTTGTTTAGTTTTTCTCCAACTGATGGGTTACTCCCTCACTTTCCACAAAAGAGCTACCACAGACATCTGTGTACATATGGGTCATTTTCCATTTTCTTTGATCTTGTTTGGGTATATACCTGGTAGTGGTGCTGCTAGGTCAAAGGGTAAGCAGTTTAATAACTTTTAGAGCATAGTTCCAAACTGCTTTCCAGAACGGCTGGACCACTTTACAGATCCAAGAATACACTAATATACCTGTTTTCCCACTGCCCCACCCAGCATTTGTCATTTTCCTTTTTTGTCACTTTTGTCATTCTGATAGGTGTGAGGTGGCACCTTAGAGTTGTTTTAATTAGCATTTCTCTAATTATTAGTGATTGGGAATATTTTTTCATAAGTCTATTCATGGCTGGGCAGGTAGGTGGCACCATGAACAGAGTACTGAGCCTGGAGTCTAGAAGACTGATTTTCCTAAGTTTGAAATTGGCCTTAGACATTACTAGCTGTGTGACTTGGGGCTTCTAAGTTTCCTCATCTGTAAAATGAGTTGCAGAAGGAAATGGCAAACTACTCTATTATCTTTGCCAAGAAAACCTCAAATGGTGTCATAAAGACTCAGACGTGACTGAAAACATCTAAACAACATTTAATAGTTTGGATTTCTTCTCTTGAAAACTGCCTATTCTTTTTGATTATTTATCAATTTAGGGAACAGAACCATTCTCTAACAATACATGGTCAAAGAATATGAAAAGGCAGTTCTCAAAGGAAAAAATACGAATTATCAATAACCACAGAGTGGTCAACCTTTCCAATAATCAGAGAAATGTAAACTAAGCCAACTCTGCAATAACAACTTACATCCATCAAAATGGCAAAGATCTTAAAATTTAACTCGGCCCAGGTGGTAGTACCAGGTTCTGGACAAAATCTTGGGGTAGTCCTCCAAATCACTCTTTATCTTACCCTCATTTAGAGTTCCCTCTGGGACATCTCAAAATATAGACAAAACAAATTCCCTCCCCTAATCTTTCCTCAGGCCTTTATAGTACTTTAGACTCATTACCACCTTGTGATTTTCAAGTCCCTTCAAAAGGGAAAAAAATCAGGGATGCTAGCTAAGCAATCTTTAGCGTTCCAATGAGATTTTCAACCTAGAAATTCAGGAAGGCACCCAACCTTTTATGATACTACAGCTTAGACTCCCTCCCAAAGGGAAATGTATTTGGGGTTACTAGAGAGATAATGTCCCTGGATCTGCAATGTCAGAATGCCACAGTAATAGCAAAGGGCAAAGTCCAGGTTTTGTTTTCCCCATATTAGTTTCTTCTTGATCTAATTTCAAAGGGCAAAGGAGATCGATACATCCTCCTATTCTCTCTCCACGAGTCTAGTACTACCCAGGAATCCTTTCCTTCTTTAGAAGGTTGAATCCCAGGATCCTTTTATTTCTCCAAGAGAACACTGATACTCAGGAATTCATCTTTTTTTTTCTCTAGAAGGAAACCTCAATGCTGGCACTGCCTAGGAAAATGTCTTTTCTTCTAGAAGGCTGGTTTCTCAGGTTGTTTTGTCAGGGAACTCCCCCTTCCTCTTTACAGAAGGCTGGGGTTCAAGAATGCGTACTACTTAGATCATATGGTTCTAACTCCATTCTGCCATTCTCTGAGAGCGTTCACATCTTTGTTCCTGATTCTCCAAAGCTGCATCCAGGCACCAGAGTTCAAGAACTTGAGGTCTAGGAACTCTCAAGCCACATGGCAGCCACCTGTGCCTTTGCCCCAAAGCAGCAATTTGTAAGTCTACCATTTCTATCCCTAGGCCCAGGTCTACTCTTAAATCTGCTTGTTGGTTCTGTTCTCTGAAAATGGAAAAGGAAAAATGGCAAAGCCACCAAAACGCTAAATCTGAAATGAAAGATCTCTTCTACAGACTAGCAAAAGGAGGTTGTTTCTCCCACAAAAGTCCTTTAGGCCATAATTTGAGCCAACTAGTTCTAAAGCAACTGATTCATAATGAATCCAAAATGAATCAACAGGATTATCCACACCTTTCACAGGAAGGAGTAAGCAAAATCTCAGGAAAAATTCTCATCATCCTCTAAGTTAATCAAAGTATAGTCAAAGAAAATGTAAAATTATTACTTTTCAGACATACTGATAATTTATTGGAGAATCCTGGAGATGAGCAACTAAAAAAATTGATATGTCAATAAAGCATCAAGGTTTAAAATAAACCTGTCAAAATAATCAGTTTTTCTGCATTTTACTGACACAGCAAAGGCAGGAGAAATAACAGTTTTGTTACTATCTTGCCAAAGTTTATACATTAAAAATCTGTTAAAAAAAGTTTTCACATATGGTCACTTCTTTATTCTTTCTTTTGTTATTTTTATATATGAATACTTGGGTCAATTAAACATTTATATGTATATATTCACTTATATGCATGTACTATATGTGCATGTATGTTATATCTATACATGTGGATCCTGTTATAGAACAGGAAGGGATGGAAGGTTTGAAAACAGTTCATGTAGAAAAGGCCTAGGAAAGAGACTACAGCAGCATAATTTATTTTTTAATATTATACACTATGAGCAGGATAGATTTATACCAAGAATTAAGTGTCAGTTCAATTTTAAGAAAGCTATAAACATAAAGGACTATATTAGTAACAAAAATAATTAAAATTATATGAATATGGCAATATATTGAGGGAAAAAGCTTTTTGACAAAATACAATACTCATTTATGTTTAAAAAATAAACATTGAAACATTTTTACTAAATAGTAAAAAATGGATATTTCTTTAATGTGGCAAAATAGTATCTATCTAAAGCCAAAAAATGAGCACTCTCTAGAGTGAAGAAATACTAGAGACCTTTCTGATAAGATCAGGGATAAAGCAAGAATATACATTGTCACCACTATTATTTTATATAGTTCTAGAAATGCTAGCTATTGCAATAAGTAAAAGAACTTAAGGTAATAAGCAGAGTCAAAGAAGATACAAAATTATTGCTTTTTAGACATAATTCTAGTTTACTTGGAGAATCCCGGAGATGAACTAAAAATATTGATAAAATAACTTTAATAAGGCATCAAGGTTTAAAATAAACCTGTTAAAATAATTAGCTTTTCTGCATATTATTGACAAAGCAAAGGCAGAAGAGATGCAAAAAGAAATTACATTCAAAATAACTACAGAATATATCTTTTCCCTCAAATCCTCCCCTCTTCTAAACTTTACCATTACTGTTAAGGATAATATCACACCCCCCCCCCCCAGTCATATGTATCATTCTGGACTCCTCTCTCTAACTTCCCATATCCAACCAGTCCTATCTTTTTCACCTTACTTTCAGCACCGTCAACACCCCCATAACCCTGGCATAGATCCTCATTACCTTATACTTGATTATAATATCCTCTCTGCCACAAAAATCTCTCCCCATTGCAGTCCATTCTTTACTCAGCTATCAAAGTTATCCTCTTAGAGTATAAGTCTATGTCTATATAACTGCTTTTCAAATTCCCATCACTCCCTATCACCTCCAAGAGCAAATATAAAATCCTCTGTTTGACCTTTAAAGCCCTTCATAATCCAGTCCCTTCCTACCTTTCCAGTCCTTTCATACAGTATTCACCCTATTAAGGACTGTTAAGGGGTCCCCTGAACATGGGTTTGTTTTTTTTTTTGAGTTGCCATATTTTCCAGAAACACTGGACTCAGAGCATACAGGAGGCCCTCAATGTGTCAAGGATGAAGCTCCCCCTAGACAACATAATTTGTTGTTGCACTCCAAGCTGAATTCCCTGCACGTCCTTCGGAGGCAAGACAGGCACCAGTCAGTTTGTGCATGGTCCTCTTTGAAAAAGAAGGACAAATACAACCTGTGAGTAGACCAAGCTGCCTGAAGAGAGTAACTCAGTTCGTCCTCTCCCTCTCCCTCTCCTCCTTTCCAAAGGAACGTAAAATTTGATGGCCAGAAACTGCCCACTTAACTTGGGGTTTACTGGTTAGATTCTGTTCTTTCTCTCTTTTGTCACAAAACCTTAAAACCAGTTCACTCTGAAGTTCAAAGACTAGACCACAATAAGTCCCTGCCCAATTTCCACTTAATGGATGTATTTCGGGCCCTCCTGGCTTAAAGTGAACGTCAATGGTAAATGTTTCTCTTTGGAACAGTCTTCTCCTCCCAGCTTGATTTTTTTTTTTCTAATTAAAGGGGCCATCCCTTGACTCACTTCTTAAAGAGGCCTATTCACTGAATGGGCATTCCCTCACTCTAAGTGAGCCCCTGAACAGGCCTTAGCCTAAAAGGGCCAGGGTCTTCCATTGCATCCTTAGTCATCTCCAGTCATTCTGATGAATATTGGTCACTGGATCCACATGGCTCTGGAGGAGAAAGTGAGGCTGGTGACCTTGCACAGCCCTCCCTCACTCAAATCAAAGTCAACTGCAAGTCATTCATCATTTCCCTGATGTCATAGTCCTCTTCGAAAACGAAGGACAAACACAACACAACAGCCAGGCTGGGATAATGCTTGTGTAGCTGGGTTTCTTTGCAGATAAGCAGACCATCCTGTTTTCATAATCTAGCAGTTCCTAAGGGAAAAGAATGCAGCTTTTGCCATTACCTTGCTTCTTCCCGTGGGGCGTGGTCGTGTCTTTTTCTCCACCTTTACTGTACCATTCCCCCTCCCATTTCACAGCCCTTCCTGGTATCCTCTCCTACCTTTGTCCTGCTGTTATATAAAAATGTAAACTTCTGTAAGGACTCTGAATCCATTGGGTTCTACATGCATGTTCATTTCTCTTTTTGGTTTTCACATAATTACTGTGACACTGTGACTGCCTGTTGACAACCCCCCTGTAGTCTGTGATCCGATGACAACGGCCTCTTTGCTGTTCTTGCATAAGACACTCCATTTCCTAACTCTGGGCATTTTTACTGGCTATCTCCCATGTCTGGCATTTTCTTCCTCATCACCTTCACCCCTAGCTTCCTTCAAGTCTCAGCTGCAATCCCACTTTTACAAACTTTTCCCAGACCTCCTTAATCTTAATGCTTTCCCTTAGAGATTTTTCTCTAATTTGACCCTTATAAAGGTATCCCAAAGGTCTTAGAGCAATTTTTAGTTTTAAAATTTAAGACTTAATTCATATTCACCAAAACAAGAACCATACAAATCTGTGTTACCTTTTAAGCTTTCTTTTTGAAGAACTATTTTCCCTTCATGATTTAGACTCAAATGATTTGGTTTCCAGTTCCAATCTGACCTTGGACTACATGCAGGAGACTTCTGGTACTTCCTCCTACTCAATACTATTCGTTTAAGACAATCTTTGGGGTGTTAGAAGCTATTAAAGTTATAGTAGTTAAGTCATTAAAGCTTAAAACTACACTAAGATTTTTAGGACCCCCTGTACATCTTGTTTGTACATAGTTGTTCGCATGTTGTCTCCCCCATGAGACTATGAGCTTTTAGCAGGGGCTATATTTTGCCTTTCCTCATAATTCCAGTGCTTATTAGTACAGTGCCTGGCACATATTAAGCACTTAATAAATGCCTACTCACTAACTTGTTAAGCACATACCCCAAAGAGGTCAGAGACATAGGAAAAAGACCTATACGTGTAAAAACATTTATAGTAACACGTACTGTTGTAGCAAAGAACTGGAAACAAAGTGAGTTCCTACCAATTAGGGAATGGTTGAACAAATTTTGGTATATGAATGCAATGACATATGAAATGAAGACTACAACAGATTCAAAGAAATCTGGGAAAATGCACTGATAGTGAACAGAACCAGAACAACTTATATGACCACAATCACATCAAGGAAAACAACTTTGAAAAACTTCAAAATGCTGATCAACATTCAGTTTACCAACCATTTCTTCAGAAGAATGATGATTAAGTACACTTTTCACCTACTGGCAGAGAGGTGGTAGACTAGAGCTGAAGAAAGAGAAATACATTTAGAGACACAAACTACATGTTTTTTGTTTTTCTTGACTATACTTACTAATTAAAAGGCACAGCTTCTATGTGGGAAAAGGGGGAACAGCAGGCAGTGATAACAATAAAAAAAGGAATGGGCATCAATGAGGCATTTAAAATATATGGAAGCAGGAAGAAGTTTAGAATGGAAAGCTGACAAGAAGTTTTATTACTATAATGTCAAATTTTATACTTTAAAAAACTTAAGTTCACCATTCCATAATCTCTTATTTGTGGAGTAAAATATTTATGTGTTAATTTTTAAAATTTAAAACAAAAATGGTTTGGGGAGCTGAGTTATCTGTAAATTTAGTAAGAATTGGTAGTACAATGTAGCTACTAAAAGAACTCCTTTGACTGTAGGCTGCATTAAAATACTGTGTCAAGGCTATGGAAGCTGAATGCAGGATCCCGCCCTAATCAGGTCACACAGACAGCACTCTATTCAGTTCTACTACATTTAAAAAGCACATTGTCAAAGCAGAGCACTCCAACATGAGAGCAAACAGGATGCTGAGGTGACAAATTATGCTGCTGGATTACAGAAATGGGTTCAGCCTGAAGACTGGAATTAGACTTATTCCAAAGGGGAGAACAAGTACCAAATGGTGGAATTTAGAGGGAAGCATATTTCTGTTCAATGAACTATGTTACAATGTGCTGTCCAAAACTAGAAATAGGATGTTTTGGGAGGTAATCTTTATCATTAGAATTCTTCAAGAAGGTTGGATGACCACTTATTATAGTGGTTATTATTGTTACTTCATTCAAGTTCTACTCTTCATGACCTCATTTTGGGTTTACTTGACAAAGATACTGGTGCAGTTTTTCATTTTCTCTTCCAGCTCATTTTACAGAGGAGGAAACTGAGGCAGAGTTAAGTAACTTGCCTATGGTCACACAGCTAGTAAGTGTCTGAGGCTGAATTTGAACTCAGGTCCTCCCAACTTCAAGACCAGCACTATCCTCTGAGCCACCTAGTTGGTAGGTTATAGACAGTATTATTTGGGTGGGAGTTAAACTTGATGAACTCAGAGGTATCTCTCGTGTAAGTTTCTATGATTTGATGCCAATCTAAGACCTTAAAAAGTGTTTGGTAGCCTGGCTCAAAATCAGCTAAACAAAGTTCTAGCTTCTTGTCCAGTTAAACTGATATCTATTAGGAGCTAATAAAAACTAGTGCTTTATCTTGGAAACAGGCTTTTATTGACATTTACAAACACAAGAGAAATGACTGGGAAATCTAATATATACACTATTCAAGGAGAACCACAAAGCAGTCTTAAAAAAACAGAACCCAGCTCACTTTCTTGTGTCATCTATAACAATATGGATACTATTGTTTCATAAAGGTGTATATTTTAACAAGTATTCTTGTACTTCCTATCCATCCTTGCTTAACATCTATTCTGGAGTTCTGGGATTATTCTTCCTTTCCTTGGCACCATCCATATTGCCAAATTCTGAAAGTAGGCACACAAAGAGTCATTTGGTAAATGTAAAATTCAGAGTCCTGGGAGATAGACGTGGTGTGTAAGATGCTATAATAAAGAGAACACAAAAACGTGAAGAGAATAGAGATTCTGACTCTTCTTTTCTCTCTTGAGTCCACACCTCTCAATTTATCTTCCTGGAGACTAAAAAGCCATCCTCTAGTACTTAAGCCATCCCCTAGTACTTCAGTGCTCCTTGTGACTCAGTGAATAGCCAATCTCCATTTTCCCTGTGACAAAGGCCAAAAATTTTGCTGATCCCAAGAATTTCCTAATTCTTAAGAATAATGCTTGAGTTATGTATGGACTTTTGCTGTCAAAAGTAGAAGAGACCTCTGTCTTCTTGAACTGTGTTCAGGCATATTGGATAAACATTATGCTTTTTGGAGGAAAGAACTATTTCTGAATTTGTGCCTGTCCTTCGCTCATAGCTACAATCTTTGTCTATTTTTCCAGTGGAAAACTAATACTGTTTGACAGTTTCACCAGAAAGGGACTCCAGAAATGGGTGCTCACCACAGAGGTTTAAACTCCCTTGGCTGGAGGTGCTTGTGTCCAACCAGGCTTCTTTCACCTGGGTAGTGGGCAGATGGGTGCTGTCTAGTCTGAAGACAGTGGCCAGGGGCACTGTTCCTGTCCCTTCATGCCCTGACAGATTGACTGATGCTTTAAGTTTGTGAACCCACGAGTGATACACAGGGCTAGTAGAGCAGCGAGAGAAGAATTCCTTGAAGTACTACAAGAAAAAGAACTGGGTCATCATTTCAAGACCAGGTATCCTCCCTCCTGCTCCCAACATTTACTTAATTTGCTCAGGGTAGGGTGCTAGAGGTGGTAGAGCAGTTCACCAAGTTAGATTTTGGACATGGAGAAAGAAGTTAGAATGGGGCTGGAGCTTGAGGGAGAGGGATACGGGAAGCTTGGTCAACTGTGGAGTTGGTCAGAGGCTCCCTTGGGGAGGAGGAGTATGACGTGTTTGGTGCTTTGGAGAGAAAAAAGGATAAGAATGAGAATAGGAACTACTCAGGAACAAATGTTCAGGAACAAGAACACCTAGTGGAGAAGCAGGATAGCAAAAGAAGGATGAATACATAACTAGTCAGCAGAAGAGGATGGCTGTGATTTGGTGGGAAGAATGCGATATGAACAGTAGGAAGTGGGCACCTTGAGGGTTCGAATACGAGTCTTTGGGATGTGCTTAGATGCATCTTCTGTGACTTTTTGTAATGCCATCACCTGGCACTCTAGGAACCGGACAAAACCATGGGTACCAAATAGGGAAGCATTTGTCCTGTCCACCAGCTGGCAGGCTTTAGAAAAGCTATGCTCAAATTGGTCCCACTGATGGTGTCGGGCAAACCTAGGGAGAGAATGCTACTGTTAGTTTTTCCTATGCCTTCCTTCCTCCACAGCTCTCAAATAAACCACTGAACTTGTCCTGACTCTTCTAAGACATCTTCCAGCCACCAAGTGACGCTTAGTCACATTTTCTTGGCACAACCAAAACTGCTGAAGTTGAAGACACTGGCAAAAACTTTTCACTTATAGAAAGCTTAAAACAGGGGGTTGTGGAAGGGTGAGCAGGACCTTCATTTCTCCTTTTACATTCCCAATCCTAAATTTTAATTACTAACATCACTATACCACTACTGCTTCCTCTATCCCACTCCCATGCTAATGGAATGTTAAATATGGGAGAACCCTTCTGGTGAATATTTATAAAATTAATTAGTTTTCTTATTTAGTTTTGGAAACCCCCAAAGGATAGTGCTTCACACATACAACACATAGGAGAAGAACCTCTCCTCAATGGGCTAGGGCAGGGGTGGGGAACCTGCAACCTCCAAGGCCTCTCGTGGCTCTCTAGGTCCTCAAGGGCAGCCCTTTGACTGAATCCAAACTTCGCAGAACAAATCCCCTTCATAAAAGGATTTGTTGGGGGCAGCTAGGTGGCGCAGTGAGTAGAGCGCCGGCCCTGGAGTCAGAAGGACCTGAGTTTGGATCTGGCCTCAGACACTTAACACACACAAACAAAAACCTAGCTGTGTGACCTTGGGCAAGTTACTTAACCCCAATTGCCCTCCAAAATGCAAAAATAATAATAATAATAAAAAATAAAAGGATTTGTTCTAGGTCCTTCACCCAAGGACCTAGAAGGCCACATATGGCCTTAAGGCAACAGGTTCCCTACCTGGGCTAGGGGCGGTCCTGTGTAGATGCATGGGATGACTGAGTCTCTTTAGGAGCCCCTTCCATCTCCCAGCCCAGCTCTGATTGCAGTTCTGTTGCCCCATACTACCACAAAGCCAGAGAAGAATGGACACCCAACATGACATTGCTCTGAGAAGACAGGATACAGCTGTGCTCATACTGTTGGATGAATCGTAGGCACTCACCAAAGGGCCGATACAGCAACCCTGTGAAGAGATAAGGAATTTAAACCATCTTAAGTGGATGATGTGGAAGGCAGCGGGAAAGAGAATCCTGAACATTTAGGGAAATGGTATATATTACTGAAGAACAATGCGTTTAAAATAAAGATTCTTACACTTCTAAGTCTTAGAGTCCAGAAAGATGTATTAAGTTTGAGAAGAAAGTCTGAGACCTTCCTCACGTTTTATATCCAGAGCCCAGCCAGAAGCCTGATGCCTTCCGTGTTTACCACAGACCCCAGGATGACACTCACCTTCACCATAGAGCAATAAGTCTAAGCAGGAAGAATAGAAGCAGGCTAATCCCAGGACACTGTCACTCTCAGAAATGAGCCTCCATTGATTTTCTAGCACATGGACACACAAGCCATATCTGTTGAAGACAGAGATATTGGAACCACTTGGGGCATGGCAATGGGGTAGGACAGGGCAGATATCAAACCAGAAAGATATCTAAACATTTCTCAGAAATCAAACATTCTACTCCTCTGCTCAGGGATATTATGGTTCCCATTCCATATCCCACAAAAAAGTATTTTAGTAAAAACCTAATGCCAAATTGCTATATTTACAGAGGTTTTGCAATTTCCTATTTCCTCTAAGGAAAAAAAAAACAACTAACAAAATACAACACATAAAAAACCCCATGTAACTTACTCACGAACAAGTTGTGCTGAGTGATGTGGGGCAGCCCTGACTAGGTCCCTAATCACTCATTCTACATACTATGAAGCTTCTTGGGAAGCTTCTTGGGGCTGGGAAACTGCGTCTCCTCACATCTACCTTTTATAGGGAAGGAATTACTTCTTAGGGAGAATAATGTGAAACAGTCTTAATACTTGTTTTTCAGAAATGCAGATCTGAAGAGAACTGAAAGAACCAGATACTCCAGGGCTGGTTTTCTTAGTTGTGTGCACATCGCATGAGCTTGATAACCTGCAGAGGATTAGAAAATATAGAATGGAGTCTAATTCTGTCTGACCTTTGATCTTCTAAGACCCCTTCAAAACTATCCCAAGCAGCAATACCCAGGTGGATGGACATGTCAAGACGGCCAAGGCAAAGCTTGCTATAGGCCAGAGCCTGCATGAGCTGAGCTGTGACCAGCAGACCCTCTCTGGAAACAGTGCACTGGGTACTCCTCTGGATGGCAATCAGCTCGTAGTGCAGCCATTCCTCCTTGTAGCCCATGCTTTGGGAGAACTGGGAAAAGTCCACATAGGCTGAGATCATCTGAGGGATAACAAAGGGATAAAGGGGTCTCACCCTCAAAACACCAGTCTTTTTGCTTGTAGAAGCTATTGTGATGTGGCAGAAATAACATTAGATTTAGAGCAAGGAGACCTTGTTCAAAGTGCATTTCCAAAAACAGTGTAACCACAAGCAAGTCATTTTACCTCTGTGAGTCCCAGTTTCTTCCTATGTAACAAAGTAAAACTAATGTTTCTTCCTATGTAACAAAGTAAAACTAATACTGGTTCTGCTTATCTCACAGGAGTATTGTGAACAAAGCAACATTATATAAATGTGAATTATTCTAGAACACTGAAATGAGGAATTAGAAAGCCTAAGTCTGAATTCTTCCTCACCTTTACTAGCTGGGTGATTATGGGCAAGTGGTTTCCGCTTCTTCATTTGTGAAATGGTACCTCACAGGAATGTTGTGAGGAAAAAGCAAAAGCAGCTCCTTTGGCTTGCCTGGGATTGGACACATCTCTACCACCCTGCCCTTCATCACACCAACTGCATTTGTCTATTGTTTATCGTCTACTGCTTCAAGTTATCACTCCAGCCAAGCCATTTTGCCTTTCAACTTTCACAACTTGCCCTTCTCACTTCTATGTCTCTAAAAAGGCCATTTTCCTCAGTTACTCTTCCTTTATTGGTCCCTGATGTTTTGCTTCAAGATTTGTCAAACCTTACCTTCTCTAATGTGGCTGTGCTCTTTAAACCCACCAGCCTCACTACCCTTTTACCCTTCATAATAAGCTTCAGCACACTTCATTGCAACAAAAACTAAACTAATTAAACAGAGCACTGCTCCATTATAGTCTGACCTCGATTACTGCTATTTGTGTCATTTTCTAATCATTTTTTCTTCTGTTATGTCCTATAATTCTAAAGAGATGAAGGGGTTACTCTGAACTTCCATTCCCTTCAGCACAGCCCAGTAGAAGGGTCTACATACAGATTATTTTTCCACGGCATTGTCTGACTCCTTGAAACCAATTAGGTTTCTGGGCTTATCCAGCTGGCCCTAGAAGAGACTACCCCTGACTATTGCCACGTGCCACATACTCATAAAAGAAAAAATGGTCAAATTTGGGGTATCACTTTTTTTTGTCATTCTCGGGGTTTAAGCAGAAGCCCACACATGATTAACCATATTAAGCTGAGCTGAGGACATCAGGGAGATAGGAAAACACCAGGAGTCTTCAGGAAATGGTTTCACAGGCACCTCCTTCTCCAGCTTCTCAATTCAGTACACCTAGGTGAGGGGTGAAGGAGGAACCCACCTGAGTTTGGTTCACAAACTCTTCGGCTGAGTTCATCTGCATAAGGGCAGCAAGCCAGGAAAACCTGCGGCTGCTGGCTGTGGTTTCCAGGCTGTAGAGCTGCCAAAGCAAGGAGAGGCAGCGCACACGCTGCTGCAGGACTGCCAACTTTTTCTCCCTGATGGGGGGTGGGGGTGGTTGGCACACCCTCCACCACAAGAAATGCAAGGCTGCTCAGCAGGGGGCCCAGGCTTCCCACTGCTCCCCACCCTCCACTCAGTTGGAAATTAACCCTCCTGACAAGCAGAGCGTTCAAAGAAAAAGTTTTTAAAAGGCCACAATCTTTGAATTGCTACTATTTGGGTTAAATGTATTTTTCATTCACACTTGGGTCTAGATGTTCATTAATTACGGAGTTACAATTTAATACCATCCTTTGCCCCCAAAACTCAGTGAACACATCTGAGGATGGTGTAGCTCCATACTCTACTGAGGGAAGATGAATTTCTATTCTATTATAGCAGTGAACTAGTTGGGAGAAGGAGTGTGATCACTTGGGGGAGCAGGTTCAATGCTGGCACATCCAATCCTAGAAATGCTCAAAGCCCCAAACTGGATTAGGTGAACATGCCTTGTGGCTCCAGAGGGAATCAGGGATATTGGGCCCCAGTATCTCACTTGGTGCTGCAATTTAGAGGGGCCTGCCTCTGGAAGGAGGAACGCCGGTACTTTTCAAGTAAGGACTGGAAGATCACCCCAAGCCAAGTTCGAGGAAAGTTCCTTTTCAACAGCTGGAGGGCTTGCCTAGCCAGTTTCTTGGCCAAAGTGATCTGTCCCATGTTGAAACACACCTGGAAAACAGAAAACATAATAAGGGCAAGGAAAGCATAAAGCATATGAAGTCTGCATTCAGTGAAGCACAATGATGTTTTTTTAACTGGGGATATGATTAGGGCCAATGGAACGCTGGAGGTGAGATCTGGAACAAGAGTCACATTCATGACCAATCTCCAAGAGTATCTATAAGCAAGGGGGGCAGAGCAAGTGTGAGAAGGAGAAATGCTACAAAGCACTCTACATTCTCTTCTCCTATTCTTTTAGCAGTAGAGTACAGACTGGGGTCTAGAATAGAATACACTATCCAGGGCCAAGACTAGTAAGTGGTCATTTAGATGGTGGCTGGATGAAAAATTGTTTATGGGCCTCCAGGATACCTGGAAGAGATCTGGAGTCATCAAGTTCTGGAGATAATGACAAAGAGGACATACGTGAAGGAGATGGTGGGGGTAGGAGAACATGAGAGGCCAATGGTGGGGGATGAGACAAATAAAAGGTTATTTTAGGTTGTCTCAAATAAGGTCACCTCAATCTCCTAGGAAATCTGCGAAGTTAACTTGACTACAGAATAATCAGGAGGGGACTACACAGTAACTGTCTAAAAATAAATATATTATGCTCTAAAGCCTCTTTCTAGTAATTGAAGGGAACAGGACAACATATAACCCAACAAGAGTGGACAACTCAAAAACAACTGCCCTTTAGTTTTCCACTATAGTGCATATATAAGATTTATTTACCCTCATTAGATTGTATAAGGCTAAGCTAACCTAAAAATCAACTTGTGTTCCCCAATTGACAAATGGAAGAAGGTAACCAGGAAATGGACTGAATGGCTGTGAAAAGTCTTACCAGAACTAAAACCCTACTGCGTATATATAGTCTGTATAATTACAAGCTGACAGCATATGAGAATTAGAGTAAAGATGCTTCAGAGGTTGACACACATAGAGATAGCTCCTAATAGAGATAGACTTCATAAATGATGAGAACTTCTCAGAGGGCTACTGAAGCCTTAGAGAACTCTCCACTACTCTCACCTCTGCCCGAAGACTGCAAAAAGTAGCTTCCTCAAATTGACTAATCTTCAGTCTCGGTTTCTTTAAGAATGAGAATGCTGAGGACTGTCCCAGCAGGCTGGTTGCTTTCTTCAAGAAAAAAAATGCCTTCAAGCAAGGAAGATGAGATCGGGATAAGAGAATAAAATTGGGATTGGCAGGTTCATGGTTAATATGGTAAATATTAAGATTAGAATTAAAATTAAAACTAGGCCAAGTTTAGAGTTAAAAGAGTAGAGTCTTTGGCCTATGCTCCACATATTTATTCTATCAAGTCCTAAAAGAAGAGCTAACTAAGCCTTACTTAATATGTTACACTCACTCCTACTAATTATTCACTAGCCTCTAATTTTCTGTTTGTTCCTCTTCCACCTCTCTCTCTGTCTCTCTCTTTCTCTGTCTCTTTCTGTCTCTCTCCCCCACCTTTTTTCTTCATCTCCCACTTGGAAGTTTAAAAAAAAAAGAAATTTCATTCAAATTCCCCAAAGCCAAAGGGCATAAAATGAGAGACATAGTAGGAGGAAGGAAGCAGCTTTCTCACCATGTAATTGTCTGACACATACAAAGAAGCAGCTGCAGCCTCTAGCAAATAGTAGAAAGCACTGGCATTATCTTCAATTATTATACAATGTTGTGTCAAAGGTGAAAGAACTAATTCCAGGATGGCCCCACACTGACAGGGCTCCATATTCAGCACTTCCATCTTACTGCTGGCCTGGGCTTTCATTCTGTTCACGTGATCCAGAAACTCCTGCTCTGTTCTATTTGGAGTGAAAATAAAGAGCTGAGGACAACTTTCATTAATTCAATAAGCTATTATTAAATGTCTGCTGTGTATATAGAACCATTCTAGGCACTGGGCACACACAGTTTATATGAAACAAACTTGAACCACAGAATTCTGAAATGCTAGAGATGAAATGACAAAGAATCACCTAGCCCAGTCTTCTCTCACTTGACAGACAAGGAAACTCATATGAACAGAGGTGGAGTGACTTACCTGAGATCATACACAGCAAGTGAGCGGAAAAGTCAAAATCAGAGCAAAGTCTCCTGAGCCCAACGCCTGTGATCTTTCCAATAAACAACCTTGATTTTCTCATCACCATGACTTGCTCCTACCTTGACTTCCTCTTTCTAGGGGTGCAGTAGGACCAGGTTTCCAGCCCAACGTTTTCATAAGGGATTTCTCTATTAACCCAATACATCTTCCAAAATACGAGCACTCCCTCTACCTTTACTATAATGCACTTATATAATTTGGCAATCATTTAATTCTTTTAATTACTTGTCTTCTCTATCCCTGATACTGAGGGACAGGGACCAGGCACATTATTTAGTATAAATTATCGAATACTCTTTAAGGCCCGGCACTGTGTATTGAGAAAAATTTTTAAAAAGAAAGAAAAACTCTTGCCCTAAAGGAACTTAATCTATTTGGAATATTAAGATGTGTGTATGTATATGTGAAGAGCTATATAATAATATATTAGATGTCATAAGGGTACACATGACTAGTTGCCAAATTAATACTAAGAGATCTACTGTTATCGGGGAAGGCCTTCAGGGTATAGGTGGGTGTAGAATGACTGGTAGAATTTGGGTCTTGGACAGAATGGAGGAAGGCATCCAGACAGAGACACTGGTATGAGCAAAAGCAGACGTATGAATGAGCATTTCTTATGCATGTAGACAATACTGAACATCACCAATGGGATTGGAACTCAATACATTTTGGGTAGTAGTCGAATACAAGGTTGGATAGTTAAATTTGGAACAGATTATAGAGGACTTTGAATACTAGGCAAAGGAATTTAGATCGGATGAGATGTATGATACAGAAACATCTAGCTATCTCTTAGGAAATACAAGTTTTTTTAAAATCAGCATGACCCAAACATAACTAGGAAAACAAATATGTCATCAAAAATGCATTCCAAATCCAATTTACTTACAGGATATTTTACAATTCCAAAGCACTCTCCCCACTACCTTGTGAAGCATAGAATGCAAGTATTTATTATCTCCTATAATACAGACCAGCAAATGATGAAGTGAGTTGCCAAAGATGATGAGGTTAGTGTCAGAACTGGAATCCAAACTCAGGTTTCCTGCTTCCATGCCTAGTGCTCTTTTCACTACACTGTTCTGCTTTTCAATTTATAGTTAGCTATTGGTAAATTAATTTTTGGATTACCCAGTCCTATGCATCATCTGGGCTGATGACCCCTTCTCACTTAGGATAGAATATCAGTCTGATTCCCTTCTACTACATTTAAAATTTTCCTCATTAATTTCATTAAGTTCCATCACTTTGATCTACCTGAGACGATCTTGATTCCTGAAACTTTTCTTATCAAACTGAAAACTCTCTGTGGAGAAAAAATAGAATATAGTTCACTCTCAATTAATTGTTGCAATATTTGAGTTCCCCCAGATATTCAAATATGTCTGAACTGTCTTTCCCAATATAAACTGAAGTGCAAATAAACACTAATACTACCGCAAGCAATACAAAATTAGGAAGGTAAATACACAAGGAAACAAACAAAAAGTTGTGCTAATATGTGTATGTATATGGATGTGTGTGTATGAAAAGCTTCAATTTCTGTATTGGTTTTAGATTATACAGTCTATGGCTGCTTTATAGTAGTACAGATAATTAAGCCCTGTCCAGATTAGATTTGTAACCAGATCTGAATAGTTATTTGACCCTCGGTGCTCAAGACACAAGACAAAGGAAAGTATCAGAGGACAACAGAACCCATTATGACCACTAATATCTATGGCTTCTGTCTATTTGTCCTTGACTGAGTCTCACCCTCTGGGATTGAGGATATAGGTATTACTGCCTCTTCATAAATCAAAATAGGGAAGTCTGAAAATGACCCCAACAGAAGAGATATTATCTGATTATGTGAAGGTAATGTGGTTGGGAAGAAAATACCTATCCACTCTTAGCCTCAACAGGAAGGGAGGGGAGAATAGTTCGATTTACTTGAAGTAGATTGGTAAGAATTCAAGTTAAATAAGAGAATAAACCTTCTGATATTGTAGAATGTTTCTATCATTGAGCGAGATAGCTGAAGGAGGCCACTGAATCCCCTCCTTAAAGATCTCCAAAGGATGGCACTTCATGTCTGGGCTTGAGGAGAGCCTGTACTTCCTAGGGAAGGGCAGGGACAAGATGACCTCAGGAAGATCGAGCTAATATAGAGAATCTGTGATTCTATGTGAAAACCTACATGAGCTCCATGGGAGCTAGAGGAGTTCCTCAGAAAACAAGAGTATTTCCTTCACCTTTGGCCTTTTCACTGCCTAAAGTACTTCTTTCCGTAGCTATTCAGGTAACCTTTGCTTTAAATACTTTCCTGTACTTAAACAGAATTTTTACATATTTAATATCATTTTCACACTGACAATTTCAGAGCTACTCTAACTTAATTTCTGATTGTTCTTCAATAGTGAGTGGCTTCTAAGTCAAATCAATTTAATAAACTATATATGCTTTTCTCTTTTTCCCTATTTCTCTGTCAAGTTGCTAATGATCTATAAAGCACTAGAATGCGCTTAGGGGAAAAGAATCTTCTGCTTGAGGTTTTCAGTGGAGTACCTCGTGTTTGGAAACTCTCTCTGTCATTTGCATTTTTAAATATTTATCGAAACCTCCTGAAAGCTCTTGGAGACACTACTTGTGTCCTTTCTTAATATCACACGTTCTAATATGTGGTATTACAGGGAATGAGTACTCATTCAATGTGAGGGGCTAAGTTTCACTTACACTGTTCTATCACTTTAACAGGGAAAATGTAAGGAAAATACCTTGGCTTGAGGCCTGTGAAGTTTTCACTGAGTATGTTCTTCCTGGAAAGGTCTTTATTATTTCTTCAGCATCATTTGGGTGTGCAACTGTCCAATCTAAAACAGAAATGGAGAGGTGGATTTGTAGTCAGTACCCATAGCAGAAGTCAGGATACCAGACTAAGGGCAGAGAAATGGAGCCTGCTAAGAAAAAAATCATGATAAAACCTTTCTGTGATATCAAGCCAGAAAGCAGCGTTTCCAAGCATGGCCATTGGTTTCCTCTCATTTTAACTCTTTACTCATCCCACAATTTATTCCATAGTTCCTCCTCTATCGTATCTGCTGTTTATCATTACAGAAAAAAACGGTTTTTCTCACTTGTACTTCCTTTCCATCATTTTTCCTCTTTCTTCATTATTTAATTACAGTCTTTTGAAAAAGAGGAGCACAAATATAACGACCACAAGGTGTCAGGGAGAGATTACCAGGATGTGTCCCCTCTGTCACCCCATGATTACCTTGGGAAGAGGGCTTCTGCAACTTGGGCCCCTCTCTGAGATCAGAGCTGCTACTCTGAGCCCTGCAAAACCAGGATGTTGCAAAGGAGCGTTGGACAGGGCCAATGGCAAAACGGTGGAAGGGGACAAAGTCCCCTCCACTACAACTATCACATTGGCAGGCCCAATCCTGGAGGAATTTTGCACATTCGAAGTGCAAGGTTGCTTGCTTCTCCTTGGGCCACAGCTCCCATGCTGCTTCTCGAAGTAGAGGCACTCCAAACTGTAGCATTGTTAATGGAAGAGAGGACAGCTCCTCTTGCATTCTGGGAGAAGTAGTTGGACTTGTATCTACAATAGAAAAGGATCAAAGTAATACTCTTTAGAGCACCTGTTCTTTACCTTATAGAAAGCTGCAGGGGAGGTTATGTAGGATCTTAGGATTCAGAGCTGAAAGGAGAAAGAACATTCTAACTTACTGAGTCTCCCTACTTCATTTTACGGCTGAGGAACTGAGGTTAAAGGCACTGCCCGAGGACATATTTAAAAAGCAGCTCAAATGCATCCTCCTTGAAACCTTCAATGGTCCTGGCCAACAACCACCACCACCTTCCTTCCCCTAACATCTCATAGCACCTTGTTTTATACCTGTCTACGAAAAACTTCACCTTGCATTCTATTATCTGTGCATGTGTTTCTTCCTCTTGAGGCCATTTAAAACGTCTTCTTTCACCTTTGTAGTTCCTCTACCCAAATCTCCCGATGTTCCGTCTATTATGTCCAATTAATGAATATTTAGCTGACAAGAATCAAAGCCGCAGAACAAGAGTGGCAAAGCAACATAGGATCCAAAAGCATTTTTTTTACTTTGTAATACAAGCTCTCCAACAATTTCCAGGTTTGAAGCGCACAAAATACCAGTGAGGTTCAGAGCCCAATTCAGTTCTGGCCATTAAAACATGCTCCTCCTTTTGTTCACGGCAAATGTTTTCGACTTCTCACTGGCATTATCACTGCTCTGGAGGGACAGTCAATGAGACTAGAAATGTTGGGTTTTCTCAAAGTGATGCTGCCCATCCCTTGCAAAAAGGAGGGAACAGGAAAAAGTAGAAAGAGAAAACACACGTGATAAACTCCAAAGAACTCCTTAGGAAGTAAGAGTTTTGAGGTAGAAAGTGTGCTGGACCTGAAGGCGAGAAACCTGGCTAGGATGCATGAGTTACGTGACCTTGGGTTGGTTACTCATCTCCACAAACCACAGTTTCTTCACATTACTACTTGCTCACAAATAGTGTGAGGCTATACACATATGAGGTGATATTATTTGACTCTCTAAACCATTATAAATATCCACATTAACACCAATATTTTACATTCTAGGAGAAAATGACATATACACAGATAATATAAAATAATCTTTAAATGTGTCATAGAGGAACCAATAAAAGGTTACAAGATATTAAAGGAAGGCTGCTGTTGGCAGGGATCATTGAACCATCCCTGGAGGATACATATGAGCTGTTTTTTTTTTTTAAACTGGCTAGTAATTCAGGAAGCAAAAAGGGGCAGAGCAAGGGCATTCTAGGAATGGGACATATCAAGAACAAATTAAATCTGATTAAAGATGAGTTTGGCTTATAACACACCCTACTTACTATGCTAAATTGGTTTTTCAAAAATATGACATTAGTTAAACAAAAATGTCCATTGGGGTGGGCCTATGACTGTTTTTCTTGCCTGCATTCATGCCTCTTTCACTTTTTTTCTATCTTCCCTTTGAACACCTTTATAAACTAATGTCTCCTTCTGTAATATTTCCATGTAATGCCCAATATAAGGCTTTGCCTTCCCAAGCCAATACAGGAGCCCTCATTTGAAACCGTTTCCAAGACTGAGAATCAAATGTACTGAGAATCAAACAGTAGCCTTTGCTCACCTAACTCCCCCTTCAGCTTTTTTGCTTGGGTTATCAGCTGGATTGAACAAAGAGCCAGAGCTGACCCAGGTGTAGTCTCTTGGCTTTTGTTGACTAAGCAAAGCACCTGTGACTCCATAAGAGACCTTAACACCTGCTGCATCTTCTTCTTGGTCCATCCAGGGAGGAGGAGTTGAAGAAGGTCTGTGGGAAACCTATGTCCAATGATGGCTGCACACTTAACCAACATCTGTTGTGCAGGGCTTAGCCCGTCCAGTTGGATCACTGCTATTTCTATAGAAAAAGAAATCAATCAGAACACATGTAGCAGATCTCATTACTTATTTCTCCTAGAAATGAGACTGCTCTCAGCCCAGTGAAAGCAAAGAAAGAAAAGAGAAGATAAATGGTTTAAATGGCCTGCCTTTGGTCACACAGAAAGCTAAGACGGACAAAGACACATGACACCAGTACACGTGGGGTCTCCAGAGGACTCACCTTTTAACAAAGGTGGGAGAAAGAGCGTATCCAGATTCACATTTTCCCTGACAGTACAGATGTAAAGCTCCTCTTCAGAGCTGGTGGGGTAAACCTTATACATTACTGATTTGGTGGCACTGGCTATGGAGAGAGAGAACACGGCCTATGGAAGATATCACTGCTTGGTAATTCGGGTTTCAAGTCAAAAGATACAGGAGTTAAGAGAGAAAGAGGATGAAGACAGAGTGAAGCCAAGTTAAAAAATCAACTAGCTTCATCTTCCTTGTTTGATAATAAGAACAAATCTACATCTTTGCCAAATATAGTGACTTCTTATGGCTCCTCCTGCTAGTTCCTTACTCTTTTGCCTCCAAGCCTTTCATACATACATACACACAGATATACATATATAAGTGATATCACACACACACACACAAATGGAACAGTCTCCTTTCTGTTCACCTTACTATATCCCTCCATTTCTTTACATCATAGTTTTAATAAGTATTCCTTAATTTATTCAACCCAAACTCTGAACTTGCAAAATCTAAGTCACCTTTTTATGTAAGTTCCTTGCTTTAACTATGTAATGCCAATATATTTGACTTTATGTATATTGTACCCACTGTTATCTGGTCAAACAAGTATTAGGTGTTGCCATCAGAGGAATTTAAAAATACCTTAATTGAGGATATATATATATATATAATTTGTTTATAATTTATAAATATATAAATAAGAGATTTGGGAAGAAACAGCCTATCATTCTATGAAAGAAACCCTAATTATCAGTAAGAAAAAGCATCTGGGGGCGGCTAGGTGGCGCAGTGAATAGAGCCCCGGCCCTGGAATCAGAAGGACCTGAGTTCGGAGCTGGCCTCCGACACTTAATCCATACAAAAACAAAAACCTAGCCGTGTAACCTTGGGCAAGTTACTTAACCCCAATTGCCCTAAAGGGGCGGCTAGGTGGCGCAGTGAGTAAGAGCGCCGGCCTCGGAGTTTGGATGACCCGAGATCAGATCCGGCCTCAGAAAATGAGCACCCACGCATAAATAATGACTAGCCGTGTAACCTTGAGCAAGTTACTTAACCCCAATTGCTTTAAAAAAAAAAAAAAAAAGCATCTGCCCCACAAGGCAGGAGTGGTGGAATGGTCTCCTCCTGGGAAAGAGATTCCAGCAGGTCAGGCATACCAAGTACCTGTAGGAAGCAATTAAGCTTACTGGTAAGCATCTCCCATTTGCTATCCTCCTCCTCCTCTTTCCGTAGGACATGGAAAAGCAGCACCTCCCAGGAAAGGAGGTTCTGGCGCAGGACCTCACAATAGAGGGGCACACCAAAGCTCCTGTGGAGAAAGTAGCTGCAAAGAGAGAAGGGTGTGGACCTGACTGATGAAGGCCACATGAAGGGGACTTAAGGCTGGCTCACAGTTAGAAGCTAATCTTCCCTTGTTAGATTCACATCCATGTGATTAGCACTGACAAAGAAAAGCAATTGCAAAGAGGATATAAAATAGTAGATGATTTGTAAGAGCTAATGTTTTAGCTCTGCAGTGCATATGCTTTTCTAAAGTTTTAAAGGGCAAATGTTAAGTAATATAAGAAGACTGATTCTCCTAATTTTTTCTTATATTATTAAGAAAGTCCCTAAGAAGGGGTCCTGGAGACAGGGGGGAAACTGGCGTAGCTATAGATACCTCACAAAATGATCCCACATATCTATTAAAAGTCGATTATATATACTTAAGCTTTTCTATAGACAGCCCATGGTGGTTTCCTTGTGGTCCAGGTACTAATTAGTCATGAGAACCACTACCACTAACAGTACCCTTCCCATTCCCTGTATAAGGGAAACCTGGACCTACTCCCTTATAATATAATGGTCTTGGCCACTCACATCTGCAGCTCTCGGGGGATGCTCACCACCCCCAGATCCTGACACACCATTTCCAGCAGTGAGGGAGGTTCGAGTACTGGCAGAGTCACGTAGGCAGCTTGGGGGCTTTGTATGAAATTCTGTGCCAAATTACATAGGGCAGGTGTGGACGATAGGGCCATCACCATGACAACAGGAACACTGGAGAGCAATGTCACCAAAAACTCCCAAGAGGCTGTGTCTATGTACTGGGCCTCATCAAAGAGGAAAATCAGTGATTCTTCCTTCACTGCCTTAAAACAACAGCAAATAAAGAACAAAGATTTCTAAATTAGACACAAAACCTCCAAATTTCTAAGCCTATTGGGAATTTCATACTATTAACTTATTTGAAAACCACTATTTCTAAAGTTGGGAAAGTTAACAGATTCATTTATTCATCACCAATGGGGTCTAAGGCCAGTTCAGCACGGGGTTAGGTACTTAGAAATGTATCCTATGTCCAGCCAACATTTAACTTAACATTTGTTTTACAAATACTGTGACTTAATTGGTATAGGAACTCTTGGTGAGCACATCAGCAATTGCTCTGCAAAATATAGTCTTAGAGAACTATCTGGGGAAATTGGGCCGGAGAAGTTAGATAGGCCCAGGGTTATAAAGTCAATACATGACAACAGTAAGACTCAAAACAAGATATTCCTGATTCTAAAGTCAGTTTTCTGCTTCTCCTGGATGTCTTTACATATGGCTCCCATATTTACTTGATAAAAAAAAATTTTGGGAATAGAAAATAATTTATTTTCTTCTGAGTTGCAAATGTAATTCAAATGTCAAAAAAATGTCTAAGACATCTAAAAAAATGGGAAAGATGTTGTCTATTAAGACAGCACCAATATCTTGAAAACATTTCTTGACCCACCAAAAGCTTAGTTTGTTGCCGGGCAGAGTGCCACATATGCCTGCTTCTTGGGTAATCACACCCAATAGGCATGCACAAAAGGAGATCATTTGCACATAGAAAACTTGTACGTCGCATTGCCTAACACTCTCAATCTTCTGCAATAATGAAGTGAGGCACAAATGGCTGGGCAAATCAGAATAACAGGCAACACCACAACAACCTTTCTTTGTCCTTGTGTTTTTGTACCATTACTTGTGATACACAGGAATCTGAACAGGAAAAAACAAACTGGAAAGAACAGTTCTATTTGCTGAACCTTATATGGAATTTAATTTAAATATGAATTTTCTATCAGCACTCAGACCAAAGTTGTTCAAACGGCAAATTAAATTGAACAATCTAAAGAACTAATTCAAATCTGAAAACCTGTAGAGAGGCAATCTCCAAATTTTAAAGAGTTTTACAGGTCTTTTGCTTTTTATAGTTACTTCTTGACATACCACCATTCCCCTGCATCACCAAGTCTTCCTCTTTCAAACAAGTTACATTGTGAAATGCTTGTTAAAATGTTTGAAACTGGGAATACCTTCCCTAATTGACACATGTTAAAAACTATCATGTTGTTCCTGGATTAATCCACAAGTTATTTAACTCATATTAAACATTTGCAATGAAATGAGCTTAGAAAACAGTACTGCTCTATTACTTACTAATCATTAAACAAACAACAACAACAAAAAAACATAATAAAACTGAGTGATTATCTTCTCTGCTCACCTGTGTCTCATAAAAATCCTAGCTTCCTTCTCACCATCCCACGTGACATCTTCTACATGAAACTTTTCTTGTTATTAAAATTCTTTTTCTTGAAATTACTTTATACGTATTTGTGCTTATGTTGTATCCTCCCAGTACAATGCATGCTACACACAATGACTATATTGTTTTTGCCTTTGCAGCAACAAGGACACACAAGGGTGCCTTGTACGTAGTAAGGGTTTAAATGTTTGTTGGATTAAGTAATTTTTTAAAACTTATTTGGAACACTGGTATGTGAGGAAAGAACATTTAATCATGTTTCCCTCATCTCAGTAGGAAGGTAGGGGACTACTGATGTGGAAATGTTGTATACTATATCAGATATGATCACTGAGTCAATTGGTTTTGGAGCATTAATTCCTTTCTTTTTGTAAGAGATGGTTATATGGAAGCATGGACTATCAGGAAATGATTGTGGTATAAAAAAGGACAATGAAAGAGTGTTTTGGTTTTTTTTTTAAGCAAGTTGAGGAGACAGAGATTGTGGTAACAATTCAGTAGCAGAGTTTCTGGTTACTTTCAAGGGTCTTAGGAGTTGATGTCAAAGGTTCTTTATTCTTTTTAATTCCAAAATTTAAGGTTTGCTTTACTACTTATCACAATTAGGGACATTTTAGGGGTTTACAAAAAACAAAAATGTGATAGGAATGAACACTGCATCTCAGAATGAGGCAAATAACACTCTAAGTAAGCAAAGTGGCTGACTCTCCTAAGTATGCTTTCTGCCACCCATCCCTTTGCAGCAGGTGAAGAAATGAAGTGTTTTAGTTTCCAAGCACATTCTGAGTTCCTAAGGGACTACAGTTTACATTTAAAATTAATATAAGAGATAGCAATGTCAACAGAGGAAGCAGGCAAAGTAGGCGATGATATCTGTGAGAAATTGAAAGCGTTCTTTAGCACGATTAAGCTGAAATGTGGATAGAATTTTTCACATATGACAAAGTACCCACCTCCTGGAGCAACTGGATCAAACAGGCTTTAATTTTTTTCTGTCTGTCTAGGTCATCCATGTGGTAAACTATGAAGGACAAGGGAAACTGGCCAGAAAGATAATTCAATAATTACCATTTAAAGCACCTATCCAATCAGTAACACTCAAACAGGGAGACTACCCAAAGGGAACTATCAGCTGAGGAATATTCAGTTCTGATAGGTAAAGGACAGGAGAAAGGGAATTCCTTTATAGAGTCCATAGGATTTTAGAGTTAGAAAAGGCCTAAGTGGTCACCTAATATGACCCCCCACCCCAGTATAAAGCTGAGGAAATTAAAGTCAAAATAATTTGAACTGACTTGCCCAAGGTCACACAGGATTTACATAGTAAAGCTAGGACTGAAACCAAACTTTCTGATTCCAAATCCAATGTTTTTTCCACCATTTTGAGAAATATGCAAGTTTTACATTTGTAAGACCATCCCTAATGGAACAGACCACTGCATACTCAAGATTGTGGAATATTCATGAAGTGTACAGCCCAGGGCCCAGCTGGGCAGTTCTAGTGTTCTAGGATTGGGTTTGGATATCAGTGCTCAAGAGAGAAAAAAAAAACTACTGTCATTTCCTAGTATAGGCTTCTGAGTAATGCTAAGAAGCCAAGATGGATTTCTTTCTCTACATCTTAAGTACAAGTTAGTGCCCCAGGCTGCCTGGCCAACCCTGTGATGAGTGACTATACTATCCATGGTATAACATTACCTATGGATGCAGTGCAAGACAGGCTGGTGAAACAGGGTAGGAAAAGAAATGGGTTTCTGGACTAAGGAATTGTATTTCTGAGTCAGGTTGCTAATAGGAGCTACATATGCTGGTCAGGGTTGAGACAAGATCTTGAAAGAAGCAATGCTTCCAAAACCACCATGGACTAAGAACACTAGATTAGGAGACAAAGTCCAAAGGATTGAAGGAGAACTTGATCCCAAATCCTGTCATTAATAAGAACCAACATCAATCAAACAACCAATTTAAGCAAGAAAAGCCACTGCCTTCATCACCTTCACAAAGAACAGGTCATTGAAAATGCAGTGAAGTGGTTCTTCTACTACCCCACAAAGGTGGCTACGGAGGAGCTGCTGACGGTCATGGGGTGGGCACAGGTCAATCTCAAAGAAGATAGCCATAAGTGTCTGGATGGTGTAGAAGCAATGTCCAGCATCTGCTTTCTTCAGCTCCATTGCCAAAACCCTGTTAACACAGTAGTTTACCACAGAGTTCCATATTACAGAAAAAAGTCATACAGTAAACTTTCCAGGATCTGAGTTTGGGGTATATTGTGTGTGTGAGAGAGAGAGTGAAAGCAAGGAAGGAAAAGAGGGTGAAGGGGAAGAGAAGAAAAAGAAAGAGGAGAGAGGGAGGGGGAGAGGGAGAGAGAGGTGGAGAGAGAGAGAGAGAGAGAGAGAGAGAGAGAGAGAGAGAGAGAGAGAGAGAGAAAAGAGAGAAGAGAAAGTCTTCACCTGTACCCCTCCTTCTGAGCCAGGTAGTTAATTTCTGCTAATAGCTGGCTTTTCCCATAGCCCTTTTCACCTTCATACAGAACCACTTGCCCTTCCTTCTGCTGCACAAATTTCTGCAATGCCATCTGAAAGGTTTCTAGTTCTTTTTCTCGTCCTGAAAGAGACAGAGTCCTTACCATTTTTGCCTTGTACAAAAAAATGCTCACTTAGTATTTAATGATATGAATTGAATGACATCTTAGGATAGCTTTATACTGGTCCCTGGAAGGCCCACTAAGGGTTTTAAAATACAAGCTATTTTTTAATTTGTCTCCTCCAAACATAACGTGTATTAGGATGTATGGTGGTTTGAGGTATTACTCTGAAACTGAGTTTCTTAACATTTTTGCTTCATGGACTACTGTGGCCATCTGGAGAAGCCTATGGACCCCTTCTTGGAATGTTTTTAAATACACAAAATAAAATACATAGGCTTACAAAGGAATTATATTGGATAGAATTCTTAAAATTTCTTTTTTTTTTAAGTTCATGGAAAAGGCAGGGACTTGCCTGAGCTCTCTCCAAACTGCTCCAAATACCTTTAAAAAAAATGACTCCAAGCAAATTCTAAAGCAACAGAACCCACAAAAAGACAGAGCAAAATAAATTTCCAGCCCAAGACAACTTGGGCTGTCTTAGGTGATGTCTATGATGTCTTAGACTATGGTTGGCAGGAAAGGTCTGCTGCACCATGTTGAGAGAGGAGCACAGTCCAAAGCAGGCTGTGCCAGCACAACCCCAGCAAACCAATAGCAGGCCTTGGAAGTGACTGAATCATCAGTGGCAGCAGCTGCTTCCAGAGCTCTCAGCCCACAACTGGTCAGAAAGAGATCACAGGGGTCTCTTTGCTAACGTTAAGGCAGGATTCTGCCCACACTTGGATCCAGGTTACAGTGCTATGTAGCAGTCACAGGGTGAGGAGGAGCACCTGCAGAGCTCACAGACACAGTGTAGCGTGTTTGTGGTCATTCACAGACCAGAGCACAGGCCAAGAGAAGAGTAAACACCTCTCCTGACATCACACAACTGCACAAAACCCCTAAAGCTTAGGACTGCACCCTCCACCTTGGAAGCAGAACCTTACTTAAGCAAAGAGTTAAAAATCAAGTAATGGGCTAGGGAAATGAGCAAACAACAGAAAAATAAAAGCTACTATGGTGACATGGAAGATCAAACACACACTCAGAAGAAGACAACAAAGTCAAAGCTTCTACATCCAAAGCTGCCAAGAAAAAACAGGCCACAGAAGAGCTCAGAAAGGATTTTGAAAATCAAGCAAGAAAGGTAGAAGAAAAAATTGGGAAAAGAAATAAGAGTGATGCAAGAAAATCACAAAAAATTAGTCAACAATTTGGTAAAGGAGAGACACAAAAAATTACTGAAGAAAATAACACCTTAAAAAACAAATGAGGTCAAATGGAAAAGGAGACTGAAAAGCTCACTGAAGAAAATAATTCCTTAAAATTTAGAATGGAGCAAATAGAAGCTGATGACTTTATGTGAAATCAAGAAACAATAAAACAAAAGAATGAAAAAAATAGAAGACAATATGAAATGTCTCATTGGAAAAACAACCAACCTGGAAAACAGATCCAGGAGAGATCATTTTATAATTACTGAACTACCTGAAAGTCATGATAAAAAAAAAGAGCCTAGACATCATCTTATAAGAAATCATCAACGAAAATTTCCTAATATTCTAAAACCAGAGGATAAAATACAAATTGAAAGAATCCACCGATCAGCTCCTGAAAGATTCCAAAATGAAAAATACCAGGAATATTATAGCCAAATTCCAGAATTCCTGGGTCAAGGAAAAAATACTGAAAGCAACATAAAGAAACAATTCAAGGATGGTGGAACCATAGTCAGGATAACACAAGATTTATCAGCTTCTATATTAAAGGATCACAGCACTTAGAATACAATATTCTGGAGGGCAAAGGAGCTAGGATTACAACAAAGAATCACCTACCCAGCAAAACTGAGTATAATCCTTCAGGGGAAAAAATAGACATTCAATGAAACAGAAGACTTTCAAGCATTCTTGATGGATTGACCAGAGCTCAATAGAAAATTTGACTTTCAAATAAAACTCAAGAGAAACAAAGGTAAACAAGAAAGGGAAATCATAAGGGACTTAATAAAGTTAAATTGTTTACATTCCTACAGGAAAGATGATACTTGTAACTCATAAAAACTTTCTCATAATTAAGGTGGTTAGAAGGAGTACGTATAGACAGAGGGCACAGGTGTGAGTTGAAAATGAAGGGATGATATCTAAAAAAATAAAATTAAGGGATGAGAGAAGAATGTACTGGGAGGAAGAGAAAGGCAGAGGTAGAATGGGGTAAATTATTTCACATAAAAGACATAAGAAAAAGCTTTTACAGTGGAGGGGAAGAGGAGAGAGGTGAGAGGGAGTGAATGAACCTTCCTTTCATCAGACTGGTTCAGAGAGAATAATATACACACTCAAGTGGGTATAGAAATCTATCTTACCCTACAGGAAAGGAGGAGGGGAAGGGGAGAAGAGAAGGGGGTGGGGATGATAGAAGGGAGGACAGAGTAGGGGAAGGGGTAATCAGAAGCAAAATTTTTTTTTGCTTTTTGGAGGGCAATTGGGGTTAAATGACTTGCCCAAAGTCACACAGCTAGTAAATGTGTCAAGTGTCTGAGGCTGGACCTGACTCCAGGGCCAGTGCTCTATTCACTGCGCCACCTATCCACCCCAGCAAAATACTTTTGAGGAGGGACAGGGTTAAAGGAGAGAATAGATAGAATGGGGAAGGGGGAGAAATAGGATGGAGGGGAATACAGTTAGCAATAGTAACTGTGAAAAAAATTTGAATCAAGTTTCTCTGCTAAAGGCATTATTTCTCAAACATATAAAAAACTGAGTCAAATTTATAAAAATAAGAGCCATTCCCCAATATATAAATGATCAAAAGATATGATCGGTTTTCTGATGAAGTAATCAAAGCTATTTATAGCCAAATCAAAAAATGTTCTAACTCACTATTAATTGGAGAAATGCAAATTAAAACAGTTCTGAGGTACTATCTCATACCTATTAGATTGGCTAACAGGACAAAAAAGGTAAATGATAAATGTTGGAGGAGATGTGGGGAAAATGAGACATTAATGTACTGTTGGTGGAGTTGTGACCTGATTCAACCATTCTGTAGAGCAATTTGGAACTATGCCAAAAGGGCTATAAAACCATGCATACCCTTTGACCTAGCAACACCACTACTAGGTCTGCATCTCAAAAGAGATTAAAAAAAAAGGAAAAGGACCTATATGTACAAAAAAAATATTTATAGCAGCTCTTTTCTAGGTGACAAAGAATTGGAAATTGAGGGGACATTCATCAACTGGGGAATGGCTGAACAAATTGTGTTATGTGATTATGATGGTATACTATTGTACTATCAGAAATGATGAGCACGATGCTCTCAGAAAAACTTGGACTTACATGAGCTATGAACTTATGCAAAGTGAGATGTACTGTGTACAAAGTAACAGCAATACTGTAAGATGATCAGCTGTGAATGACTTATTCTCAGCAATACAATGATCCAAGACAACTTTGAATGACCTATGATAAAAAATGCTATCTGCCTCCAAAGAAAGACCTGATGGTGTCTGAATACAGATTAAAGCATACAAAGACTCACATGGGAAACATATCACAATTAAACTATATAAAAGGGAAATTAATTGTTCCCACAAATTGATCATAGCCCTTCATCTATAATTCTCCAGAGTAATATAAATCCAAAGATAGAATGGAAGAAATCCTAGACTGGGTAACTTAATCCACACACACACTCAACTCTGCCTGACTCCATGCAAACAATGCAGCCCTTCTACACTACTGCTATTATAACCCTCCTTCCCTGATACCTAAGAGAGTACCCCTTATTTTGTCATAAGGAAAGTATTGCCCTTGGCTCCTGATCCTAACTCATAGAAAAAAAACAAAAACATTAGCATAGGGGTACTGGTTAGCTGCAGCTAAAACTTCTTATTCCCATATCCCTGACCTCTAGTTTGGGTCCACTTCTGCTCCATGGATAGACACAAGATGTTTCCCCTCTCTCAAACCTGAACTAAGTTCTAAACTCTTTAAGTTCAATTCCCAAAATCTTCTTTTCCACTCCTAAAACTGTCCTCCAAAAAAAACCCTAAAAACACGAACGAAAACTTGTCCTCCACACCAAAGATTTTAACCCTTCTGAGGGCAATGTCATTACTTCTCACATCTCCTAGTGCCCCCAGCCATTTGACCCAATTTGACCCTAATTTGACCCAAAGGTTCCCCAAAGTGGGGAGGGCCCAAAAAATTCCAGGAAAAATTATAGACTTGTAAATTGAAATAACCCAACCTAACCATTTAATAACTCATTAATGAGGCCTATTATGCCCAGAGAAACCTTGACATATTGGTTTATAGCCTATGTATGGCCAATGAGCCAACCTTAACTCAAAAATTCTTTGATAATTAGGAAGAATTAGTAAAGGCTTCTTGGGGATATAGTGAATTTTTAAACCTTTTCTCCCAGATCTCAGAAAGGACTTACTCTACTATGCTCCATCATGATTCTACTCCTGACCAATATGGATAGCATCCCTGACTCTGGAAGCATGTAAATAAAATATCCTAGCCCTCCTCAATGACTTGGTAGTTGGTAGTCATAAAGCCTTTAAAAATAAGCTGCTGCTTGGTTTCCCCCGTAAATACTACTTATTTACACCATTATAGTTTACTGAGGAAAACCCGTTTTCTACTGACAAAATTCAAGCTATTTTTAAAATTTACCATCTGACTCTCCAAAGACAGGTATGAGGATTGGGGCAGAGCTGGCTACTCTAGACAAGGAGTTTTAGGCAGCAAACTCTAGACAGAGCCCTACAGGACAACACTTACGACCCCACCTGTAAGCCTCTCCTACGCTACAAATTAAGTGAGGCATTTATTACTCTGAAACCAGATCTACCACTACCCCTTGCCCCAAGCCTCCCTTCCCCTTATTTTGTCATAAGGAAAGTATTGCCCCGAGCTCCTGATCCTAACTCATGAAAAAACGAACCTTTAGCATGCTGCTTATTATAGCCCCATCTAGGCTTCTGTGTCATCTCGTTGCCTCCACATCTCAGACCTGTTCGAGCCACCACCCTATTGTCAAGAAGGTGGCTGACTACTGACCATCCCTCAATCATTCATGGTGCTCTTTCTAAAAAGACAAAGCCAGCATATTTCCAACTCTAGACTAACTAAATATAAAAACCTTTTGCTGTCAACAGTCAATATGACCCTTAGAAAGCTGTCTTCTACTTAATGTTGATTCTCTGTTAACTACAGCTTCTGATGGTGAACCATATAACTTTATTTTTGATACTTTACAGAATTTTACTTTCAGGTTTGATGTGAAGGCTTATCCTCTTTAGGATCCTGACCTCCTCCTCTTCCTGGTAGATAGCACCTGCCTTCAAGGGATACTCAAGAACAATTCAATATGGGATACTCTGCTACATCCAACATTTTATACAGAAACAGTTTTACTCCCTTATGACTATTCTGTCAAAGTGATAAACTTACTGAACTGCGGAGCCAAGATGGTGGAGTAGAAGCACAAACTTGGCGTGGGCTCCCACTCCAATCATTTCCAATACATGTAAAAAAAATGACTCTAAACAAACTTTAGAACTACAGAACCCACAAAGTGACAGAGAGAAATAAATCTCCTGCTGAAGGAAGCCTGACAGGAGGACAGGAAAGGTCTATTGCACCGATCTGGGAGTTGAGCTCAGTCCAGCATGAGCTGTGGGGTTCCAGCACCAGGACAGCCCCAAGTAGGGGCTGCTGGAGCAGACTTCAGGAGAGTGAATCATCAGTAGCTGTGGCAGTTTCCAGACTTCTCAACCCATAAATGCCAAAGTAAAAGGTCAGTGTAAAACTCTGTTGGAACAGGGGGTAACTGAAGAGTGGGGTCTGGCCCCTACCCTCAAGGCAAGAAGCAGCTGAAGGCACAGCAGCCATGCAGCTACTGCTGCATGGCTCCTTCTAGAGGTCCTGGCCTGCAGATCATAGGGGGAACAAGCGATCATTCAGAGGATAGTCACTTTTGCCTTAATCTGCTTGGATCTGGATCCCAGTCTTGGGTGGTGGTCCTGGGGTGTGTGATTAGTGAGCCAAAGTTTGTGGGGTCTGTAGAGATGGCACCCTCCTAATAGCTCCAGCAGCTGCAAAAACCCCAGCAATTTGGGACAAAGCTCTCTCCATTCTGGAAGCAGAGTTCTAACCTAGCAAAGAGCTCAAAAGTCAAGTAATTGGCTGGCAATATGAGCAATCAAAGGAAGCACAAACAGACCATAGAATCCTTTTTTGGGGGGATAAAATGGATCAAGGCATGGAGTGGGAGGAAGATGGCAAAGTCAGAATTCCTGCATCAAAAGCCTCCAAGAAAATATGAATTGGTTACAGGCCATGAAGGAGCTCAGGAAGGATTTTGAAAATCAAGTAAGAGAAGTAGAAGAAAAATTGGGAAGAGAAATTAAAATGACACAAGAAAATCATGAAAAGTGAGTCAACAGCCTGCTAAAGGAGACCCAAAAATGCACTGAAGAAAATACACCTTAAAAAATAGACTAATTCAAATGACAAAAGAGGCCCAAAAAGCCAATGAAGAGAAGAATGTTTTAAAAAGCCAAATTTGCCAGACAGAAAAGGACTTTCAAAAAGTCACTGAAGAGGATAACTCCTTCAAAATTAGATTGGAGCAATTGGAAGCTAATGACTTTAGGAGAAATCAAAATACTATAAAACAGATCCAAACAAATGAAAAAGTAGAAGGCAATGTGAACTATCACATTGGAAAAACTATTGACCTGGTAAATTGATCCAGGAGAGATCATTTAAAAATTATTGGATTACCTGAAAGCCATGATCAAAAAAAGAACCTAGACAACATCTTTCAAGAAACTATCAACCAAAATCTCCCTGTTATTCTAGAACCAGAGGGCAAAATAGAAATTTAAAGAATTCACCAATCACCTCTTGAAAAAGATCCCCAAAAGAAAACTCCTAGGGATATTATAGCCAAATTCCAGAGTTCCATGGTCAAGGAGAAAATACTGCAAGCAGTCAGGAAGAAACAATTTGAGTACAGTGGAAACACAATCAGGATAACACAAAACCCAGTAGCTTCTAGATTAAGGGATCAAAGGGCTTGGAATATGATATTCCAGAGGTCAAAGGAGCTAGGATTAAAACCAAGAATCACCTACCCAGCAAAACTGAGTATCATGTTGCAGAGGAAATGGTCATTCAATGAAATAGAGGACTTTCAAGCATTCTTGATGAAAAAACCAGAGATGAACAGAAAATTTGACTTTCAAATACAAGACGCAAGAGAAGCATGAGAAGGTAAACAGGGAAAAGAAACCATAAGGAACTTATTAAAGTTGAACTATTTATATACCTTCACAGAAAAACGATTACTATAACTCATAAGACTTTTCTCAGTATGAGGATAGTTGAAGGGAATATATATGTACATATATGTATACATACATATATGTATGTATAGGTGGGTGTATGTGTATATAAATATATATGTGAGTATGGGCTTATGTATATTCATTTATACATAGACAGAAGGCACAGGATAAGTTGAATATGAAGGGATGGTATCTAAAAAATAAAATTTAAGAGATGAGAGAGGAATTTTTTGGGAGGAGAAAGAGAGAGATAGATTAGGGTAAGTTATCTCATATAAAAGAGGCAAGAGAAAACTGTTACAATGGAGGGGAAGAGCGGGAAGATGAAAAAGAATGGGACAACCTGATTCTCACTGTATTTGGCTTAAGGAGGGAATAACATACACACTCAATTGGGTATCTTACCCTACAGGAAAATGGGGGGATAGGGGATAAGAGGGAGATGATAGAAGAGAGGGCAGATTGGGGTGAGGGTAGTTAGAAGCAAACATTTTTGAAAAGGGATAGGGTCAAAGGAGAAAATAGAATAAGTGGGGGGCAGAATAGGATGGAGGGAAATATACTTAGTCTTTCACAATATAACTACTGTGGAAATGATTTGGTTAACTGCACATGTACAACCTATACTGAATTGGTTATCTTCCCAATGGGGTGGTTGAGGAGGGAAGAAGGGAAAAAATCTGGAACCCAAAGTTTTAAAAATAAATGTTTAAAAATTTGTTTTTTACATGCAACTGGAAAACAAGATATACAGGTACTGGGATATAGAAACCCATCTTGCCCTACCAGAAAGTTAGGAGGGTAATGGGGGAGGATATAAGAGAGAACAGATTCGGGGAAGGGGTATTCAGTAGGCTTGCTATTTTGGAGAGGGGGGAGGGGAAAGACAGGGAGAAAAATTGTAACTCAAAATCTTGTGGAAATGAATGATGAAAACTAAAAATTAATTAATTAAAAAATAAACTTACTGTCCTGCCTCTTGCCTATGTTATAGCTTTAAAAAAAAAGAAAAGAACAAAGACTGTGTCACTGATTCTAAATATGCTTTTGGTCAAATGTGGAAACAAAGACCTTTCCTCACTTTATCCAGGGCCTATATCGATAATGACTGTCATGTTAACATATGGGTAAGATGCCTTTAACAGGAGAGGCACCCTGCCTGCTGCTGTTACAAAATGTAAAGCTCATGTGACCCTTCCCTCCAAGCTAAAGTCACCAGAAGAAACATTCTAGTGTTCCCTTCTGGAGCATGTGGTCCCTTCTGGCCCTCAGGCTCCTAAATCTGCTCTTAGTTGTCTATCAACAGATCAGTCACCAATAGTCAAGGATCAAAAACATTAAAAAATTACTAGTGGCAGACACCCTGGAAGACAGTTCTCTGCAAAAAGACTCTCTTTTGGCATTTCTCACTTGGCGACTTAATGGCACCAAGGGAGCTCCTTCCACATTGTCTAGTCTTCTGACCTGCTCTGAGGGTATGAGGTCAGGGTGGGGAGAGGGGAATGATTACAACAATACAGAAAAATAGATTCTTTCCAACCATTTCTTCCTTCCCACAACAGGACATCTTCATGATTTACACAGCCCACAAATTCTGCAAAGGGGAAAAACCACCCCTGCTGCCTGTGTCCCATCATTTGGACCCTTTGCTAACTAGCAGGTTAATTTCATTCAGTTACCCATGTGTTGTTCTCAATATTGCTGGCACTTAACTTGCTCAGAACCTCCTAACAGAACTCATGACCAGATTCAGATTGTCACTTACTATAGTGATAGGGAAGTCAGATCATTAAAGATGTCTATAAGGCACTTGATATACAACAACTACCCTGTAGCCTACCTGCAATCCAATGGAGTGACAAAACATAAAAACATGCTTAGTCATAATTTGCACAGAAATTTTCTTCAAGTGGTCTGATAATCCCGTCACCCTCATACAGATCAGACACTGGGAACATAACCTTATACCATATGAGATTCTCATGACATACCCTATGCAAATGGCAGGTACATCTCTAGATATCACTTAGACTTCCAGTTAACAAATGAAATTGTGGCAAATTGTTTTAAAGCACTAAAGAAATATGTAAGATCAACAGATTTTGATAGTTTTATTCTGTTTGATTCACCCTGTCACAATCTCATCTGAGAGACCACATCTATGTAAATGCCCTCCGACCCTGCTGAAAGGGTCTATCCTGCATCTTGTTGAATGCCCGTGCCATAGTCCACTGCCAATGCCATCAAATGCAACCTCATGAATCACAAAGAAAAAGGTCCAACTTGGACCTTGGCATCCCTGCCTCCTTCCCTATACCTAGTACCCCTTCCTCATGTCCAGAGAAAAGAAACTCCAGAACAGTACTTATAATCTGCTATGACCCCTGCTATGCCTCAGTCCTAAAACTTGATTGGAGGATATGTGTTTAGAGGAAGTGAAACCAAAGTGTTTTTACTGACTGGGTTATCATTATTCACTATAGTTTCAGTCTCTATAACAGATCCTAGATTGAAGTATGGTCCACACACATATACTGCTCTGTTGGAAGAACTAGCTCTAATTAATGTTTTCTCTCTTTTGATGTAATAAACCCATATTTTATCACCTGCCTTGTGATCATATTTGCAGGATGAATTGGTGACTTCCTGACTTAGGCATATGAATAATCAATCTCATGTCTTACTGGGGATGTTAGCATGTGCTCACATACTGTGAAGAAGGGATCCTGCTAATCAGCATACAAGCAATCAACTCAGCTTCTCCCTTTTATCAATAATTACCCTTTATTTCCTAGTATGGTGTTTTGAGAACCCTGGCAATGTATTTAATAGTTCTCACTTTGTTTTCTTCAGCTTACCCAGTATGCCATTCTATCCAGGATGGGAACTTAAGCCATTTCCTTAAGATTTGCTTCAGAAACCTTTATCTCTAACAACCCTGTGCAAGGAGGTGCCTCTAGAGCAGGGAGAGTACCTCAACAAGACACCTTAACATACATCTGCAGTGTAACTCCACTCTTCCTCTGACTCCTTGGCTACTGCTGACCTCGGTGAATATTGCCATGGTGGACATTGCCTACTGTACTGTATGATCCACTTCCAAAATGCAGATACAGAATATATCAAGTGCTCCAAGAGAAGTCAGATTCTATGTATTATTTTCCTGTCACTGCCCTAAGAGGATCAGATTTAGACCTTGAAGGTACCTTAGAGGTCATCAAGGCCATCACTCTTTTTTTCCAGACAAGGAAACTGAGCCTATAGAGGCTAAATGACTTGCCTAGGATCATGAAATTAAGTTTTCAAGGTGGGATTTGAACCCAGGCCTTCCTGACTCCAAGTCCAACACTCCATCTACTATGCCACACCACCTCTCTCATCTTTCTTCCAACTGACTTTTCTAATTTCTAAGTGAAGGTTATGACTCTTCCTCCATACCCAGCTTGACCATCCCCCTCACACTAGTTAAAATGGCTAACATCATCCAATGTTCTGTCCACCTGAGAATCTGTTTCCTCACCCGGCCACAGAGGATCCTTTCAGCCTTGAGAAAAATGTTTAAGTATCTGCCCAGTGCTTAGCTAGTGGGATAGATCTCTCTTCCATTTGCAATTCAAGGAAAGCCTTACATCCTTCATTTCTCATCAGAACATGAAGAAATGCCATTGAGAACTTACTGGCCACACACAACTCTGTTTTTCCTAAAATTGTGTGTACCAGGACACCAAACTTGGTGTATGCAAACTTGAGAAAGTTCTGATAAATCTCTTTACTTCCCTGAAAATTACTGCTAATATCACTAACAACTCTCCGTAAGCACTCTAGAATACAATGCTTTCCTTCAAACAATTCCCCACTGACAAGAGAATCACACTGGATTTCTCTCAAAGTGGAATCTGCACTCTGATCCACATCTCCTATGCACCTGCACCAACCAGTCCAGAAATCACAGAAACCAATCTAGACATCATCCAGGGTTTTTTATTTTCCCTGCAACAAAAGATACAAATTGGACCCTGTTACCCAGATTCCCCAACTTGGGGATTTCATATTGGGTTGCTTTTACTGCTTTTTATTCCACTACAGGTCTCCGAGTACAGATTCAAGCCCTCTTCATATCAGGACTAATGTTGTTCACCTAATCTCCTAACTCCTGCTCTGCAGTCCCCAGCTGCTGACTTTGCATTTGCAGAACTGATAGACAAGATATCCTTGAATGAAGCTAATATGGCTTCAAAGTAGGAAGAGTAAAAGCAAAAAAGAAAGGGGCGATGGGCTCCCTTTCTTTCCTTTTGCTGACACGAGTAGCCTCAGAAACAGACCTCCACATTTTGGAGCACAAGGCTGTACACTTCTATTTTGTGCCTCACACTCAAAAACATACCCCCCTGGATTCCTGCTGGGAGGTGGATAAACAGATGAGCTTTTACAATGCTGAACAATGAGATAAGTTCTAGATATAGATCAGTCTGCCTGTAAGGCCAGAGAATTACTTTCTTAAAGAGTCTCTCCATATATCTATATGTCTGTGTTTCTTTACTCTTGAATAAAAGCTTCTGATGACCTATTCAAGAGTGTAAACTGGGATTATTATCATGACATATAAACTGATGCAAAAAAAGGGAGCACATCCAGGAAAACAACATACTCAATGACAACAATGTGAAAGAAAGAACAACAAAACAATTGAAACTGAATACTGTGAAATTATGATGAGCTGGGGCAGCTAGATGGCACAGCGATTAGAGCACTGGCCCTAGAGTCAGGAGGACCTAGGTTCAGCCTCAGACACTTAACACAAAAAATAGCCATGTGACCTTGGGAAAGTCACTTAACCCCAACTGCCCTCCAAAAAGCAAAAAATAAAAATAAAAAATAAAGAAATTATGATAAGCAAACTTGACCCCAAAGGAGACATATAAGAATATACTTCCCCCCTTCTTTGATGAGGTGGGGAACACAATTTAGAACACTGAACATAATGTCAGATTTGGTTGATACATTTATTAGTTTTAATAAAAACTATCAAAAATTTTAAATTAAAAAAAATGTAATGAAGTTTCCCAAAAGAAATTACTGAAGATTCTTGATCAGGGGAGTGGCATGGTCAGATTTGTTCTTCAGGAATATTACTACGGTAGCTGTGTGACAGAGAGGGGGAGGGCTGAAAGTTGCAGATCAATTAGGTGGCTACTGCAGTGGTCTAAATGAGAGGTGCTAAGGACCTAAACTAGGGCAGTGGTTGTGAGTGGGAAGCCACAAGAGATGTTGTAGGAGATGTTGTAAAACTGACAAGACGTGGCAACTAACTGGATTGGAAGGGGAGGCGTGAAGGTGAAAGGTCAAAAATAAGTACCAGGTTAACGAGCTGTCAGGGATAGACAGTGAGGTCCACTCTGGACAAGTTAAATATGAGGCACCCACGAGACCTGCAGGTGAAGATGTCCACAGGCAGTTAATGATAGGAGGCTGGAATCCAGATGATCTATGAAGACCAGAAATGTAGATTTGGCAATCATCTACACAGACATGATAATTGAATCTATAGGGGCTGATAAGATTACCAAGAGAGTACAGAGGGAGATGAAGGCCCCGGATAGAGCAAGAGATTAAGATGTAAAGAAACAGAGGCAACAAGCATACACAACTTTTTCTAGGAGTCTGGCTATGAAAGGAAAAAGAGCTATTAAAAAAGCATTCAAGAGAAGGCAGAATCAAGTGAAAGCTGTTAAGGGAGGGGAGGGCTGAGTGACACAGTGAAAAAAAGCACTACAGGCTCTGGAGTCAGAGGCCCTGGGAATCACAGCCTCTGAGGCCACTCCCAGCTCCACATGTGTGATCCTAGACTGAAAATTAGAAAGAGGATGGAGATTACAGAAGGAGCAGGAGGGGATGGAATCAAGGACAGAAACAGAGGGTCCAATCTTGACAAGAAGAAATATGACTCTTCTAAAACTGGAGAAAATGGGGAATTGTGGAGAGGAATTGAGAAGATGGGAGTTCACAACAAATGGTCTCAATTTTCTATGTAAAGTATGAATAGTAGTCCTTTGATGAGAAGAAGGAGGGAAGGGGTAATATAGATGGACTGATAATACAAGCTCTGGAACAGATTCTGGAATGTGACTGCAAGTCAATCATGAAAGAGTTAAAAACACTGAGGTGTAGCAATGAGGACCCAGATAGGGACAGATAACATAAATTTGTAGTGGGCTTAGCCAGGGTAGTTGTATGACTTCCTCCAGAGGCAGCAAGTAAAGAATGGGGAATGGAGTAAGCATCTATGTAGTGCCTATTAGATGTCAGGCATTCAAGTAGGACAGAAGAACGTAGGGGGAGGGTATGATCCATGGTTGGGGTCTGGAAAGGGATGAACAGCTAAAAGACAGAAGGTAAAGTGATTCAAAGCAAAAAGATAGCATAAAGTTGAACTATGGAAGCAACTTGGTAGAGCAGTTATAGACAGAGTGCCAGGCTGAAGTCAAGACTCATCTTCCTGAGTTTAAATCCAACCTCAGACACTTACTAGCTATGTGACCCTAGGTAAGTCACTTTACCCTGTTTGCCTCCATTTCCTCATCTATAAAATGAGCTAAAGAAGGAAATGGCAAAGCACTCTAGTATCATGGCCAAGAAAACCCCAAATGGGGTTAAGAAGAGCTGGACACATCTGAAAGGACTGAACCACAATCCTAACCACAAAGCTGAACTGGTTAATCTATTTTCATAGTCCAGGAAGTGAACATTATTGCCTCTAAAATATTTCACCCTAAGTTAGTCTATGAGCCAAGTATTTACGAGCTATATGCTATTCTCTCCCACACACTGACTTTTAAGTTCAGTTCTTTTGATTGATGACAGGGGTAAACCTGGTGTCTGTACTGTCAACATGGAGAAGTAGAAATGGGAGGTCCATTTTAGATTAACATAAATTAGCCAAAAACATTGCCTTTTTATCGCTGACATCAAGTTTAGAACTAAATAAACCATTTCCTTCTTTTTTTCCCTACATTTAGACAAACTGTAGAGATCTCTATATATAGAATGTATACATACACACACACACACACACACACACACACACACACACACACACACACACACACACACTTAGCTCTCCAAACTTACCCAACAAAGGAAGATGTTCAGAACGATTTCTAGCCAGGTGTCTCTTTCCAAACATTCTGGAAAAGGGAAGAAAGTAAATGTATTCAGGAATATCATCTTCTTCATCAAGTATCTGCTGAGAACCCAAGAGGTTCCCAGAAACCTGTACTAGAGAATTAAAAAGTTGAGAGTTATTTTCCCTTCAAGATCAGCTACGTTAAGAGGATGCTGAAAGCTGGAGTCAGAATAAGAGACAGCAATGCTCTTCCCATTAACTGTTTCTGTCAAAACAGGAAGATAAAAAAATTCCCTATACTTGCTACATTAAAGTCAGAGATCTCAGACAGTGTTATTTCTCTACCTGCCCTCTGAATATCTCCACACCACCACAATGACTGTAACATAAATTCTGTTATTTAACTGGGATTTAACATTTATTATTCTTATACTCTGGTCTGAAGGGGAAAGGGTATGAACTGAAACTTATAAGTGGCACTTAGACATGGTACTCACATACGACACTCACAGATGGCACTTACACACATGACCTGTGGCCAAGGTATTCATAGATCTTCCCTGGGTTGGTGATATTTTTCATCTTCTTCTCTGGAAGCTTCTTAAAATTGTTATTAGGCAACATGGACCGCAGATATGTTACCTCATCACAAGATACCAGCCCTGGATAAGCTGTCACCATTCTGGCCACAAGGCTCACCTTTGGGCCAATAACTATGTCAGGAGACACAAGGAGAGAGAGAGGTAATGAACCCCATCCCATTAACCACAATGCTGAAATTCCAAAGCCTAACTATACCTGCAAATTCATGCCTGGCTAGTGTACCAATAACTCCACAAAACACCGGACCACTGGTGATGCCAATAGAAACAAGCCTAGGAGACAGAAAGGACAAACATGGATAAATCCCCACTCAAGAGCTACAATTCATAAAAATGAAAGTTATAAAAGCTAAATAATAGCTCTTGGAATCTGTTACATGACTCGAGACAAACATTCCCCAAACATACCCTATTGACTGCTAGTGTGAGTTTGGAAGATCGGATAGGATTATCTACTGGGTTTTATCCCTGTAAGTGAGAAGACTAAGATCTGATAATAAACTCACTTTAGTAACTCAATCAAGACAATGTAGTGACATTTCACTATATATAGAGCCCTGTAATGGACATTCTGGGGAAAAAGAAAACCAGAACTACATTCCAGATTATATTCCAGTTAAAGAAGTGGGAAGGATAACAGATTTAAGAGAAGTAAACAAGCATTCATTAAATATCTATTACACGTCAAGCACTGTGCTAAAGCACTTTACAAATATCGACACAATAACCTTGTGAGGTAGGTATTGTTATTATCCCCATTTTATAGCTGAGGAAACTGAGGCAGGCAGAAGTTCAGTGACTAGCTCAGGGTCACACAGCTAATAAGAGTCTGAAGCCACATTTAAACTCAGGTCTTCCTGACTCCAGGCTCAGGACACAATGTACTGTGCCACCTAGATGCCTCTGACTTAAGATTCTGAAAGACCTGAGTTCCAATCTTAGAGAAATCAAATTCTTTTCAAACCCTTCTGTAAGGAAATGATCTTTCTTTTCCATTGGTAGGAATTAGATTTGGAAAGATATTTAAAATTTTTATATCCTAAAAATATAATAGGATTCTGGAATTCTACAGGTTATAATGATTAAATAAGTAAATGTACATGAAAACATATTGTAATCTGTATGGTACTATATATACATAGCCTATTGATACTGGGAATAACAACAATTATTTTAAAAAGTAGATGCATAAATTTTTATTAAGTGCTTACTATATGCCAAGCACTATTCTAACGATAGCAACAATACAAATAATCCCTTACATTTGAATATGCCTCTCAAATGTTCTTTGCATTTACATTATATTACTTAATTCTCACAATGACCCTCCAAGAGGTACATAGGCTTCAAATATTATTAATTAGACAACTTAGTTTAAAAGGAGTCAAAGCAACTTGTTCTTCAAATTACTGGTGAAGCCAGTAGTAGAATCTAGGCCTCGTGGTAATAGATGGCAAAACGCTAACAAATAGGTGAGCTCTTCTCACACAGCCAACTTCTTCCCTACTCTACTAGTAGTTCATGTTCCCCCTTATTTTAAAACCCTATGAGGAAACAGTCCTTCTCTTCTGGTTGGAATTAAGTCTGCCATTCAATATATGTTTAAATTATTTTGATACTATAATACTGAAAACCCAATAGGATTCTGGAAAACATCTGAGTGAAGAGACATCAAAGCTGATCATCAGAACCCAGAAAAGGCTTGGATCACCCACCAGGATCAGGGTAACTCATTTGTGTTGTGCAAACAAGCTAAGAAAAGGTGCCCTTAGCTAGAAAATAGGAATTCAGTGGGCTGGGAGGAGAGTGGAACATTGAAACGAAAAGTTTTTTGGTTTAGACAGCTGAATGAAGTATTCAGACTATAAAGAAGGATCTGCCATCAAAACCAAAAGTTTACCCAGACCATGGCCAGATGCTAGCCTACAGCCAAACTTTAACCTTATCTCTCTTTTCTTCTGTATTTTCCCCGAAGCAGAATTTGGCATATAACAAGTATTCAATAAATACAACTGACTGATTTCAGCTGGCATCTGTTCTCCCTCCCTCCCCTTCAGTGTGGCTCAGGCATTCAAGCAATACCCTATGGCCTGCCTCCCATGAGGCTCTCCCCTGAGAGCCCCCTGGGGCCTGAGAAGCTTATCTCTGCCCCACCTTCCTCCTCACTTGGTCTCAGTAAGATTTTCCCAGCAGAAGCTAAAGATGCTGAAGGAACTCTCCAAGGCATGGGCACACTCATCTGGCTTCTTATCGCCTGGAAGGCCAAATATACTGAAGAAAGTACAGCCCTGAAGAGGATGTTGGAGAAATAAAAAAGAATACATGTCTGGGAAGCAATGTAACTCTTGGTATTTAGATGAGCTTGTAAAAGTGGCACCTTCCTCTTCCCGATCTCCCTGTCAGAGTGTTTCTATGACATGAACAAGAGAGACATTTTTGGCTCTAACACCATTATTGAATGAAAATGAAAATCTCACTTAACTGGAACTCCACTAAATAGAACCTTAAAAAAAAGAATAGAATTATTTTTTACTTAGGAGAAAGGGCCAGATTGCAAGGGGAAAAAAAGCTATTATCCAGAATTTATTCAAAACATGAACTTTCAGAGTATATCTATGAAAGGGTGAGTAATCCCAATCTCCTATTTCTTCAACCCCAGACAAACAAGAACTGATGCCCAGAATGATGACCCCACTATATCATCAGAAAAAGATTCAACTCCATTAATTTATTAAGGTAGGACACTTGAATGAATTTAATTTAGAAAGGTTTCTTTAAGGTATTTTGTAATTAAATGCCCATTGCACACTAGCAGAAGAGCTACATCCATCCTTCAGGCAAATTCTTCATTCATGTCTAATAATGGTAGATCTAGATCCTTCTTACTCACTTTATCAAACATAAATATCTGACTGAGCTGGCCGCCTCCATTCTTGATGGCTGTGGAGATATATAAGGCAGCTTCATGGATCAGCTGACATAAATGCAACATCCAAGCTTTCTTGTGGAATTCTAGATTGATCAACACCATGGTCACAGTGCGAAGTTCAGATAAATACTCCACAGGTTGGCCTTCACTGATCTGTAAAGTAACCGTTAATTTACTAACACACTGGGAAATTTTAACCCCATATCTCATGATATATGGTAGTGAGTAGGGAGGAATAAGAGAACATAGGTATCAGGCACAGGAAAACTATGGGAAAACTAGCACAAAGTAAGTTATGTACAATGTCCCATTTATAGCCAGACTGCACATTTTTCTTTAGGTACATGTACTTAATGTCTTAGTGTAGTAAATACTACATTAAGTCCCTTTTCTATTTCTTATTCCCATTGTTTAGGATCACCCTGAGCAGCTAAGTGGCATAGTAGATAGAGCATCAGCCCTCAAGTCAGGAAGCCTCTGACACTTATTAGCTGTGACCTTGGACAAGTCACTTAACCCTGTTTGCTGGAGAAGAAAATAGCAAACTGTTGAGGACCACGCCCAGTGGGGCTCTGATCCTGATGGCTGAATAAGCCCTCCCAGCATAAGACCCTGCTAAACAGGCTCGGATTGATTCCCCATCTCCCAGGAAGGCTCACAGGCATGGGCTTCACATCCCCATGAGAAGCGAGGTACGTGCTCCCAGCCTGGGAACAAGGATGCTCACAGTGTTCTCAGGGGAAACTAGCATAATGTAGCAATGTAGTATTAACTAGAAGCCTTGGGACAACTCCAGCCTGTTCTAGGGAGGTTTAGGGAGGTTTGGAACATCCTGCACAGTACTCGTACCCTGATAACAAGGACAGAGTACGCAGCCATCACATATGAGTCGAATGGGAACTAGGACAATGGTGTAATCCCAAAGACAATGGCTTATGATGACTATGCAGTTTTACACTATATACACTGGACTCAGCTGAAAAGTTGACTCTGTTTTCCACCATACTGGAGTCCTGTCTCATTTATGATTGTCAGCCTCTGGGTAAGTAATCTTTTTATCTATCTTTTCACCTAACTTTCCCTTCTCAGCTCTGCTGCTAGCCGGCAGGGCTCCTCTCTATCACTATCTCAAACTCTGCCACAGAAGGGCAGGGGTCCCTGGGTGGGCTTGGCTCCCCACAGCAAACCAATCCAGCATCTTTGCCAAGAAAACCCCAAATGAGCCACAAAGTGTCAGACACAACTGAAACTACTGGCCAAGGATTACATTTGATAATTTACATGATGATAACATATTATCATCAGTTTTTGAAAAGATGAATCTGCTCAGTCAACAAATCAACAGGTATTTATTCAAGATTAAATATTTGGAGCTGAAAGGGGCCTTAGAGATCAAACGGGCCAGTTCCATTACTTTAATGATGAGAAAACTATAGCCTTGAAAGTATAGGAACTGGAAGCAGAAGAATCTGAGCCGCCATGTTCCTCTCCTCGTCACTCCGGGCGGGGGCCGCCGGTCTCGTCGCCCACTGGGGGAGACAGATGAGATGCTTACACAAAACAGCTGTGCAAAGTGGAGCTGGAGGAGCCTTATTTGTGCATAGAGATACTCCTGAAAATAACCCAGATACTCCATTTGATTTCACACCAGAGAACCAGAGGATAGAAGCAATTGTAAAGAATTACCTAGAGGGACATAAAGCAGCAGCTGTGCTTCCAGTACTGGACTTAGCCCAAAGGCAGAATGGATGGTTGCCCACCTCTGCCATGAACAAGGTTGCTGAAATTTTACAAGTACCTCCAATGAGAGTATATGAAGCAGCAACTTTTTATACAATGTATAATCGAAAGCCAGTTGGAAAGTATCACATTCAAGTCTGCACCTCTACACCCTGTATGCTTCGAGATTCTGACAGCATACTGGAGGCCATTCAAAAAAAGCTTGGTATTAAGGTTGGAGAAACTACACCTGACAAGCTTTTCACACTAATAGAAGTGGAATGTTTAGGGGCCTGTGTAAATGCACCAATGGTGCAAATAAATGATAATTACTATGAAGATTTGACACCTAAGGATATTGAAGAGATAACTGACGAGCTGAAAGCTGGCAATGTTCCAAAACCTGGACCAAGGAGTGGCCGTTTCTCTTGAGCCAGCTGGTGGTCTTACGTCTTTGACTGAGCCACCAAAGGACCTGGTTCTGGTGTGCAGTCAGGCCTCTAAGTAATCTGTATGGCTTTGTCTAAAAATCCCAAGCAGGCCTGTTAAAATATTTCTCTGTACATTTGAAATAAATTAAAACGAATCTCCCCCCCCAAAAAAAAGTATAGGAACTAAGGGGCGGCTAGGTGGCACAGTGAGTAAAGCGCTGGCCCTGGAGTCAGAAGGACCTGAGTTCGGATCCAGCCTCAGACACTTAACGCACACACAAATAAAAACCTAGCCGTGTGACCTTGGGCAAGTTACTTAACCCCAACTGCCCTCCAAAAAAAAAAAAAAAAGAAAGTATAGGAACTGAATTAGGCTTTTGGGAAACAAAGTAAAGAGCAGACAAGATTTCTGCTCTTGGGTTTGAAAAACATAATGAGACTGTAAGACCTGTAGTCACCAGAAACATAATCATATAGGTGTTAAGAGGAATGAGGATATTTATCAGGAATGATAGTGGTGAGTTGGAGAATAGGCTTGAAAGATTCACACGTACATACACACACATCCATATACATGCCATCCCTAAGTGAAGAATCAAGGTTTAAGAAGTACCTTCTTCAGGAAGTTTCCCATAATGTGCCTCTGCAAGGTTTGCTCCAGTCTGGGGTCTGGATCCAAAGCCACGGCATTTCTCAGAGAGACTAACAAAGACAAGGAAAGGGCTCAGTCCACAAAGACAATTTCTCCTGATCCAAGTAAAAGGGACAAAGCAGCTCACCGTTATTTGTAGGATAATGTGGAAGATAATCGATGCACTTTTCAAAATGCTCATCAAAATCAAATGGGTCTACGATCCGCATTTCTCTTAGCTAGAGAACAGGAAAAAAATTCTTCGATTCCAAAACTAGCTTCCACTCTTTCTCCTTCAATGGAGACTCCAAGAACTCATAAGTCTTCTAGTACTTTCCTCATCCTACTAATCTCATGGCTGTCTCTACCAATCTGAGATTTACAGATGATTAATAGCTTCCTTATTAAAAAAAGAAGTTCCACAATTGATGGTTATTGGCAGGCTAGGGCACCCTTAGAATGCTGCCCTGCAGATATATCAGAATGTACCCTACAGGCTACACTAAAGGTAAGATAGGAAGGGAGCCTACTACCTTTATAGCTTTAGGTTCCCTCAAGATTTCCACTTCAAACATGTACTGCTCACAGAGCTTCCAGCAGTTCCAGGACAAGATGATCTCATTTGCCTGAGCCAACTGCTGGGCTACCTGGACATCATCTACATTTCTTCCAATTACCAGGAGGTACTGTCGCTGCTCATCTCCAACCACAACCTGAGAGATGTGACCTGCAGACAGGCCTGTTAGGAGAAAATAAGGCAGGTGAAGAACATCCACCCTCCAAATGTAAGACACTGGTCAAGTAGACAAATCTTCCTAGGCCTCAATTTTCTCTACATCAAATGGTGCAAACCACTGGATCTATTACTCAGTGCTATTTAGGACCACCAAAGTTTAAGTTCATGTGATCCTTCCTCATTGTCTGCTACAATTTCTATACATGTCATAATTCTACATTAAAGCTCGAAAAAATCTATCATGCCCATCTTACTACTGTAACATTACACATATGTAACAATCTTAAATGAGTTCATCTTCAACGACATCCTGCCAAGGATTATCTTCTGCTATAAGAATGCCTAAAGGTAGGGAGTCCTTTAGTGCAAAATCTCCAGACTGGCAAGGGGGAAATAATAGGAAACAATTTCATTTAAACTAAACAGTTATTTAGCTACTAAACTCCTACATAGTTTTGGTAAAAATTAATATTTTGCTCTCTTAATAGGCATGTTGGACATGACTAAGGAAAGGGGAGCAGAGTGTCTAATTCAGTAGCTGTTATAATAGTTCTAGGGCAAGAGAACATTCCCTCCCCTCTTGTCCAACATAACTACAAATTCAAGCTCATCCTCACAAGAGCTAAATGAACTTAACAGTTACACTTTTAGCAATGAACTCAAAAAAACAATAAGCATATTACTATGTTTGCTTTCACCCATGCTGAGAGCTCTCTGCCTCTGACTTCAGAAGCTTTATGTTAGTTATAACTAAAAAACTGACTAAAGTTTGTTCACCTAGACCTGATTGAAAAAGTATATGCTAAATTGCTAAACTATGCAATCTAAGCCTGGGGTTAGACAAGAAAAAAGGAGAAAAAGGAATTGAAATTGGAACACTACAGGCAGCAAAAGAATATGATCCTGTATTGTTGTCTACTATAATTTCTATATATAGAATAATCCTACATTAAAGCTTGAAAAATTTATATGCAGTAATCCCAGACACCAATATTCCCCTTACATTTAGAACTCCTGCTAAGATGTTTTCCAAAGGGCTTTGATATATATTTTCCCCACCCACTCCATTTCTATTCTTCTGTAGGGGGGATTTGGGCACCTATGGGTAGCTCTTCCAGATGGAAGTTGCTACCTATCCTTATCTGAAGATCCTGGCCTTCCTTGGTATGGCAGATTCCAAACTTCTCCTGTATTTCCAGGCTGCATTTCACCACTAAGGTAATGATGTCACTTAGCTGGTTCTGTTCCACTGTCCAGAGTGCCAGGAGCACATTCCCTGTAAGGCCAACATGGTTCAGTGTACATTGCTAGAGAGGGGTTAGCAAAACTCTTAAGCTATCTCTTTCTAGATCAGGGTGCTACTTTTTTTTCCCCAGACATCATTCAACAGTTAAAAGCAAAATTTATCATGTAGAATTCTGAATGCCCCCAAATTAAAAGAATCCAAAAGCTTAGATTAAGATCATTCCTTTTTCTATTAGGTATCACCAGATGGAGGGAAAAGGAGGGATGGAAGACAATACAGAAAATGTGCTCTTAAACACATTGCTGATAATTATGTTTCATCCTAATATTGTGGCTAGTTCATCCAAATAAGTATGATAAAGTTTGTTGATTCATGGGCACTGTAGGAAATAATAATGATTCTGATAGTTCCCTCAGCCTGAATATTTTCCAATTTTTCACATCTGTTACTGTTGCTGGCCAAATCTCCCCCTCAGTTTTCTAAATACATTTCTAGAGCTCTCATCCTGCATGATTTCTAAACAATTTTAAATTCTATGAAGGAAAAAATAAAATTTAAGTAGGCATGATTTGGACAAGATTTTCCTTTTGAAAACCAAATTCATCTAATATATATCACTTGAATCCTTTCAGATGTGTGGTGTAATCAAGAAATACCTGTGATATTCAGAATATCTCCTCCAAAGCAGAGTACATCTGAGGGGGGAAAAAAAGAACAGAGATAATAACAGATGACAGTAAGTAAGCAAATGCTATGGGAAGAATGCCTCACCCCTGGGTTCTGACCTCCATCCAAGGTCAAGAAATACCTGAGTGACACCATGCAAGTATACTTCCCATTTCTCTACCTCAGTCCTAAACTTCATAACCAGCAAAAACAGATGTCTATTAATGCTAGCTCCTAACATAAGCATGACATGTCATTCCACTTTCCAAATGAACTCCTGGACTAGATGCCCCATAGTAGTGATCCTGGGTAGTCACAGAAGCACAGGTGAAGCAACAGAGGGGGCATGGTCAGTCAGTCAACTTTCCTTTATGCCGGCACTGTGCTAAAACTCTGGGGATACAAACAACTGCAAAAACATTGTCTCTGCCCTCAAGGAGCTCATATAGGGGAGAGAGCAAGTAAGTAACCACATGTACAAGATATATAGAGAAGAGATGAAAAGTGATCTCCAAGGACAGGGAAAGGCATCCTACAGAAGGTGGGATCTGAACTGAGTCTTGAGGGAAGCTCCGCAGTCAAGAAAGGAGAAATGACATGGGGTACAAAAGGCACTGCACATAAAAATACAGGCCAAACTGATCACTAATGGGTGAATCAAGGACTCGATTTGCTGCTTGTCTAACACATTCAGAAAACAGTGCTTAATTAATACTGGTTGACACATTATACCAGGGTCTAATACTGGGCATTAAGTAGGATCTAGGGGCAGTAGGAAAAAAAAAAACCAGGACCAAAAACCTGCATTTTAACAATGCTAATGCACGTAATTTTTCTGTGTCAAGGCCTTAAGTATCGCAAGTACATGGCAGAGGCCCAGGGTGCCAGAACTGGACTGGATCACTTTATCTGACTGTTATAGTTTGAGTAAACTGAGGACAAAGGAGGAAAAAGACTTGCCTAAGGCATATATAGCTTTTGGTTGTAGTCCTGGAGGGTATCTGGCTAGGTCGGTAAGGTTTTTAAGAAACCGGGGGGGGGGGCGTCTTTCAGGGAGGGGGGTATCTGCCCTCTGCACACCCTTTTCTTTCACCCTCCTCGGGCCTTAAACCCTCCCACCCCCTCTAAAGCGGCCACTCACGCTCCACAATATCCCCAACGTAACAGCTGAAGATGTGGGCCACCTTGTCCACGCTGTGCTCTGCATTGCGGGTCGGGCTGAACTTGTCCATCAATGCCGAAAGTCCTGCCCAACAAGCAAGGGTCACTCAGCTTATTAGCTGATGCAGCGAGGGTCAGCCTAGAACCAAAGCCTGACCACAGGGCACTCCAGGGGGGCCGGGGCAGGGCTTCACCGACACCAGCGCCCCTCCCCCACAGCCCCCCGGGGGTGCGCACACTGTCAGCGCTTAAGACAGAAAATGCAGGAGGCTGAGCCACTCTCGCCTCTCTAAGGGTGGGCGTGTATGCGGGATGCAGGGAGGGAGGAAACAAGGGCCGGGGCGCAGACCAAGGATCGGGGCGCCACAACTGTCACCCCAGAGTCCAACGGCCGCCTGGCCGCCGGTCACTCGCGGCCCCCCACTCTCACCGGTCACGTGGACGCCCAGCAGGACCCCCTGCACCGTGGTGAGCTCCGGCCCCGGGCCGCGGGCCTTCCCGAACACCAGCAGGTCGGGCAGCAGCGCCGCCAGGCGGGCCTGGAGGGACCATGAGGAGGACGACAAGCGCCAGTCTTCATTGGCCATGGCAGCTGAGCGGCCACAGAGTCCGAAACTCGATCTCACAGCGACCCCGCCTCCCCCCGAGGCGCTTCCTCGCCCAGCCAATCGGCATGCAGCCTCCCATCCCCTTCTACTGACTGCCTCCAATCAGAAGCGGCAGGTGGCACTGTTCCCGCCCCCTCGCCGGCGCACCCACGTGCTGCCTTAAGATGCTCCAGGTCCTGAACCTCAGTCTGCACATGCGTCTTCTGCCTGTGCTCACCCTTCTGCTAGTCTTCTCCACTAAAGCAGACTCAGGCGTACTCGTTATGCCATTAACAAATGCTGGCATTCCCTTTTGCCAGATGTTACTAAAATCATGTCTGTTTTTGTGGTTTGGAAGGGGGCTCAGAAGAAAGGCAATCCCAGAAAGCAGCCCTTTGCTTTGCCTGATGGCGCAAACTAGGGGCATTTTGAGGCGTCTTTGCGCCTGCTTAGTGCTGCGGGTGGCAGCAGGGGGCGGGCCGTATTTCGCCTCTGAATGAGCCCCAATCAAAGTTATTCCGGTTTTTCTGCTTTCTGCAGAAACAAATCCTAGAAATTAGGTCTCTGCTGTTTTTTATAGAAGTGCCCACACTTTTTGATGTGTTTCGAAGGAAAGGCTAATTTGGGGCTAACAGCATTCACATGAAATAAAAAATAATAATAAATACTAAAATGACCACATTTAAAATAAGCAGAACTTAACATAGGTGAAGCATTGGGGAAAGGAAAAGGCGCTTAGTACAGTAACTGTGGCACGTGGAAGGTTTAGGTGCAGGGACTGGCCATGTGATTTCAATACCATAGGAAACTTCCCAGGTAAGGAACCGTCCCCTACCAATGCAGGGAGGCAGGCACTTTCTCTGAAGCTTCAGAGCGTTACCCAGACCATTCAGAAACAAAGTCATTATGTGTTACTGAGAAAGGACTTGAATTCTTGTTGCTGCAGAGGCCAGCTCTCTATTCACTCTGCCAACGGTGCCATCAGGTGGCACATAGTAGACCCTTAATAAACGCTTCTGAATCAGTTGAAGGCCAGAGAAGGGAAGTGGGAAATGAGAAACAGAACTGTTGTTTTGCTTTTATTTTTTATAAATATGTTGAGCAGTGGTTTCATTGCAAATATATTTGAGGGTTCAAAGTTAAAATTGACCCATAGCTATGACTTAAGGATCTCAGAGTCCTGTTTCTTCAGAAGGTTCTAATACAAAGGTTTGAAATGGACACTCGGACAGAATCAACAGGTCAAGACCATCAGTAATCGAATTCAGGAAGTGTTTATTAGCCGGCCGGCGGCAGCCCTAGGGATAAAGTCCCAGGAGCTGCCCCAAACCCCAGTAGACACACAGTTTAAATAGTCAAAAACCACCATCGTATCAGGAGTAACAATAATGGGGCAGACTGGTCAGGCAGATATCATGCAGGTGCAGGATGTGGGCTGGGGCAGGCTGTTCACTGATCGAGCCGAGGGGAGGATTCTTGAGTTCCAGGAATTCAGGATACAAAGATGGGCCCCTCGTAAGGGGTGAAATGTCAAGGCTTACTACTTCACTCCCCCCTGTTTTAGGTCAGACTGAGGATTCTTCTGATTCTAGGGTTTTGTAGGACATGTGGATAACAGGGACACCACTACTGGGCTTTGGTGAGAGGCTAGCCCATAAGGGTTGTTCTCAGCCCACACACCTGGTATTTCTTCCTTGATGCACAAGGACAGCGGACTAGATTCTTATGGAACCTTCCAGGGGTCACAGGCATAGTTTCATGGAGTCAAGACAGTAAATCCGGTGCCAATTGTGCTAACTAGGTGAGTAAGGGTGGGATCAGGGAGGAGTCAGCTTAAAGGACCATGCACTTTTAATATCAACTGCGCTGGCATATTGCCCATGATTCACTGGGAAATAGCCCAAGGAGGGGCTACCTGGAGGTGTGGTTTTAGGCCTGATACTCACTAAAGTCTATCCTCAGTCACAGCCACTAAGGAGTGCCCAGTCTGCCACCCATCAATGTCAAGTTTGACAAGATAGATGTTGGGAACCAAGGCCATCAGAAACACAGTGTGGGTATAATTGGCTAAGGAGTTACCCTATAGATAGGGTACTGAAGAATTCATGGTGCAGCTGGCCACTCTAACTAAGGGAGATAACATTTGCCTAAGCTAAAAATGTTTATAGATAGTTTTGTGAAGGATTCATAAGTAGCTTATTGTTTCAGGCAGAGATAAACAGTTCATGAGTTGTTGCTGGGCAGAGTGCTGGCAGGGGGAAGGGGCAGAGTTAATGCTTTGAGACTGGGGGGAAGTGTGACTTTACAGACTGCTTTCACAAATCAGTTTTACAGACGTAGATCCCAAAGCTCCCCATTTACAAGTTGATGTTACAGATTGATATTACAAACTGATGTTACAAACATATGTACATCCCAAGGACCCCTTCATTCCCCCCTTAAACAGATGGCACCCAAACCATTTGGGGGCAAGGGGTGATGATCTCAGCTTCCCGAACTGCTTCTCACTGGGAAGGGGCATAGAGCTGTCCCTGCCTCACAGGGTTCCATTACTCAAGGTGTGGGGGGGGTCTGTAGCCAGTGTCCAGAACTTGGCCGACGCCAGGTCCAGAGGGTGGAGGGTCATGATCTTGGACAGGGGTTGGTGCTCAGCCTGAGCTGTCATCTGCAAGTGAAGGGTGCTGAGCCTAGAAGACACAAATCTAGCAAAAAAATCAAACAGACAAGGGCCAAAAGAAGTAGGAGAAAATTGACCAGAAGTGGGGTGAGGATGGGCTAGTATAACCCATTACTCAGACTTTTTCACTTTCCTTCATATTTCTACATACTATATAGACAAGATACCTCACAAGTTTTTATTCTTTTACCAACATAACTGTACTGCCTATAACAAAAGAGGTTCCTAGCTTGAACCTCACGGCTAAATAGTAGACATACATCCTTGTTTCACAAAGCTTGTTTATCCTCAGATTATATTCACTCTGGAAGAAAGAGACACTTCAGAAATTGAATCTTTTACATGTACATTCAGTTACAAATGTTAACTTTTGCTTAGATAATGGAATAACTACAAATTCAGACCAAAACAGCAAGATCTCTTCTGATTTACAACTCATTACATTAGTTTAGCAACAAATTTATCTTGCAAATGAAAGTTTTAATAGGCCTCTTAAAATTACACTAGAGATTTAAAAATTTCTTCTGAAAGTACTTTCCCTTTTTTTAAAACAGTTTCAAGATTTATAATTAATCACTAAACTTTTATGAAGAAAGTTAGTTGAAAACTTTTAAAATGATCTTAAGCAATTTGCATACTTTCTGCACATGTTCCAATTCCAAATGAAAAATAATATTAGATTTTCCAGTAAGCTTACATGAAAGAACTCATATCTGTTACTGACTACTTGCTCTGATCATAGAAACTTGCTATAGAAGGAAAAAAAAGCAGGGACATGTGACATTCCAAATATGACAGGATAAAACACCCTTGACTCTGTTTAAATTCAGGTAAAGTCACAGATATCCAACCATGCAGTATCTGTTCCATCTTATAGCTAGACTCAGGAATAGGTGGGAAACATTCCTTTTCAAAGGAACCCCATGGGTAAACTGAGACTGGAGGGATCCCATCCCAGACAAAGGCTAAGATTGTCCCTTCGGCCTTTACCAAATGTAGACTTCCACCTATCAGCAGTTCAGGATCACATTCCCTCTGAGTAGCTTGTGGCATTTTCTCCAAGATACTTATTTAATGCAGACAACTATACCCAAATTCAAACTCAAAACAAAATTTAGTTATGGTCCCAAGTGCCTTTTACCTCAAACAACAAGCTTCACCAATCACAGCTTAGAGCTAGTTAGTTATTTTTATTTTCATGGAGCTGCACTAAGCAGTGATGAGTTATCAGGTCTCACATATGTAAGGGATTCCATTTACCATCTTTCCTTTAAATAGGATTGCCTCACTGACAACATGCAAGGGGGCAGTTCCCTTTATGAGTACAGATACAGAGATTCAAAAGAAAACTAACAAACAATTGTCCCTTCAATGTCCAAAAGTCTCATTTCATACAACTGTGAGGGGGTTACACCATCTGATGGGAGTTCTCTGGCTGTTTTCCATCCATCCATCCTCAGCATAGCATTCCAGGTTCTTTCTCTTCTGCCTTCTTAAATACTTCCTCACACCCTTCTCAACCTACTTAAACCATCTGATACAAAGGTATCCAGACCACTATTTAGAGACAGGAGGGGCTTGTAGATTCCCATTTGTCTCCAAACCTTATCTGCCTTCCATATTTCCAATCAAACCTTTATTTATCCTTCCAGATCTCTCAAATCCATTATCCAGATTATTCAGCTTTCCTTTCACAAATTTTTAACTCATCCTGGTAAAGCCAGTTGTTAGAGATCATTTTAATCTTTTATACATAGACTTTGCTGCTTCTCAGCAAGTTAGATTCATTTAAAACTACACTTAAACAAGTTCTTTTCCCAGGCTGAATGACCTTGCCTAATAGAGATAGTTTCTAGGGAATTTGGCAGTTTGACAACATAAGGAAAATTTATATGAATTCCAAGCAGGAGAGACTGGGGGAAGAGCTAATAATGATGCCCCTGCTTAGTCAATTCTCATACATGCAGGAGGACTGTTCTGAATGGGCAGAACTAGTCAGAATAAAGTTTTCATCCAGTCTCCTCCTTTCCACAAATAATAATCAATTAACAATTTTAGGTTTTAGTATTAAAACAAATTCCCACAGTTTCATCAAATCATTCTGATTATAAGCAATTAACCACAGATAATATCTAATGCACTAATGGGCAGATTTCTGCTTGCTGTCCTTCTCTCCCTGCTTCCTCTCCCAGGACTAATAAGATTGTTTCCCCATCATCTCATACCAAAGATCTTATAAATCATTTCTTCATAAGAATATTTCCCTTTTTCAAAAACAGTTTATCCTGATATCATTAACTACTATACAATTCCTAAATTCTCTGGTCATAATTTTTTTCCCAGTAATTAACAAAATTTGTACAAGGAGGTCTCACAGGTCTTTTCTTCACATAATTACCAATAATTACCTTTCACAAGTATACTTTTGTAAATACTTGGTTTATGCGATAACACCAAATAGCTTGGTTACACAATCTTACAAGTTTAAACAATCTTAACTGAAACTTCCTTTTAAACAAAGACATAACTTGGAAGCTTATGATTTCCCAAATAACAACACTCCAAGACTTTAAGAAAAACTGCTTCTTATACAGCATAGATAATATAAGTTTTTACCAGTAACAATATCATAAACAATTATCATGTTCTTAAATTTGAACTTTGAAATAAAAACAAATGAATTACCAATCTGGTGACCTTAAAAATCAAGTTTTTGAAGTTACACAGAACTAAAATTTTCTTGTTGCCACATACCCAATCAACTTACCACTAGAAATCAATTACATTCTGGAATCTCACATAGATGGTCAATGTGGTGATGCATAAACCTTCAAATTAACATAAATACCTCCTTATATGAAGCAAACTTAAAATCCACATCCCTATATTTTTCTTTCCTTTTTTCCCAAGTTTCTCATTTGCTCAATAAGAATTCTACAAAATGCCTTTACAATTCACTGTGCACAATTATTCATTTCATCATTAGTAAGGTGGAAACTATAACTTTAAGTCACTGCATATTTCCAGAATAGCCAAAAAGTTAAATGAACAATCAGCTATCACAGTAAATATCAGCAATTATTACTACTACCTGTTTGTATCCCAAATATAACAGCTTTAAATTGTCAGATCTTATAACATAAAAAAATCCAATTCACATGAAATAAACATGAGACAGGATTAGCAGAACTGATAAAGTAACATAGCTGGTTTTACACAACTTTTTCTCCATCTTTTAGCTTCAACAAATTTCAGATTGAAAACTGCTTTATCTAACAACATTTCTGGCTCACAATGGTCACTCAAACTTTTACAGTATGAGGATTTTACAATTTAGAGATACCATAATAACACAATGATATTATGACATTAATTGCATTTCCAACTCATTACATACAAAAATTATTGGTAGAAGAATTGGGCTTACCAAGTACAGGGGTTTTTCTTCTCACAGATGCAGAGACTGGTTGTGGACCCAGGCGTTTGAAAGGAGAGAGAGTCATCTGCATGCTTGGAGCTGTGGGATTCAGGGTACCCAGGGGTGTTGCCAGGGCCCTCGATATAGTTGCTATGCTATCAAGTAGGGGAGCTTAACTCAAATTCCCTATATTCTTTAGCACTCTCTATTTTTTTTTTAGAATGAGAGACTTTAATAAATTTTTGTCGGGGCGGCTAGGTGGCGCAGTGAGTAAGAGCGCTGGCCTCGGAGTTGGGATGACCCGAGATCAAATCCAGCCTCAGAAAATGAGCACCCACACATAAAATAATGACTAGCCGTGTAACCTTGAGCAAGTTACTTAACCCCTATTGCTTTAAAATAAATAAATAAATAAATAAATACATTTTTGTAAAATGTTTTCAGCCGATTTAACTTTTACTCCAATAAACTTTATTTATGTGTCTCCTCCTTACAAAACCTTCTTTGAAAGTGATAGCTTTGATCTCTCCAGCAAGTGATATTGGGGGGGGGGTGCCTTCCCCCTTTCTCACTACTAGAGAATCAAAAAGAAAATTCACTTCTTCTTATCAAAACTTAGAAAATATTCCAATTTGCCTAAATGCCAAATAGTAAAATGAATTCTGACTTATCTTTAGCATCAAATTAGGAGTGACACTCTTTACTTCTCATATGAATTTAATTGACTTACAGTTTTATTCTAATACACAAATTTTTCCTTTTTTAGGTGAGGCAGGAAATAGTTAAATTCTCATTTGCCTGCCTCTCTTTTTTCTCCTTCTCCAGCCTGCATTCAGCATTGGTGAAGGGAGCTTGTCCAGGGTTGTTGACCACCGGGGTTTCTCTCAGGGGAAATAGCTAGGCAGAAGTGGGGGTTTTGTCAGGACCTGGGACCTGGTCTCTAGATACTGAACCAGGGCCATAGGGGGTGCCCCCATGAGTATGTGAGGGACCAGTGAGATCAGAGGTAGAGTCCGGCTGGACCGGGTAGGGAGGCGGAGGAGCAGAGGGGGATAGGGGGTCCCCCGATCCCTCATCTCCTCGGGGGAGGGAGGTAAAACAGGATATAAGGGAGTTTTGATGTTAACCGAATCTCGGAACTTGGAAGGGTCCCGCTCCCTCGGGACTGTTTCCATTACTTGGACTGGTATCCGGGGGCAACGGTAGGGTGCTATAACCAATCCAGGCGGTGACATAAGGGATTTGGTCAGGGTGACCCCCTGGACCATAAACTACAGACTTAACCTTACCAGCAACCATGAGGTCAGGAACTCTCAGGAGGCCATGCAAAAGCGGGCCAATCTTTCCGACACAGGCGGTTGAGGGCTGATTTAGAGACACGGAAGCCCTAGCTCCCAGCCCGCCTGAAAGTACTAAAATCTTTTAACACTTGTTGGAGCAGGGTCTGGGAGCTAGATGTTAATTGCCCCATTCTTAACTAAATTAGAGACTCTTGCAGTGAAAGTGGTTAAGCCCCGCAGGTAGAAGACAGTGGACTGACAAAAAGTAGAACACAATACACACAGAGCAAAACAGACAGTGACAAGGCAGAAGCAAAGTTCCCCAGGGAGCATTTCAGGAGGAACTGAGAGTGAAAGAAAAGAAGTAAACAGGCTCCCACACCCGGGGCCCTGGGGTGGAGCAGCGAAGAGGGGTTGTGCCTCGTCAGGCCCTGTACAACACACCAGGAGTACTCACCAGAACAGATACAGAACGCTTCAGAGAGAATTTGGTGGGTTAGACGTTCGTCAAAAGGCACTGTCAGAGACGGGGGCTGATATAAGCAAATCAGCGGCCTCCCCCACCCTCTACCGGCACCTCTGGGTGAAGCTGAAACCTCGGTTATGGCAAGGCTAACAGGTGACTAGTCAACTCAGGACCTCGGTCCGCTCGTCACAGGGGCGGCCCTCCAGAGTGTCACTGAGGACTAACATGTTGTCAGTGGACCTCCAAGTGAAATGGACACTTGGACAGAATCAACAGGCCAAGACCATCAGTAATCGAGTTCAGGAAGTGTTTATTAGCCGGCTGGAGGCAGTCCTAGGGATAAAGTCCCAGGAGCTGCCCCCAAACCCCAGTAGGCACACAGTTTAAATAGTCAAAGACCACCATTGTATCAGGGGTAACAATAATGGGGCAGACTGGTCAGACCGATATCATGCAGGTGCAGGATGTGGGCTGGGGCAGGCTGTTCACTGATCAAGCCGAGGGGAGGATTCTTGAGTTCCAGGAATTCAGGATACAAAGATGGGCCCCTCGTAAGGGGTGAAATGTCAAGACTTACTACTTCAGGTTTTTAACCCTATCTGTGTTATGAATTCCTTCAATGGTGTGGTGAAGCCTAGGGACCCATTCTTAGAATGGTTTTAAATGAATAAAATAAAATAATAGATTCACAAAGGAAACCAATTTTATATTTTTAAATTTTTTGCTCTATTTCAAGTTCCAAATTGTCTCCCTCCCTACCCACTCTGCCCTAGAGAAGGCCACCATTTGACACAGATCTATAAATGCATGTAAAATTATAGTATGAATGCTTCTATTCCTAAGTTTCTTCTCTGGAGGTAGACAGCATTTTTCTTCATAGGTCCTTTATGATTGATTAGAGTATTTATAATACTCTGTGTTGTTCACGGTTATTCTTCAAATAATATACAAAGTTCTCTTGGCTCTGCTCCCTTTTCATTATTTTATATGTCTTTCCATGTTTTTCCAAAATCAACCAGCTCATCATTTCTTACGGCACAGTAGTATTCCATCTCAAGCATATGCCACAACTTGTTTAGCCATTCCCCAGCTGATAGGCATCGCCTCAATTTCCAGTTCTTTGCCACCACAAAGAGAACTGCTATAAATATTTTAGAACACACAAGTTCTTTCCCTTTTCCCCTGATTACATTGGAAAACAGACCTAATAGTGGTGTTGCTGGGTCAAAGGGTATACACAATTTTATAACTTTGGGGGCATAATTCCAGATTACTCTCCAAAATGGTTGGAACAGTTCACAATTTTACCTACAGTGTATTATTGTCCCAATCTTCCCACATACACTCACCAACATTTGTCATTTTCCCCTCCTATCATCTTAGCCAATCTGATAGGTATGAGATAATATCTTAAAGTTGTTTTAATTTGCATTTCTGGAATCAATAATGATTTAAAACATTTTATATAACTCTATATAGTTTTGATTTCTTCATCAAAAACTGCTTGTTCTTATCCTTTGACCATTTATCAATTGGAGAATGGCTCATATTCTTATAAATTTGACAAAGTTCTTTATATATTATATATATATATATATATTATCAAAGAAAATGTCTATAAATTTGACAAAGTTATTTATATATTATATATATATATTTTATCAAAGAAAATGTCTATAAAATCTCCACCAATTTTCTACTTTCCTTCTTATTTTAGCTATATTAGTTCTATTTGTACAAAAACTTTTCAATTTAATGTAATCAAAATTATCCATTTTGCATCTCCCAATGCCCTCTATCTCTTGTTTTTTCATAAACTCTTCTATCCATAAGTCTCATGGGTAATATGTTCCCTGTTCTTCTAGTTTTCTTATGTTATCTCCCTTCATATCTGTTATATCCATTTGGACCTTATCTTAGTAAATGGTGTAAGATATTTATCAATACCCAGTTTCTGACAGATTGCTTTGCAGTTTTCCCAGTAATTTTTACTAAATAATGTGCATTCTTACCCCAAAAGTTTAAATCTTGACATTTGTCAAACACAAGGTTACTATAATTATTTTATGTCTGTGTATTGTATGTCTACTCTGTTCTACTGATCCACCATTCTATTTCTTAGCCTGTACCAGATAGTTTAGATAATTACTGCCTTATATTTTAAGATCTGGTACTGCTAAATCTCCTTTTATCTTTTTTTCCCATTAATTCCTTTGATATTCTTGACCTTGTGTTCTTCCAAATGAATTTTATTATTTTTTTCTAACTCAATAAAATAATTTTTGGTAGTTTAATTAGAATGGCATTGAATAAGTGGATCGGTTTAGTAGAATTGTCGTTTTTATTCTATTGGCTCTGCCCACTCATGAACAGTTAATATTTCTCCAATTATTTAAATCTGACTTTATTTGTATAAAGTGTTTTATAATTATGTCGTGTAGTTCCTGAGTTTGTCTCGGCAGATATACTCCCAGTCTAATAGTCTACAGTTATTTTAAAGGGGGTGTTTCTTACTAGCTCTTCTTCCAGGGTTTTGTTGGTGATATACGGAGATGCTGATGATTTCTGTGGGTTTATTTTATATCCTGATACTTTGCTAAAATAATTAATTGTTTCAACTAGCTTTTAAATTTGAATCTCTAGGATTTTCCAAATCTATCATCATATTGTCTACAGAGAGAGGTTTATTTTCTTGTTGACCATTCTGATTTCTTCAATTTCTTTTTCTTCTCTTCTTGCTATTGCTGGCATTTCTAATACAGTATTGAATGATATTGGTGACAATGGGCATCCATGTTTCACTCTTGATCTTGTGTAGCAGCAAGCACCCCAACCTCCCCAGGGTGGCTGCCAACACAGGTTGTTAGATCTGCTTTTCAAAAGGAAAGCAACTCAAAATGGGTTAACAAGCTTACTTTAATCAAACAAACATATATTTACCTAGCTCAGGAGGAAAAGGTCAGCACCCCAAACTTCAGAGCATACAGACAGATCAAGCAGACAGGCTTCCAAACTGCCCAACCACTACATATATCAATACCAAATCATAGTTACCAGAGAGGGAAGCATCAACATCTGGGTTTTCAAAGTCAGGGGGTTCTCAACAACGGCTGCCCAAAGTCTCATCTGGTCAAATCACACAACACTTCTCAAAGTGAGCCCCAAAGCAAAGCCTCAAATCAGGGATTATATAGTCTTCTCCTGGGTCAGAGAATATAACCACCCTCTTGACCCACTGCCCAATCACACAGCATCAAGGTGTGGTCATTTCTGAAAACCAAGCCTCCTACCACAGGCTCCATGTGACCACATTCAGCCTATTAGGGGGCAGAGTACATTTTCAAATCAAGGAAGGTTCTCAGAGTCACTTAAGTCAATCAAAGTCTCTTAAGCCAATCAAAGGGCCTAGGGGCAGGGAAGATCTTCAAATCTGCATTTCCATTACATCTTGGGATGGCTTCTAGCTTATCTCCATTACAAATAATGCTTGCTGATGGTTCTAGGTAGCCGCTTCTTATCACTTTAAGGAAAAATCCATTTATATCTATGCCTTTGAGTGTTTTTAATAGTTGTATTTTGCCAAAGGCTTTTTCTACATTAATTGATATAATCATATAATTTTGTTACTTTTGTTATTGATATAATCAATTATGTTCATTGTTTTCCTTATGTCAAAGGAAATTATATATATATATGATTTTATATATATATATATTATATATAAATACAGTTATATATAATTATATATAAAGTTATCCAAATAGTTTTAAAAGCAAGTTCCTGGATCCCAGAGTCAAGAACTCCTGACCTAATGAATGAGATTTTATTCTTGGAAGGTTGCTTTATGGAGTTGGTCTCACTGAACTGACTAATGTAGGCAACCTCACATCTTGGAATTTTTTGCATGACTAATGGTACCTTGGATATTAAAGCGTTTGAACCCAAACACTTTAAAAACGACCATAGCTTCTAACATCAGGAATTACTCCACTATAGAAGGTTAGATAAAAAACAAGCATTAGAAAAAGGTTAATAGTTCTGCCGGGTATTATCATTTTTTTTCCCTCTCATATGCCTAAAATATTGTAAATTCCAATTCCAAAAGGGTCTGGAAATCTGATTATTCTGTAATTAGCTTAAGGACTATCTACATGTATTTGTTGGGGGTGGGGAGGGAAAAGGAAGTATTTAAGCTACATATCTAAAACGTCAAAGGAAAAGTAATCCCTTTGAGATATTTTGTAAAGAAGCATCTCCCTGTATGTTTGTAGAGAAAAGCACAGAACTATGCTTTATACAAGTTCATGTATCCAACTTCAACTGGACCTTCAATGACACCCTCCCCACCACCTCCACACAATCCACCCTGCCAGATAAGGACCTTATCTCTCACTGAGAATATTGACATTTAGACCACTTGCCTATAACACCCTCTTCTCTCCTCTATTCTCCTCAAAACTCCTGGACATCTTTCCCACTTTCCCCAGATATATGACAATGAGGCTGAATTTTTCTCTTGGTCAGCTTAATCCTTCATTAACATGTGCCCTTAATCCCATCCCCTTCTCTCTTCTCCTGATTGAAGCCTCAGTCATGTCCTCTCCTGTTTCTTCAACCTCTATCTACTGATTCCTTCCTTATTGCCTTCAAACGTGCCTATCTTCCCTATCCTTTTAAAAACTTTTGTTGGACCCTCTCATTCCCTTAAGCAATTTTCACCCTATATTCCTCCCCGGATTTCTTAACCAAACTTCTAGTAAAACAAAACTGTATACTCCTTTCTTCACTGTTCTCACTCCTCCTGAAGTCTGATTTCTGACCTCATCATTCAATGGAAACTGAAAATTACCAGTGTCTTGTTGGATCTGATGGTGTTTTCTCAGTCCTCATCTTTCTCAACCTATTGCTTTTAACATTTTGGACTACCCTTCTGTCTCTTCTGGATACATTCTCAATATACTTCTCTCTCACGATTCTTCCTCTCCTTCCTTACAGTGCCTTGTCAATCTCCTCTACTGGTTCATCATTAATAACATGTCATCTGTGGGCATTTCCCACGGTTGTCCTGGGCCCTCTTCTCTTATTGCTTAATCTACATTCTCTTTCTCCTGACCTACATTCTCCATGAACTTCATCAGTGAAATCATCTGTATCTATGCAGATGACTCACAGATCTATATATCCAGCCTTTGTCTCTCTTGGGCTTTGGTCCCACGTCAAGTATCAGACATTTCAAAAAAGTCCCGGAGACCTCTCAAACTCAGCATGTTCAAAATGGCACTCATTATCTCTCCCCTTCCCCTCCCCAAAACCCATCTCTCTTCTAAACTTTCCTACTTCTAAGGTATCACCAATGTTCCAGTCTTCCAAATTTGGAACCTTGGCACTATCCTCAACTACTCCCTTCCTCACCCAATGTATCCAATCTGTTGCCAAATCTTGCCATCTCGAGTTTTCAGCCATGTCCAACTCTTCGTGACCACATTTAGGGTTTTCTTGGGAGAGATACTGGAGCGGTTTGCCATTTCTTTCTCCAGTTCACTTTACAGATGAGGAAACTGAGGCAAACAGGGTGAAGTGACTTCCCAGAGTCACACAGTTATTAAGTGACTGAGGCCAGATGTGAACTCAGGAATGTGAGTGTTCCTGACTACAGGCCCAGTACTCTATTCACTGTGCCACCTAGCTTCCCCAGACCTCCAGAAATTCTCCTGTATTTGACCCCTTCTCACCATCTTGGTTTAGGTTCTGATCACTTTTCACCTAGAATCTGGGTGATAAGGAAAGGATTCATTATATTGTTTGGATTCAGTCAAAGGGCCGCACTTGAGGACCTAGAGGGACACATGTGGCCTTGAGGCCTACCCCTTGTCTAGATTGTTCCAACAGTCTTTTAGATGATCTTCTTGACTTATGTTTCTCATTTTCCCCCTAATATAGTCCATCCATCACACTATTGCAAAGAGATTTTCTTTAAGCACAGGCATAAGCATCTGCTACTCAAAAACTAGGGGTGCCCCAATGAAATTTCTTTAACTTTTAAAGCCTTTCACAAACTCCCCCAACTTGTCCATCCCACCCCTTCCCACTTTACTACCCAGCCAAATTGTCTATTTCTCACGTCACTCTCACCTCACTTCTCTTACCTTTGCGCTGTCCTTCAAGTGTGTTAGGCACTCCCTTATCTCTGCCTACTCAAAGACCTGTCTTGCTTTAAGACATAGCTCAAGTACCCCTTCTACATGAAGCCATCCCTGAACCCTCCCTGCCCTCAGCTGCTAATGCCCTTCTTCCCAAACTACCTTGGTTCTAATTGTTTTGTATTTGTTCTCTTTATATTCATGTACTTCTCTCCCTTTTTAGAATGCTGAGAAATTGTTTCATCCTTTGTATGCTCAGTGCCTAAAATAAATTAGATACAACTTCTTGATTGGTTGGTTCTCAATATAATTTGAACTTACCACTTTTTAATTAAAAAAATTTTATTACTTATGCACATACAAAAATCAGTGTCTTGGGGTGGCAAAAAGAATGTCCCTTGTCAAGCAAGCACACTTAGCTGGGCCGGGGTATCTTCCTTGGGCATACCAGAGTGCTCCCTGGGCCCAGCCATAACCACTTGAACCCTCTTGGCACGGGAGATTTCACAAGACTCCTGGCTTCTGGGGACCTCCAATAACTCCCCATCATTAATAGCCCTGAAAGACCCCAGAGTCACTGTGGGCATGCAAGGTTATGGCAGGGCCACCAGACTACATTTATACATACTGTTGGGCTTCAAAGCCACTTCCTAGATAGAATAATTTGCCATTTTTCTAAGGAAGCCGCAGGGCAGGACTATCGTACCAGGGAAGGAGAATTCCTGTCCTTGGAAACACTGTGGTGATGTGGCCAATGGCATTGCTAAGCCAAAGGAAGTTTTTGGCAATGAAAGATAATGGTCCTGCATAGGTGGTGAAGCTGGTGTTTCTGTCCTTTCCCCTTCCTATTCAGTAACTTTTGTCAAGATATTAGGAGATACCATCTCCCAAAGTTAAGGGCCCAGGAAATGACGCAAGCTGTGTCCTGAGCTTGGTATAGCAACAATGCTTTGTTCTCACACTCAGGATGATCTCAGCCCCAACAAAATCCCAGAATTGTTTCACACTGGCACCAGGTGGTCTTGACCTTGGACAACCACCTGTAGTTCCCATGTTCTGGTCATGAATATCCTATGAATCAAACTAGCCACTGTTGCTATTACACTGTCATCATCTGGGCTACAGTCTCTGGTTTAAGAACTGTGATCTTCCCACACTGCCTCGGGCCCTCACACTAGAGGTAAGGCTGACTTTGCTTACAAGCTGCTTTCCTCACTTTGAAATTAAACTTGTTTGATTCCCGACTCTCCTGTCCCTAGCCTACTTTACTTTGCTCTAGCCACCCACAGGTTAGAGACCTATTCCAGTGTGGTTGACACTTTAAATAACCACTCAACAGTCAGATCTCATGTTGTTGTTCAGGTACTTCCAGTTATGTCCAACTCTTTACGACCCCATTTGGGATTTTTTGGCAAAGATATTGGAGTAGTTTGCCGTTTACTTGCCAGCTGATTTTACAGATGAGGAAACTATGGCAAACAGGTTTAAGCAACTTGTTCAGGGTCACACAGCTAAGTATCTGAGGACACATTTTTAACTTGGGATGATCTCATAAATTTAAAGCACCTCACTTCAGAGTTGAGGATTATGATGACTTGACAATCACAAGGAGTAAGTGGCAAATCCAGGATTTGAATTCGGGTCTTGATTCCAAATCCAGCATCTTACCTACTGCACCATGCCATCTGCCCATAGGAAGGAAACATATAATTAAGTACCAACTCTGTGGCAGGTACTATCCTGTATTTTACAAATACCATCTCACTGGATTGATCCTCAGAAAATATAGAATATAGATATCATAGATAATATTGTTATCCCAATTATATAGTTGAGGAAACTGAGGCAGAGATTAAGTGACTTACTACTCAAGGTCACATAACTAGCATCTGAGGCCCAAACTGAACACTACTCTATCTACTGTGCCACCTAGCTGGCCCTTAAGATCTTTAAAGACAATTTCCCGACTGGATCTGTACTGAATAAAATTTAACTTCTGTTATTATGCCTTAGAAAAGCAAACTGATGACTTCCATGATAAGAGTCCAAGGAAAACCTTCTATCTTGCAAAATTATTAACTGCCATCTCAAACAAACAAGCTAGATTTATGAGCACAGGATGGAAGGAATCAAAGGAATAAAAATAATTCCCTAAAACACAAACTTTTATTTTAATATTTTTATAAATTTCTTTTAAAAAATAACAATGGGAAATTACTCTGAATTCCAATGTCATCAATGATCACCTGTACTTCTCTCTCTAGGGAAAAAACCTTCATATAGCTTAAGGTCACAAATGAAAGCCAAGACATTATTAACAGGCACCCACAACCCAGAAAACGTTCCCCTGGTCCAGCGGTATAGACATGGACATATGTAACAATGCACTTAAAAATATATATATATATATATTTATATATACATACACACACAATTATCCTGCAAAAAAAAAATACTCAAATGAAATGTAACACTATGCATTATGCCAATTATTCATTCATCCAGTTAACCACTTTTTCAATTTTAAGGTCATTAGAACAGTCAACCTACAAATAAGGAAAGAATTTCCTAGGAGCAAATAAAAATAATTTCCCAAATTCTCCTTGCAAAGTCATGGTGTTTCAAGATTAAAAAAAAAAAAAAGACCCTCTAAATGCAAAAGTCAAAAATGAAAACTGAAGTATTTTCCTTCCACCGCCCTCCTCCCCCACAAAAAACCCCAAACAAAAAACCCTAAAAGATGTAAAATAGAGTAATAAAACATTTGCAGGGTTGTTACTATGTACAAGTTTATAAACATAAATAAATACAGTTTAAAAATTGCTTTTCTTAATGAGCTTGAGCTTTAGAGATCAAGTTTGAGGGGCTTACTCTTTTAATACTGGATCCTAAAGATAAACCAGGAATCAAAAGCCCTTCTGTTTTATCATCATTATACAAATTTTGTTCTTAGCAAGTAAGATGAGCCTCTGAAACTACAGAATAACAAATAATCACTTCCCAAGGGAGCACCTGAAAGGGACAGAACCTCCTGGCATCTAGAAGCCACACTGGATACATGGATTCCAGAACCTATTAGTCCTAGGATGAGGGAGATATACCTATCCATACTTCTGCCATTGTCAATATAATAGCCCTTATTTATTTTGATCCATTTCCTTGTAAAGGTTTAATTTTCGCCTCTTTTTTCATGCAACATTTTTACAGGGAAGACAAAAACAAGAAGGCATTCCCCATGCCCTTATCTATACTTAGGTTCCAGCTTTTTTCACTAGAAATACTGAATATTTTTAATCACTTTTGCTGAATAGACAGTAACTCTTCTAAAACTATCACCTTAATTCTCTGAAACCACAAGGTCCAAGAGATGGAAGCTTGCTTTATGATGGGTACTCAGATCTGGTAATCTTGCTCCATTCCTGATGTTTAGAGGGCTCCAGAATCTATTTCCAGTTTGGTCCCAAGTAAGAATACAATATGAAAGCCTTTCTGTAGCAGACCCCTGAATCAAAGTATAAGGTTACATCTTAAATGGGGAAAGCAAGTGAAAACAGGCATTCATATACCAGCTGCCACAAGGGGGATTTAAGAAACTACTGTGGGAACAAAATTTCATTACTGGCTCCAAAAAAACATGGAATAACCATGGCACCTGGGTAAAAGCAATGGTTTTTGGAAATGGCCACTAACAAAATAAATCTCAAGACTAAAGACGGTAAGTGAATTTCCACTCCCTTGCCAGGTTAGGTTTTAGTATGACTCTGTTCCTCACTTCACTTCTTAACAATCTACTCCAGGTCCCCACTGAGTCATATTAGAAAACACACACACACACACACACACACACACACACACACACACACACACACACACACACGCACACCCATAACAAATCATTGCATTCTCCCTTCTATTCCTGAAGAACTGTCAAAGACAGACAGCTTTAGAGAAAGTCTGTGATCAGCAACCTACAGTTTTGCTCTTCTGACACTTTACGGACTACAAATGTTCTCAGCATTTAAACACAAAAATAATTTAAATTGTTTTGTTTTCTGCTCCAGGAATGGCAACTTCTACGACTGGCTGTCCCTCGAACCTTATAGAGGGAAAAAATGAGAAAAATCTGTGATCCAGGCGCTCTCTCTGTATGTTACATTTTCAGTGGGAAGGCAGGTAAGACCACCTAAGCTGAGAAGAGAAGTATCTTAAAATGCTAGTGAGTCTTTGATTCTTCTACTCCCGAGGTACATTTTTTCCCCTTGGCATTAAACCAAACAGGTGGATTCAGGTTCTTGCTACAATCATAGGTTGACTGAACCTTATTCTTAAGGAACAGTATGTTCTTTACATATCACAGGATGGAAATTTCCTCTGCCTGAAAGTCATCTCTGCATACAACATGTTCATTCTGTTGGTCACACATAAAATCTCAAACTTCATGGATGGATGAGACTAAACAAACACGAAGTGGGAAGAAGTGGGCTGTGGTTTCCAGGACTGCAGTCTTGCTAATGATTGAAAAGTATCTCTCCCCTGGGATGGCTCTGGCTTTCACCAGTGAAATTAAGTGCCGTTTGTAGTACTGTCTCATTGGCTTTTTGTCTCTTGTACCATCCAAATATATGAAATACTAATGTCATTAATAGTCTTAAGTCCTGACCAAGAGGGATGGGACAGAGTCCTTGGAATTTCAATTCGCCAGAGATCACTGCAATTATAATACCAAACCACTTATGAAAAATTAAGTGGTCTCTGTTTTGTAAGAAAAGGGCAGAATGTGATCGTGAGTGTCCCACTGGAAGGTCTGCTCAATTTCCAGGGATAATGGGACACAGTGGAGAGGAACCTGGATCAGCTCACTCCCTCTGCTTTTGGTTAGGATACTCGAATCATTTGTGCCATTGCTTCTTCATCTGCTTGATTTGGATCCTAGAGACAAAGAAACAATAAAAACCAAAAAAGTCAAATATTTCTGATTTTCACAACTAGTCTTCATAGAAAAAGACAGCTTTATCAAAAACAAAATACAGTATACAAAAAGTTTATTTTTCTATATAGTTTGCAATAAGTATAAAGAATGGATAGCATTGCCTGCATATTGCCTTTTTAAAAGAAATGGGGCTAATACATTCCATTTTCAATATACAGGTACTTATAAGTGCCAACTATGTCCCTAATAGGAATTATGAGAGAAATATAAAATAGTCTCTGCCTGGTGCAGTTTGTGGAACCAACATTTACTAGGGCCCCTAGCAGGTAGGTTGTATGCTTTCCTTTAAAAAAGAAAGAAACCATCTTCAAGACTCCACTGGTCCAAAGGACTAAGGTTTCAACTACTGAAATAATTACCTCTTCACCTAAGTATAAAAAGTCAGCAACAGGAGGAATCTGGAGCTCCTCAGGTTTGACACATATTTCTGACCAAGAGTGGCATCATGGCAAATTTAGAGGCAAGAGAACCTTTATATCCTTGCTAAATATCCTTTACAAGCTACCGTTGAGTAAAATTCCTTTTGTTAAATGTTAATCTATAGGTTTGTTTTGGTTTTGGTTGGCAGGACTGAATCAATATGACCTCTTGCTTGAAGTGGTAGGAGAGGAAATGCACAGGAATTGCTGGCTAATGTGGAGGTAAGGGGAGCTTCACTCAACTGTATCAAGGTTGTATCCTTGCTGAAAATCCTCTCCATGCTATTAGGTAAGCTTCTTTTTCTTAAGTGTTAGATGATCTATGAGTGTCTCATTTCCCTCCAATCCACCAGACTGGATCGAGTCAGGCCTGGCCCACAACTGACAGCTACAATCTACTTAGAGATGAAAATAACATAATGGTTTTAAAAATTATTCTTTAAAATTCTGAATGTGACAATCAACAAACACGAACATTTTCATATACAAAGAGAATTGTATATGCAACTGTGAAACTCTATTATGTAACCTTGTTTTAAGGATATTAAGTTAACACTGTAATACCAACACTGACCTGCTTCCTCTGCTCTCTTCTGTGTATTTAAAAAAAAACCAACAAACCAACCAACCTAGACTTTCTTTTCTATTTTTGCCTAAGTCGCATAACCCTTCCTCACTTCCAATCCCAGAAAAAAACTGTTGCCGTCCCAGGTAACAAATAAGCAGAGTTAAGCAAAATAAATGCACAGTCTCCAAATAAATGACTCATCATAATGTACCAGGAGGCCATCACCTCTGCCAAGAGGTAGGACACAGGACTAATTCATCATCTGACTTCTGGAGTCCTGATTAATCATTTCATTGATCATAGTTTTTAAGTCTTTCAGAGTAATTTTCCTCTACAACGTCGTAGTCATCTTATACATTGTCTCTGGGTTGTATTCACTTCTCCCTGATCAACTGTTTAAATAAATCCTTCTCAAGTTTCTCTCAATCAGACCCTTCTGTCATTTCTTATGATGCAATAATATTCCCTTCACCTTCCAAATCCACGTTTCTAATTCTTTGTTACAACAAAAGTATTGCCATAAATATTTTTCTTTCCCAATGTCTGTTCCCTCCCCAGGGGTAGTAGTGGTATTGCCACGTTATAGGGTATGCAGATTAGGTATAGATCCAAATTATTTTTTCTAAGTATTGAATTAATTCACAGCTCCACCACAAATGAACCAGTATGTCTGTGCTCCCACAGCATATCCAACAATCCTCATTTTCCACTTCTAAGTGATGTGGAAACTCAGAATTGTTTCAAAATGCATTTCTATTATTATTAGATATTTGGAGTACTGTTTTATACGGTTGTTGACAGCTTGCATTCCTCCTCTGGCTATCCTCCTAGATGTTTTAGCGTTTTGTCTTACAAGTCTAGTTTTCAAAATGCATTTATCTATGCATTCTATGATATGTTCTTTGATCCACATGAAATTTTGTTGCTGTTTCTCATGGTTTTCCTGGAGTTTTATAAATAAATAGGACCAGAGAACAAGGGAATGGGAATGGTGAATCAGGGAGCCTCAGAGTTCTGGGTCCTACCTTCCCTTCTCCATTCCCAAACTGGGGGGAACAGAACAGATCTGTATTTAAAAAAAAAAAAGTTCTTTTCTCAGCATTTCAGTACCTTGCCCTATTCCTTTTCTGGGAATCTGACCCTCCAAACCCTGGGCAAGGCAGGGGAAAAGAGTCTACTGAGGAACAGTAACAATGGGCTGGATATCTACTGGTTCTGGCGTATTTTACCAGGGATCAGCCCTTCAGTCCTAACTGGGGAAGATACAGCCCCCAGCATTGTTAGAGTCAAGGGCTAGTAAGATGGAAGCCCAGAAGGGTGGCAGAGGCTTTGTCTACGAATAGTACTGTCCCCAGAAGAGTATAGCTGGCAGAGTTCCTGAAAACACCCAACCAGTCACACTGCCAAGAACACTGGGTGAAAGGTACAATCTTTAAGTTTAAACCCTCTCTTGAAATTGCCTTTATTACATAATTTTTACTTCACTGTGCTATTGCCCTGACATGACCCAGCATCATGTCCAAGATTATGCTAGCTCACTTGTGTGTTCACCTGATTGCTGATCTAAACTAATCTCCTACTGGGTCTCCCTCCAGGTACTTCAGAGGTTTATGGTGTGCCATCTCATTTTGACAGTCCAGGTGCAGGATGAGCAGGTTTCAGACTAATTCTCTCACCCTGAGCAACCATGGATCCCCACTCAGAGCACCTACAGCTTCAGGTTTTTACAGCAGTTCAGACTGACTTTCCACTCCCCATCACTCCCACAAGTTGCTTTTGTAACCACAGCCGGGCCGGAGCTGCTTCCTACAGTTACTGATTACCACTCATTCTGCTGGTACCCTTTGAGTTATGCGAGAGAGCCGGGCTACTGTACAACCTTTTACACTGCCTTCTTAACTGGAAGTTAACAGACAGTAGCAAACTGATAAATAGAACTCCCCAACCTATGAAGTACTACTCATCAACTCTAGGACAAAAATAACAACTAATAGTTGTAGTGTTTAACAGTTACATAGCACTTTACATATATCAACTTATTTGATACTAATGATAATCCTGGGAGACAGTCCTGAATTATTAGACTCATTTTATATAACACAAAATCTTAACTATAGCAATAAACATATAATTAGGTAATAAAAGGCATGGTGCAGAAGAGTACAAGAATGATCATCATCTAAACTAACCCTTTTATTTTACAGAGAAGGAAATGTGAGGCATGGAAAAGGGGTAACTGAGTTACCCAAATTAAAAAAAAAAAAAAGCTACTTGGTGGCAGTCAAAGTTAAAAATAAAACCATCCGGTTTCTAATCCAGTGTTCTTTCTACATAATGCTGTGAGTAGCTCAATTTTGCAAGAAGCCTTTGGAAACAGATAGTGATGCTCCTCAAAATCCTCCCCACCCCATGAAGTTCTAAAGCCAGGTTTGGAAGATGAGGCTTTATTCAACAGGATGAGAATTTAGCTTGACTAACGACAGAATGTGCTAATCATCTATTATGGTGACCTAACTGGGGAAGGTGTGAATCAAAGCACTTGGGTAGATGAAGAGGAGGGAGACAGGGCATTCCAGACTCTGGAAGTAGTGAAAACCAAAGCACAAAAACAAGATTTGTAACTTGGGCAGAGGCAATGAAGTGTGAAACCCGACTGAAATATGTCTTCTCAAGAGAGCAGGGATGATTTAAAATTTTTTTGTCTTTTTATTCTTTGTACCAGGTATAGCACCTACCACATAGAAGGCATTTAATAAATGCTTACTCAAGATGGCAGAGTAGAAACAGCTCATCCAAGCCACTCTGCCCCCAGATTCCCCCCAAACTATGTAAAAGGGGACTCTGAACAACTTCTGGAGCCCCAGCACCCACAGAACGACACAGAGAAGCTAACCTCCCGCTAAGGACAGCCCAGCAGGAAGGACCAGCACAGCGGCAGTGCGCAGCGCGCAGAGCGCAGGAGCCAAGCCAAGCCCAGGTCCCCATGAGCCGAGGTTTTAGCCCCAGGGCGGCAGGGCCAGCAGCTGGCTGGAGAGACCCCAGAATTATCAACATAGACATGCCTAGGAAAAAGTAAGAGGTTAGTGTCCTATGGACTTTGGGACCAGTATTTGGGGAATGCGTCAGCTTCCTCCCCTAGGGGCTAGAAGACGCTGAGGAGACATGCCATTTTGTAGTTTTCAGAGGCAGCTCCAGCTCCTGGCCTGCTAACTGTAGGGAGATCCAGCGATCAGTCCTGGGGGGGTAATCGCTCTTGCTTTAACCTCTCTGGATCTGGATTGTGATCTAGGGTGGAAGTCGTGGGTGGGTTTACAGCTTGCCAGAAACGGAAATTGCCCCCTACACATTCGGGATGAAAATTCCTCTATCTGGCCTTAAAGCCATAGTGTGGCAACAAGCCCAAAAGTCAGGTGATTAAGTGGCAACATGCCAAGGCAAAGAAAACAGAAAAATGCAACCCTAGACTCCTATTTTTGGGGAATAGAGCAGGAAAAGGACTGTGAGGTCAGAAGTCCTGCTCCAAAAGCCCCAGGGGAAAACATGAGAGGGTTGCAGGCCATAGAGGACCTTAAGAAGGACTTTAAAAATCAAATAAGAGAAGTGGAGGAAAAATTGGAAAGAGAAACGAGAAGGATGCAGGAAAAGTATGAAATGAGGGTCAACAGCCTGACTGAGGAAAACAATACCTTAAAAAATAGACGAACTCAAATGGCAAAGGAGGCCCAAAAGGGCAATGAGGATAAGAATGCCTTAAAAAGTCGAATTTGCCAGATGGAAAAAGAATCTCAAAAGTTCACTGAGGAGATTCATTCCTTCAGAGTTAGACTGGAGCAAATGGAAGCTAATGACTTTATGAGAAATCAAGATGCTGTTAAGCAGATCCAAACAAACGAAAGATTAGAAGGCAATGTGAAATATCTCATGGGAAAAACCACTGACCTGGAAAATAGATCCAGGAGAGACAATTTAAAAATTATTGGACTACTGAAAGCCATGATCAAAGAAAGAACCTAGAAATCACCCTTCAAGAAATTCTCAAGGAAAATTGCCCTGATGTTTTAGATCCAGAGGGCAAAATAGAGGTTGAAAGAATCCACCGATCACCTCCTGAAAAAAGATCCCAAAAAGAAAACTCCCAGAAATATTATAGCCAGGTTCCAGAATCCCCAGATCAAGGAGAAAATACTACAAGCGGCCAGGAAGAAACAATTTCAATATTGTGGAAACACAATCAGAATAGCCCAGGACCTGGCAGCTTCTACACTGAGGGATCGAAGGGCATGGAATATGATATTCCAGAGGGCAAAAGAACTGGGAATGAACCCAAGGGTCACCTACCCAGCAAAACTGAGTATTTTGTTTCAGGGGAAAATATGGTCATTCCGTGGAATAGAGGACTTTCAAGCATTCTTGAGGAAAAAACCAAAGTTGAATAGAAAATTTGACATCCAGACGCAAGAAGTAAGAGATGCCTGAGAAGGTAATCAGGGAAAAGAAATCAAAAGGAACTTAACAAAGCTGAACTATTTACATTCCTATATGGAAAAGCAATAACTGTGACTGATGATATCTTTCTCACTATGAAAATAATGGAAGAAGGGGGTGTGGTCATATGAATACATATGTAAATGTGTGTGTATATGGTTACAGTTATATATGGATAGAGGGCATAGGTTGAATTTGTTGGGAAGGGAGAATACTCAAGGGATGAAATTATGAGGTGAGAGAGGAAAGTGGCAAGAGGAGATGGGGAGAGACAGGGTAGGGTAAACTATCTCATGTAGAAGAAGCAAGGGGAAGTGGTTGCAAGGGAGGGGAGAATAGGAAGGCAAAAAAGGCAAAACCACATTCTCATTGAATTTGGTTCAGGGAGAGAATGACATACATACTAAATGGGATATCTCAACCTGCAGCAGGATAGGGGGAAGGGGGATGAGAGGAGGGATGATGGATGGGAGGGCATCCTTGGGGGGAGGGGAGGTTGGAAGTACCCACTATAGGAGAGGGACAGGATCATGTAGGGAATGGACCAGGTGGGGGGTGGGATGAGTGGGAGGGAATTATAAGCTGCCTTGTACAATATATCTACTATGATAATGTTTTGCATAGCTAGACATGTACAACATATACTGAATTACTTATCTCCTAAGAGGGAATGGGTGACAAGGGAGGAAGGAAATGGATCTGAAATTCGAGGTCTTAACATTAAATGTTTCAAATATATATAAATACTATTATTAATACTCTTTTGCTTATAATTGGGAGATAAGATGTGCAGGCATTGGGACACAAAAGATTCACCTTCCTCTAACGGAAAAGTCGAAGGGGGTATGGGAGAAGGTATGGGAGAGAGCAGATTGGAGGAAGCGATATCTTGCGGGACTGCTATTCTGGGAGGTTGGGTAGGGGAATAACAGGGGGAAAATGATTGTAACTCAAAATCTGGCGGAAATGAATGATGTAAAACAGAAGTTAATAAAGCATTTGTTTAAAAAAAAAAAATAAAATAAATGCTTACTCAATGATGGAACAGAGAATTCACACTCGGGGGGGAAAAAAAACCCAAAAAACAAAAACAACAGCCGCTAAGTTTAGACAGTAAGGGTGAAATTCAGGTGGAAGGCCTTGCACTAGGCAAAATGGTCTGGATCTGATGCGACAGGAAATGAGGTGCCCAAGTAGACTGTTGAACCCAGTAAGGATATGATGAAAATTATGTTTTAGGAAACTAAATCTGGTACTGGTGCTATGAAGGCTAGATTAGAAAGAAAACTGATCAGGAGACTACTGAAGTCATTAGGCCCAATCCTAGGTAAGATTTAAAAAAGGATAGGATAAAGTCTGTAAACATTATGATAAAAAACCAAAAGGACTAAGTGACAAGTTATATACATAGGATGAAGAAAAAGACCGGTCAAATGATGCCAAGATTTCCAGCTTGGGAAAAAGTGAGAATGGTTGTAATGGACAAAAACTGGCTAATCATGGAAGTAAATGGGAAGTTAAAATAATGAATTTGGTTCTGGATATGCTCATTTTGATGTGACCAATTAACATTCTGTTGGCAGCTGGGAATATGTGACTGACATGAAGATTAAGATGTCAGAACTGGAGATGAAGATTTAATAATAAAAGCAGCTAATATTTACCTAGAGCTTACTATGTGATGGACAAGGCACTGTGCTAAAGCACTTCACAATACTGTGAGGATCAGGAGACAGACACTGTAAAACACTTAGCACAGTGCCTGGGATATAACAAGTGCTATATAAATGTCAGTTGTCATCATTATTATTATTAATCTTCATAACAACCCTGGGAAGTTGGTGCTGTTGACATCCTTGTTTTACAGATGTAATGGAAATGCAAATTTAAAGATCTTCCCTGCCCTTAGCTTAAGTGCACCTGGAGCCTGTGGTGGGAGGCTTGTTTTTCAGGAAAGCCCACACCTTGATACTTTGTGATTGGGCAGTGGGTCCAGAAGGTTGTTACATTCTCTGAGCCAGGAGAAGGCTATATAAACCCTTAGGAGAGGCTTTGCTTTGGGGCTCACTTTGAGAAGTGTTGTGTGATTTGACCAGATGAGACTCTGGGAAGCCCCGGCTTTGAAAACCCAGATGTTGATGCTTCCCTCTCTGGTAACTGTGATTTGGTATTGATGCATGTAATGTTGGAACAGTTTGGAAGCCTGTCTGTTTGATTTGTAAGTTCTGTAACTCTGAAGTTTGGGGTACTGACCTTTTTCCCCTGAACTAGGTAATGTATATTTGTTTGATTAAAGTAAGCTTGTTAACCCATTTTGAGTTGCTTTCCTTTTGAAAAGCAGATCTAAGAACCTGTGTTGGCAGTCACCCTGGGGATGTTCGGGTGCTTGCCGCTACAACAGATGAGAAAAACTAAGGCAAACAGGTTAAGTGACTTGTTCAGGGTCACTCAGTGAGAATTGATTTAAACTCATGTCTTCCTGATTACAGACCTGATGCTCTATCCACTGTGCCTGCCACCTCTGTTGTGGTTGAATCATTTTTGTCATGTCTGACTCTTCATGACCCCATTTTGGGTTTTCTTTGGCAAGGATACTGGAATAGTTTGCCATTTCCTTCTACATACCACTTTACAGATGAGGAAACTGAGGCAAAGAGGGTTAAGTGACTTGCCCAGAGTCACACAGCTATTAAATGTCTGAGGTCAGATGTGAACTCAGGAAGAGACTTAACCTTTTTTAAGGTTTTAAAATTTACAAAAAATAAGGCTTTAACCTTATTTTTTCTATCTACTAACCCTTAATGAAAAAAATAAGTTTAGAAAGAGGACAGGGAAATGTCATAGAAATGAATTCCTCACTTAATGAGCAGAAGAGAAATAGTAGAAAGAATGCTAGACCTAGAGTCAGGGGAGATCTGTGTTCAAACCCCACCTTGACATGTACTAGCTATGTAACCATGGGCAAATCAATTACTCTGCACTTCTACTAATCTGAAAATTAGGGATGATGACAATCATCAAATATTCGTTATTTGCCAAGTCCAATGGACTCCTCTCAATCCTGACCCTTTGTGACCTCTCTGCAGCATGTGACAATGCTGGATTGTGACCTCTCTGCAGCATGTGACAATGCTGGATACACTCTCGACAATCGCTCTCTCCTGGCGATCCTCTGGCCTAGCTGCCTGATCATCATCACGCATACTCCACAGCTAACTTTGGAGTGCTGCAATGCACTGTCTTGGGGCCTCTGACCTCTTGGCAACCCTACCAACTGCCATCTCTATGCCCTAGACTAAGTTCCAGAATTCCAGATTAGACTATTAGACTTGCGGTGTCAAACTCAAACAGAAATGGGGGTCACTATGCTGTACATAAGGATCTCTGCAGGCTGCATGTTGACTTAACTTTAAAGTGTGACATGTTTCATTGCATTTTTATTTTGTTGAATTAAATTTTATTCTGGTTTAGGTTGCACTGGGGAGTGATGTGGGCCTTACTGAGTAGCCCACAGTCTGTGTTTGATGCCTTTCTATTGGACATTTCAAACTGCACGTGGAACTTCAATCCCAAAATTCATTATTGCTTCCTCCAAACCTCTTCTCAATTTCCCTCTTTCCGTTGAGGGTAGCACCATCTTTCCAGTCATCCAAGTTCATAAGCTTGGTGTCACCTCTGACTTCTTCACTCTCTTTCAGCCCATATACTCAGTTTCCAAATCTTGTTTCTACCTCTATATAACATTTCTCACAATCTTCTCTGCACCCACAGCCACAAACTTAATTCAAGTCCTTATCACTTCTGACCTGGACTACTGCAATGGACTCTTAATTAGTCTCACTGCTATCTTAATTGACTTCCTCCCCTCTCCAATCCATGCTCCACACAGCATATGTCTGTCTGGGTCACTCCCCTCAATCAACTCCAGCAGCTTCCTATCACCTCAAGGATCAAATAGAAAACTCCTTTTTAGCAGCCTACTTTTCAAGCCATATTATACACACTTACCCTACACAGGTTCTACAGTCAAGCTAAACCAGCCTTCTTACTATTTCTCCCCTTCAAACCTTCATTTTTCCCTCTGCATTGGCTGTACCCCTGACTGTACCCCTCCTCACCTCCAATTTTCAGAATATTACTATTTCCTTCTATCTTCTACATGATTCCTTCAAGATGTTTGGTACCTTCCTTCAAAAAATTATTTTGTATTTACTCTGCAAATATGTATGTGTAGGTCTGAGCTAAAATACCACCTTCTGAAAGAAACCTTTCTTGATCCATTCCATTTATACTAGTGCCCTCTCTCTGCTTACCTCTAATTTACCCGGTAAAAGCTTAGATATATATAGTTATTCACATGTTGTCTCCCCAATTAAAATGCAAGTTCTTGAAGGGCAGGGACTATTTCTGCCTTTTGGGGGGGGTATTTCCAGGACATTGCCAGGCACATAGTAAGCACTTAATAAATTTTGGTTGTTAACTATTAACCGACCACATATTTTCTCCTCCAATAAAATGTAAGTCACTTGAAGGCAGGGACAGTTTCATTTATTTTTTTAACTTTCTCCAGCAGCTGGCACAGTGCCTGGCACATAGCAGGTGCTCAATAAATGCTTTTTAATTCACTGTAATACTTACCTCATAGGGCTGTTATGAGGATCAAATGAGATACTGTATGTAAAGTGTGTTACAACTTCTACAAGGCTAGATTTGTGTCAGTTATTGTTCGTATAACTATTATCATTACCTGCATGTGAGGACTATCCTTTTCCTTTGGAGAGAAAAAGCGACCACCTTCTCCACGCTTCCTTGCCATGGCATGACGATGCCTAGACTCATGCAAATATTTCTGCAATGACAGAGATCCTGTATTTTAGCTATTAACTTACAGAGACCTTAATTATTTAAGTATAATCTCCCCCCTCAAAATAGCTTGAGCATATATAGTTTTAATTCAATAATCAGTTTTTAAGTATCCTACAATGTACAAGGCACTACATTCAGCAATATAAAAGACAAATAACTTTAATTCAGTGGGAAGAAAATCTGACAAGCAGTTTAGTATAACAAGTAAAGCTTGTTTGAAACAAAAATTTGGTTCTAATTCTATGATTCCAAATGTCAAAATCTACTAATATCCAAAATAATATTCCTGCCTCCCTTCTTATAATCCACATAAACATAGAAGATGATGCTCATACCAAATTGGGTCTCAGGTAATTATTAGCAATGATTAATTGTTACCAATGAAGACAAACAAAAGTACTATAAATTTCCAGAAAAGTCAAAGGGGAAACAGATTGACCTTTTAACTATTATAGACCAAAATAAGACCCAATGCACTACTTCTATATAATTTGCAATTATATACTTACCCTCCTTTCCTTGGGGATTTTTCCTTCTGCCTCTAGTTTGGCCCGAGCTTGTCTCCTCTTAAGAATCCGGTGATACTGCTTAGCATTCACATAGAGGGGCTCTTCTTCAAGCATTTCTGCTCCAGGCAAGGGGATCCTCTGAATAGCAGGCACAGAACCAGCCCCTGGTACCATCTGAATAAGGAATAACCCAGAACTTAATAATTAGCAGAATAAAGACCCTGACAAAGCAGAGTTGCTGGATCCCTGCTTACCCTTTTTTTTCTTCTGAGGCAAGAAACACAAAGATGGCTTTAAAATATCTCAAAACAAATCATGTCCACTGCTTGCTTTATCTGCTATGAATACCTGCTGCCATCTAATGGCTATTATTATAATAATTAATACTGTCAGTAATAGCAATCAGGTACATATACACACAAAATGAAGTCCGTAAAATGTACCAATCTCAATTCACTCAATATTTATTCAGATTCATCATTGCTTGATACAATGTTAGCTCAAACCTATAGTATCAAATACCGAGAATAATTATCTTGTGCTTTTGCTTGCCATTTCTATTGAAACAAACTAACCACTGATAGACAGCCCTGTCCTACTGAGTTTTTGGTGTCCTAGATAGCTGACTGTGGTCCATGGGAGCCAATCTATAAGTCATATGATCATTCTTTTGTTATGCTTGCTAAGTAACTATCCCAATAAAACTGCCCTCAAAACTTCTTTGATCCATGAGGATCTTCTCATGCAGGAAGATTCTGTATAGTCTTTCCTCTGCAAACAGAGAAACTGCAAGATGCAATTCTTCACTTTGTTTTGAGTTAACTTGTTTTATATATAATGAGTACTATAAACCCACGATCCTGGTGGAAATGAACATTTCTTCCCTAATCCATGAAAGCATTTCATTGTTAGTATTGTACAGTTTGCCTAAAATGTCCCTCCCTGATAAATTTTATGTAAAGGCTATTTATGTAATTTAATTTAAAATATAAATTATTTTGCTATTTTTAAGGGGCTTCCTTAGCAAAACCCTTCAATAACTCAAAAAATCCTTTGTTAAAACGATTAATCACTCTAAATTATTTACTAACATACAGATTCTCACCTACTAATAGAATGTAAGCTCCTTGCCAGCAGGGAATGTTTTGTTTTCATCTTTGTGTCCCCAGTGCTTGGCACGGAGCCTTGCACATAGTAGGGGCTTAATAAATGCTTGGTGAATACCTGCAATGAAGGGCAGGGGGAAGGAGAAGGGCAGCATGAGTGGAGGCACAGAATGGGCTCCCCCCCACCCCAACACACACACACACACACACACACACATTTTCTCTATTAGTGAAGGTTGCAACTGTAAGAATTTCACTGCAAAATCAAATCCTTAATTTAAAAGTATTATAGACCATCATAACTCATGTGTATAAAAGTCTTAAGCAAGTTATTATAGGATCTTTGTAACAAAACAAAGGCTAGAGTTGTGTTATATAGCTTTTGTAAATGAAATTAGCTCTAGAAGGCATAAATTGAGATGTCAAGGAATAAAGGAAAAAATCTGTATTGTGTCACAGCACCATTGCAAAATCATGGAGCTGTAAAGCGTATGAGAGAGGACCTCGTCCAATCCCCTCATTTTACAGATGAGGAAATGGAGGCCCATGAAGGTTAGATGATTTGCCCGAAGTCATACAGGGGCTATCAGATATGGGAACTGACTGCCTCCTCTGCCTCCAGAGCCAGTGCTCTTTCTATCATAATTACTGTCACAGAATTAGAATCCCAGACAGTACCTTAGGGATGATATGGCCTAATGTCCTCATTTTTAGAAGAGTAAACTGAGTACCAAAACTTGTAGAGAAGAAGAAGCAACAGGGTCAATTACTCACCATGACCATTCCTCCTGAATTGACCACATTCCCAGCAACTGGTAGTGTCACAGTAACAGTCCCCTGTCCACTGCTAGTTGTATTGGTATTGGCTCCTGTCTGGACAATCTGTGCTCCTGCCAAACTGGCTGCTGGAATGGTGATCATGCCGGAAACAGGGACGGTAACTTTTAAGAAAATAAAACATTTGTAAAAGGCACAAATAAGCAAGGGAAATTAGTCTTTCTTCTACTGAGTGCATACTCACTGATCCAGGGTAACTAAACAGAAAAGAGTAGGAAAAACCACTAGCAGTCATCTCTTCATCTTTCTAGTAAGAACTGATTTCCTTTAGGAAGAGTGCAAGAGGATCAGTATGGGCCCCCCAGTACTATAGACCACCCTAACTGTGGGACAACTGGAATAACTCAAGGTATTCACATGAACATTTCCCATATTTAAAGGTAGGACCCCCTTTTTTAAAATTATTTTTTTTTTTTAAGCAATCGGGGTTAAGTAACTTGTTCAAGGTTACATGACTGGTCATTATTGATGTGTGGGTGCTCATTTTCTGAGGCCAGATTCGATCCTGGGTCATCCCAACTCTGAAGCTGATGCTCTTATTCACTATGCCACCTAGCCGCGCCCCCCCCCCCCTTTATAAAGGATCTGCATCTGCAGACTCCCCTCCACAAGCTGGTCTGACTATAATCATGTTGTTATTTTTATGTAAGATCTCAGGTTTGATGAGACAGTATGTGTGTATGCATATATTCTCTTTGCAAACCTGTACATGCTGGACAAAAGTCAGCTAATACAATTAATAATAGGACTTATCTAAAGATAAAGCTGCTTCTTCTTAGTAACTTTAAAAGTTGCTCTCCTCGGATCATCTATAAACGTAGCCTTTGTAACAACCTATATTTTTAAATCTAGTACTGACCAGAAGCCAAAGGATATAGATCAGAACGTTATTTTAAGTATTCTTAAAGCATAGAATACTAGAGTTAAAAAAGGCCCTTACAATTCAGCTTTTTACTCAATGCAGGAACCTTATCTCTACAATATTCTGGGTTTGTATGGAATACATTCAGTGCTGAGAAGCTCACTACTTCATAAAGCAGTCTATTCTACTGTTGGGTAGTTGGTGCAAATAGAAAGTTTTTTACAGTGAATTCAAATCTATCTACTACCCTATAACTTCTACCAAAGTGATATAATAATAGTACTTCTTCCATAGGAGAGCCCTTCAAATATCTGAAGATAGCATATTCCTTCCCTATAGATTTCTTTCCTCCAGGCTAAACATTCAGTTCAAAATTCAATTCGGCCAACTGGTATTCAGAATTTCTACAATTCCTGGTCACTTCTTTCTAGACTCTATTTGTCAATTGCACCTATACACCCTTAAAATTAGGTGCCTTAAAACTGGACAATACTTCAAATGTGGTTTGCCCTGTGCAATGTACAGTAGGACTATTACCACTCAGAACATGACACTTATTTAATATATCCTAATTGCATTTGGTTTTCATACACCTCAAAACTAATAAAAATGTTTGTTGAATTGAAAGACATTGTACTACTGAGGGCAGCCAGGTGGCACAGTGGATAGAGCACTGGAACTGGAGTCAGGAGGACCTGAGTTCAAATCTAGCCTCACTTACTATCTGTGTGGCCTTGGGCAAGTCACTTAACCCTATCTGCCTCAGTTTCTCATCTATAAAATGAGCTAGAGAAAAAATGGCAAACCACTCTAGTATCTTTGCAAAGAAAATCCCAAAAATTCCCCACAGAAAATCAGACATGACTGAAACATACTACTGACTTGTACTGAGACTAAACAGTCAACAATGTGCTTTGACTGTCCCCCAGGTCCCAACTTTTTGGTTTTTACACCAGAACTGTGAATTCACTGGTAGAGAAAATTTTTTCTCCAATAATACCTCAGCATATGTTTTATGACTTACAATATTAAAGAGCTGCCCAGTGAGTCTGAAAGGTTAAGTTATTTAACCAGGGTCTTCAAAGAGCCAATATATTCCTGACTCCAAGATCTATTCACTACACCATGTTGCCAATCTTAGACTAACAGAAACATTAAATTCCCACCAAGGGAGGTAATAGTCCTAACTCTACATCCAAAGTAGTGGATTCCCTTTTGAAATAAGCATTCGTGCTTTAGAGTGGCAGTGAATTGGAGACTCAGCCATATATAGCCCAAGGTCACAACAAGTCAGCTGCAAAATGTAAATAAAAATTCAGATTCCTAGTTCTTTGAAGAGATGACAAAGTATCTTAGGATCAGTTATCTAGCAACAAGATTATAAATGCTATACTTCCTTAAGCTAAGTCAATCCTTCTCCACCATAACCCCCTCTCTCCCAATATCCCAAAGCTTCCATTTTTAAGACTCTAACCATCTTCAATCTTTAAACTCCAATGTCTGGAAACATTTCCACATTTGCTCTCATAGAAGCTTTGAAAGTCTGAATCAGCAGGATTCCTGAGACCAAGGTTTTATAAGTTTCTTGTGGGGAAAACCTTTTTGCATTTGGAAAAGTAACTGCCATATTTTGGTAAAAGAAAACTATAGCAACTACCAAGATCTGAGACTAAGAGGAAGATATGAAAAATACTATTTCTTGGAAGTTAGATACCCCTTCTTCAAGAGTAAGCCAGCCACCCAAGAGAAATACAATACACCTAAAAGAGAGAAACAGTGACTTAAAAGGCATACATACTATCCATACCTTGCTGGAGAATAGTGCCATCTGCATTGACTGGCTGATAGACAATGGTCTGACCTTCTGCTGTTTGTGCCACCTGTTGCCCCTGGACAGCTATCTGTTGCTGAGTCTGCAAGGAGCCAGCAATAAATACATCAATAGACAACATATATTCTCCTAAAAAGTATGTTCAGGTTAAAAGAGATGGGAGGAATCAGTTTAAAGAACAAATTTAAGAGAAAGAAAGAGGTTCCTTACATGGGGTAAAGAACTGAACTATCACAAAAAGGCTAAATGTAGCCAAGACAGAAACAACATAGAAGTTGGGGAACTTTCATTCTATTAGATACTTGTTTCAAGTCTTCAGATTCTTTTGTTTCACCCTCCCTTTAAAAATAAAGATGAGTTTTAGATCTGTTATTCAACTTCTTCATCTTTTGGAAACTTTTGCAGCCATTAACTCACCATATCTAATATATATGAAATGTTTTGGTTCAGCATCTTAATACTTTCAAAGTAATCATTTTATTGCATTCTAGGAGAGAGCAGTTACCTGGGTTTGGCCAGCAGTGACGGCAGTCTGGGGCTGCTGAATGATGATTTGCTGGGTTTGGCCTTGCTGACCCTGTACCTGAACAGCCTGACCCCCTTGAATCTGAATCTGTCCTGGCTGTACCAACTGGATCTATAATTAAAAAGATTAAAAAAAAGAAAATCATTTCATCTTGAAACTTCCCTCTTTTGGTCTTTTAATTTTATTCTCTCTCAATTTATACCTCAGAAAAGTGGCACACAGTAAGAAAGGAACGGCATTGCCTTTATCCTCATCACTCTGAATCAAGAATGACACCAATTATTTCAGTTTAGCTTGAGAGGGAATGGATATAGGATGGAATTAATAGAAGCACAGAGCTAGAAGAGACACATACTAAAGAAAAGCCAATTACAGTGGTTAAGAAAATGGTAGAGGGCGGCTAGGTGGCGCAGTGAGTACAGCACCGGCCCTGGAGTCGGAAGGACCTGAGTTCGGATCTGGCCTCAGACAGTTAACGCACACACAAACAAAAACCTAGCCGTGTGACCTTGGGCAAGTTACTTAACCCCAATTGCCTTCCAAAAAGCAAAAAAAAAAAAAAAAGGTAGAACAAGTTTCCTAGGTAAGCTTTATGATCTCTTCTAGAAGACTAAGAATATGGGAAATCATTAACTTTCCAAGATGGTAAATGTAAATCCCATTCTGAGAAAGGGAAGAAAAAAGGGCCACTTCAAGGTATCTTACAGACTGAAGAGTTTATCATTCTTAAACAAGAAAAAAAGGGAAGAATTACAAAAATTTCAGCATTAATTTTAAAAATTTTGAAGTTCAAATTCCTTCCCGCCACTGAGAAGGCAAGCAATATGATGCCCATTATCCATATGAAGTCATGCAAAACATATTTCCATATTTGTCATGTAGCCAAAAAAAGAAAAACAGAGAAAGTGAAAAAATATGCTTCAATCTACACTCAGAGTTTATCAATTTTCTCTCTCCAGTGGACAGTTTCCATTCTAAGTCCTCTGGAATTGTCACAGATCATTATTTTGATCAAATTTCACAGTTAAGCATCATTACGATATTGCTATTACTACGTACAATGTTCTCCTAGCTCTCCTAGCTCTGCACCCTTCATGCTGTATCAGTTCATATATCTTCCCAGGTTTTCCTGAAACAATACCCCCCACAGTTTCTTACAGCACAATAATGTTGTATCATAAGCATACAACACAACTAGTTCAGCCCTTCCCCAATTGCCAGGCATTTCCTCAATGTCCAATTTTTTGCTAACGGTAACACACACACACACACACACACACACACACACACACCCCTATAAAATATATTCTGTATATGTAAATATATGTAAGTCTTTTTTATTTGATCTCCTTGGGATACAGATATAGTAGTGGTATTGGTGGGTTAAATAGTATATGTAGTTTTATTGCTCTTTCGGCACAGTTCCACATTGGAAGAAATAAGTATTAATGGGAAACTGGAAAAGGTAATAAAACCTGGGACAATATTTCAATTATTGGTACATTTACTCTGTCTACAAAGCACAGAATAACTAAGAAACATCATAAAGAGAAGTTTTCAAATTAAACCTTAAGAAAGTAAAAGTATCCTCTAGATCCTTGCATACCTTGCATAATTTCTATTGTCATCAATTTCCATTCTCTCTCTCTTAAGTTTCTTTATACTTTCACTTGCAATCCACATGGGGAAGATATATCAAAAAGCACATGCCATTTAACAATTTAAGACAGAAAATTTCCAAAGTAGACTGCAGCCATCTTTTGGCCATACACTCTGCCAATGAACCCTCCATTTCACTGGAAGGCCAAAGAGCATGTCCATATCCTGGAGCAGGGGTGGGGAACCTGTGGCATCAAGGCCACATGTGGCCTTCTAGGTCCTCAAGTATAGCCCTCTGACTGAATCCAAATTGTTCTGTGAAGTCTGGATTCAAAGGGCTGCATTTGAGGACCTTGTGTGGTCTCTAGGCCCCTGCCCTGGAGTCTTAATCTACTCAGCACCCTCTGTTAAAACTAACTCATGTGACCCATTATATTTAGTGGGCCACAAGCAAGACCAAACCAGACCACCTAACCTATGCTTCACAACTCTTCCAGTCAATCTTCTCATCCATTCTACTGCCTTCTGTTCTTCTGGTGCTCATGTATATATCCCTTTCCTACATTCTCTACCCATTTCTTTTTCTATGAACCAAAATTAAATCAGTGTATTGCTACTGCTTTTGGAAAGGCTGTATATAGATTCTTCTACGATTTTATTAGCATCCCTGTGACTCCCCAGACCAAAATACTGCTCATTTCCACTCTCTTTTCTGTGTTGTCTATCCCATTAGATTGTAAGATTATTCAGGGTAGAGAACATCTCACTTGAATTTGTATCCCCAATGTTTAGTATACGGTTTGATATACAGTAAGATAGAGTGCTAGACCTAAAGTTAGGAAGGCTCATCTACCTGAATTCAAATATGGCTTCAGATACTTATAAGCTTGTGTGACCCTGGACAAGTTACTTCACCCTGTTTGCCTTAGTTCCTCAACTATAAAATGAGCTGGAGAAGAAAGTGGCAAACCACTCTAGAATCTTTGCTAAGAAAATGGGGTCACAGAGTCAGACACAACTGAAAAAATGACTAAATGACAACAAAACACTTAATCCATTTTTTTCTTTTGGCTTTTTGGAGGGGGGGGAAATAGAGCAATTGGGGTTATGTGACTTGCCCAAGGTCACACGGCTAGTTTTGTGTTAAGTGTCTGAGGCTGGATTTGAACTCAGGTCCTCATGACTCCAGGGCCAGTGCTCTATTCACTGTGTCACCTAGCCACCCTCATTTAATAAATTCTTTTCAATTATTTCAGTGATGCTGCTTAAATTCTGATTCCTTCTGCTGAAGGTCTACCTCATTCCTGTCTTTAACTTGATGTTTCTAAAATCTTTCTTATCCTATATATCCAACATTAGAATGATTCTATTTCAGTTCGTAATAAGAAAAACATGCATTAAATGTCAAGTACACTGTACTAGGTGTTGAGGCAAGACACAAAAATATAGTGTAATTAAGAAAAATTATAACATCAATTTATATCCCAATGAATTGTCCATGATTAAATGAAGACATCTACCTGCTGCAATCCTTGTGTCCCAGACACAGGTACTTGCATGATAGTCTGACCTTGGCCACCAGGAACAGCCTGGACCATAATGGGCTGGCCAGCTGACGTGATTAGTTGACCTCCACTCACTTGTACCATCAAAGGCTGGCCCTGAACCTAGAGATCAACAGAATGAGAACAATGAAATAAAGGTACATAGACAAGGAATTTAATGATAACCCAGTCATTGGTACTATCTACTAAGTTTTTTGTCACTTGGGACAAAAATGTGCTGGAAATTGGGGTGAAGAAAAATGAGCATATAAGATCTTCTATCAGTGATTTTCAGTATAAGACGTATGTGACTGAACGTCAAAAGAGATTAAAGTTAAAATGGAACACAAGCACAATCTTTTGAAGTTCCAACAGATTTACTAAACATTTACTAAAAAAGCAAGATTTTTATCAATATGCATGGAATAAGTCCTTAGTAGCTGGTAAGAAAATTTGGTTGCTTGTAAGCAGAACAATTTCCAGGAATGTCATTTATCGAAGCGGACAGTGAGGATTCTAGGTAACCTGGAGAGAAAGGAGAAGAAAAAATACAAAGAGTCTGTATGGAAAGCAGCTTCATTTGGGGGTCTTTAGAAGCAAGTTCCTCTCTCCCTTGTCTTTCAACTCTGATTTACTCTTCCAAACTCACCTTGAAAATTCTGAGCAATTTTCTTCATTTAATGCTTATGTCCTTTAATTATAGATTGCTCTTAAATTGATGTACTCCATGTGCTGCTCCAAAAAATATGTTTGGTTCCCCATAAATGCTCCTTAATACAACCATATTGATTTTAATTGCAGTAGAATGAGGAATGTCAAAATTATATAGAGGCACCTGATATGAATAGTACTCCTATTTTTCAAGTTTCTAAGAGGAACTCACTGTAAGCCTGAAAGCTACAAGTACCATGTAACATCTTGATTGTTAAGATGAAATGTTCTTTTCCCAGAACTTCTTTCTGGAAGTCACATTGCAAAATACTTCAGTGAAATAAGAAAGAATGATCAAGGGCCACAAGGGTAGTTTGGATCTTCTTTTCTCAGGTTCCATCATGATTATAGGATGGTAGTTCTTCCAAACCAAGAAAGGAAACTCTTTCACAAAAGAACTTTATACTTCAAGCCACTAAAATTATTCTCTAATTAAAAAAAAAATCAGTAGCTGTCAGAAACATACTAAGAATGGGTCAATTTATACTTTTAGAGACTATAAAGTTAAGAATTATTTTCATTATATAAACAGATGACAGAGAGTAAAAGAACATTATGAAGAAATTTCAAATTCTAGGCTTTATTATTCTGTCCCTTGGAAGAATTCCGTATTTATCATCTATAAACTTTACTGTCAGATTCTCATATACTTGTTTTCCTCTTCGTTCTCACTCCAAAGTAGATTCCTTTTGAGACACATAGTCCATGTAATATTTGATACATGGATAGGTTTTCAGAATATTTACTGCATGACTACCTAAACGAGCAATTTACAATTCTCTAAAATAATGAGATCCCTAGAGAAAAAGGTCTGCTACTTATTTCCATCAAGAGTTTCCTTTTCTTTAAAAAATTCTGAAAGTACTTAGGATAAGCTTTAAGTATAGCACACCTATTTATCTAGCCATCTATCACCTCTCAATCCTTCTCCAGATCACCACTTACATACTCAAAAATGAACCCTAAGGAGAAGTCTTTGATATGTAAACAGCTAAAAAGTACATGCATGAGACGAGCAGCATTTAAGTAGCATGTTATTATGTTCCCATTCCACAGGCAGTTAATGACAATCCACAATACTTACAGACAGTTCTGGCTTTGCATAAATTGGCATTACACAAATTCAACTTTATGAATTCTTAAAGAAATCTGCATTCCAACAACACATCCACCTTAGCTTACTTTACAATACTGTGTTTGTGCTCTCTCTGCTCCAGTACTGAGACCTCCCACCCCACCCCTATATTCCCTAAAAAACACCCACCCCCTAAATGAAAGCAGAAAGGATGCTTGGAAAGACGCTTGGGGGTTTGGCTCAAGACCTTGGCAAAGAGGCCTTTGCCTCACCCTCCCCAGTGTGTCTGTCTTCTGGCTGGGTATGGCAGTTGTGTCTGTGTCCAGCCACACCTGACTGACCTCGCCCCTGCGTGTCCCTCCTCCTGTTCTCATTTCTCTGTCCTGACCCCTGTCCTTGAACCAGGCAAATGCATGCCTAGTTTCCTTCCTTCCTGCTTCTCTCCCTCACATCTACAGGCAACTTCACATTACACAAAATCGCTTTACATAGAGGTTTGCAGAATGGTCCATTTACTTAAAGCAAGAACTGTCTGTATTTTATATATTAAAACTAAGACAAAGCAAGCAGAAAAGATGGATGAGCCATTGATCCCTGGGACACATACCATTAGGGTAGCATATACAAGATCAACTTCTTCTAGTATGTAGTGTTCAGAAATCGCTATACGTAATACATCATCCCACAACTATTCTTTTCTGACAAACTGGCATGAAAAGGAAAACCAGGACCAGTTCAGTAAGGAGTCATGCAGCACACGGCATTAAGCAGTAAAGCTCCGTACCCTAGTTTTTGCTTTGAAGAATTTCCAATCTATATGGAACAAATGAAATGGGCCGATCAAATCAGGGTTTGAAATAACTTGCTTTCTGTCCTAATTGTTCAATTAGGTAAGTTAAAGAAATACAATCTTCAAGTTCACAAACTATCACTATCATTATCTAATCCCAAAGTTTTAGACCTATCACTGACCAATTCCAAGAACTTAGACTTCAAGATATATAATTAGAGTTCCAGTTTTCTAAGGAAAAGCCAAGGTTCTTCTTTACCAACTTATCTAGCATACTATGGGGAATATGGGTTGGTTAACTGATTTAAATTGCCCTAAAGTACCTTCTACTAAAACTTACAAAGGTGACTACTGGTTTTGGTCCCTAAAAGGGAAAGAATCTCCCTCCAAACCCAACAGCATTGTAATTCTCATCTCTTATCAGGAAAGGGTAATGGTTTATACAATAAATTTGATGAGCTTATTTGTATTTTACCAATGACTATTTATGTGATGCTCCAGCAGAATTCCTAGCATAGAAAAAGGTGTTTAATTTAAGCATATGATCTATTGCAGGGAACTATCCAATATGCTAGTTTCTGAAATTTTCTATGACAAAGTGCCTTATCTTGCTTACATATGCCAGTGATAATTCTTTAACCAACTTAGCTTTTTTATTGCCTACTTTGGACATCTAATAATGTACATCCTTCAATGAGAACACATGATATTGTCAGCCTACTACTATACTAGTTTATTCAAAATAATACATAATATTAAACTTTTTATTTTCTAGCCATTTAGTTCATTAATAAAAAAATGGCTAATCCAAGCCTTAGTAATTCAGTTTTCTTGTTTCCTTTTATCTCAAATTATTGACATTCAGTACATGAATAAAGATCAAACTCCTAATTAAATTTCTAAGTTAATTTAAAATTCCTACTGCTGAGAATTGCTTCTAGTTACTCATTCAATCATTCACTTTCTATTAATTCCAAAAATAGAGATGTATGGTTTCAGAACTGGATGACAACAGTTCTACATGCTTTCTAGGAAACATTAAAAAACTCAGCAGGAATTTTTATGGGTCTCAAATGAAAACTAGCAGCATCAAATAGAGAGAATCACATGCCACTCACTTTACCATTAACATTTCAAACCCTGATAAAACAGCATCAGACATGAAGTAGAGAGGAAGTTCATGCAATGCTCACATAGATACAATTAGAGAAATCACCACTACCTGGAGTGTCTGGACTTGCTGGCCTGAGGCGGATGCCACTTGGGCCTCTGTCTGCAACTGGACAGCAGTGACACCACCCTGCTGCTGGGAACAGGAACAGGAATAGCTTGAAACTTGACAAGGAAACGCACAGCTCAAGACAAGAGTTCACCTTACCTCCTGGAGGGACAGAGAGATTCTCTCCTCAAAAGCCCCTTTTCCTGGACTCTCAGACTGAAAGAACAGACCCAAGTTGCTACTGTCACCAACCGGAACAATGATGGGGAGATAAGCATCTGTCCTTTTACTGAGACTCAAAATTCTGCTCTGTTATATGCCATGGTCAAAGTATTTTTCATCATGTTTAAAACCAAAGTGAAAGGTAGCCTTCAGAAACAGGCAATTTCAATTCATTTGCTTATGGAAGCATTACAGGGCTCCTTTGCTATTACAGCCCTCATTCATTATTCAACTGCATTTAGATAGCAAAGTTATTTTTTAATGGAACTACAGCTACATTTTCAAATGGCAAATGTACATTTGAAGAATTTCAGTGTTTGAAAACAACCAATTTAAGTCATAATGAGTGTCTACTACATGCAAAGCACTGTTTTGGACTGAGAAGGATATAAACGTAAGACAAGACCAGGCCTGTACAACCTGTAGCCAACAGGCTTATGGCCTATCAGCACACCAAAGGATTTCTGGTGGCCTGAGAAAAATGCAAAGGATGTCTTCCTCTGCATTTTTTTCTGGCTGTCCAAAATCCTTGGGCAGGCCATAAAGTGGCTCATGAAGGCTGCAGGTTGTACAGGCTTGGACTAGATCCTTGCTCTCAAAGACCTTATAAATATCTAAGATGCAATAGGGACAAATTATTAAAGACTAAACATCTTTATGAATTCGCAACTTTTATAACTTCAAACTAAAACTATTTCTATTCAACTCAACTAATTCAGAGGCAATAAATCAGTCAATGAACCTAATGGCTTTCACATAGTTGTGCCTATCTTAATAAATTCCCCTCACAAAAAATTTTTTACATCAATTAGCATACTATCTAGATGATGAAGCTTTTGTGGAAACTGCTCTTTTGTAAGGATGATGATCTCAATGAACTGAAATTATTTTGATTCAAATTGACTTCATCCTTTGGTCACTAATCAGGAACAACTTTCTGTTATGCCCTCTTGACAGCTCAATTTTCTAAGTACCTAAGACTATATGTTAGAGTTTGGAACCTACTCCAAACCCAACAAAAAATTAATTCCCTTTTCATTTCTACCTGATCAGCAATTCCGTCTGAAGTCAGACTGAGGTACAATGAATAATGTTTCTTCCTTGCAAAAGAAAAAAATTAAAAAGAAAAAGAGAGGGGGAGGACTTATCCTAAAATAAAGTAAACCTAAGCAAGCAACAGCAGAAAATGAATCTGTATACATTTCACAACAATATCCTACCTGGATTTGGAATTAAGTTAAAAACAGCTCCTAATCCTTTTCCAATGCATCTACATTTGCAAGTGCAATTGCCTAAATAATATCCTAATGCTGAACTAGAAATTAACTTTACAAAATAATCATCTTGTGGACCAGTTCAAAGCAGATCTACTTGAATCTAAGTGTTTTGTTTTCATCTCCTGTAGAAAGCCAAAGTACCCATTCATCAATTACATCAGGAAAAGAAATAGAACAGAATCAGTTCAAGCTATTCACATGAAGACAAACTCAACAATTCCAAAGTTCAACATGAAAGTGGCCTGATATTTTGAACTTTAACAATTTGTCAGAAATTTAGGTTAATTAATAAGGCAGACTGTTCAGGTAACATGAAGAAAAAATTCCAGTGGGCTATGGATAGAATACAAGTTACAAAGAAACCTGAATACACAGTTTGAGATACTGAATCCAAATATAAGGAAATATTACCAGGCAAATTTCTAGATCTTTGTATCTCACCAAACCCAGAACAGGATAATTTTTCAATGGTATTACACCAGTCCCTCCTAATGTTACAGCCAATTCTGTTACTTTGGTACTTAAAGTTGAGTCATTTTCATACCTGCTGCTGAATCTGTCCAGCCTGCACGACAATCTGTTCTGTAGAACTATTGCTGTTTGCTGTATATTGCTCCATGTCTCATCTAGGTTGCAATTCTGTATATAACAACCTCTTGCTGGATATCCTGGGAAATGGCTAAGAGTGTGCTCCTATTAGAAAAGTTAAGAAAGAAATGTTACTAGAGGATTATAGTCAATATACATATATATAGAGATCACTATAATAATGTATGACTAATCAGTATCATTTAGCACTAAAATTACAAAGATAAATTAGTATATAGTTGAATTATAATTACAATAAGCTTATACTGCAAACAGTTTTTTAAATAAATTCAAGGCAAGAGGTACATTTGTAAGGCCTGTCTTCATTCAAGGCATTATAGTACATATACACTCCTTTAATCAAATGAGTACATTATTCAATCCTGAGATCAAATTCAGTATTATTCAAATACCTATTAAATGTTTTTAAGTAGGAAGGGACTACCTAATCAGAATCTAGAACGTTCTGGAACTTACATGTGATCCAAAGATTGGAAGTAAATGCATTTAACTACTGAATGTATCTTTGATTTCTTTTAAATTCCCAAATTCCTCTACACTTTCCCCAGTTAAAGTTTTCCCCCATGATTTCACAATTTCAGAATTTTTATTTCTAATCCTCCCTGAGAGTCAATACATGCTGGTTAATGTGAAAGAATAAATTAGAATAGGAGACAAAGAGATGAAAGGCAACCTTGGGCAGCGTTTCACTCCCAAAGTAGAAAGCTGGTCTCTTACTCCTTCTACTGAGTGTACATATATGAAATAACTCTAGCTCACATCAAAGATACATGTATGTGTATATATACATACATACATGCATACATACATACACACACACACACACACAGTGCTCACTCAATCCTTATAAGCCCTCAGAGGTAGGTGCTATTGTTCCCATTTTACAGAAACTGAGGCTCAGAGTTATACAGTCAGCAGTCTCAGGAGACTCAAAAGCAAAGGTTACCCACTCCAAGTCCAGGCATACTCTATTCATTTCTACATAGTGCCTTTGAAGAGTTAATTTGCATGAGACCCTGATGTTCCGTAAAGCAAAATTCAACTCTACTATTCTTGCCTTCAGTTGGCCAAATGACAATTTTATTTAACATAGTTTTGCCTCAAAAATATCCTTCTCCACTGAGAATAGTCAACTTTGACAGAGCATAGTATGCCTTTTTGGCTCTTATCCCCCTGCTATGATTAATGTAAAATCCAAGTCATGCATTCACACAAGAAAATAAAGATTATGTAAAAAACTATTTTCTTCAAATATCCCATGGAAATTGCAAAACCCAAAATTCAGAGCTCCTCCAATGAACATAATGTGTATTTTCAGGGCACAATCCTAAGAATGACACTTTTAAGTATCCCAAATTTCAATACACACTCACATAGATATAATACATGTGCACTTTCCAGTAGAGAGCAGAAAGAGTGAGCCTGAACAGCTTCCCTATTAGGTTCCCTATGTTGGATTTTCAGAGTGCAGCTTTCAGTTTTGTAAAAATAACTTAAAAACATTACTTTCTTCAAATACACATGCAAAAACACATTCCAAATGTTATTTTTTAATTATCCATGCCATGGAACCCTACCAATTAATGTGAATAACTGAACATATCTTTGAATTTTTAAAAAATAAACTTAAAATGAAAAATATTTTATAGATAGGAACCTAATTACACCCTATATACAACAGGAAAAGAATAAATCAGAAGGAGCCTGAGGTCCTAGATGACATAAGTCAAATAAGAAAGGAGATGGCCATAGAGGAAAATTACTTTTATTAAAGAAAGCCAAATTCTAAGAAGCAAAGCAGAGAGAAAAAGAATTATTTGGGGGTTTGCTGTTTAGCAGTTAGGACCAAGAAAGAGCTGGGACAAAAATCTCCTTTTGCATTCAACCCCAATAACAAGCAGAGCCTCGAGGAAAACTGAGTGACTTCTCTAAAACATCTGACCACACCAACCCCTCCTTTATCTAATGATTCCAGTGGATCCATATTACCTTAACGATCAAAAAAGAAAATCCCATTTGGCTTTTAAGGCTCTTCATAAACTTCCTACCTTTTCAAGTCTTCTTTCACTTTACTCCCTTCTGAGTCTTTCAATCCAGCAACACTGACCTCTTTGCCACTCCTCTGACAGGACACTTTTTAATTTCCCAACTCTCCACTTTATCTGTCTCCATACCTTTCATCTCTGCCTCTAGGCAGAAACGTCTTTAAATTTCAGCTACAATTCCACTTTCAGCAAAATGCCTTTCCCAGTCTTGGTTAATGTCAGCGCCTACTCAAGATTATCTCCAATATATATCTTGTTTGTACAAAACTGTTTGCAAGTCACAGATTTTAAGTTTCTTGAGGGGACTGTTTTTGTCTTCCTTTGCATTCCTAATACAGTGCTTAACACCTAGTAGGTACTTAATTAATTACTTGTTAATTTAATTTGGTCAGGGATACAGATATAAAATCTCTTTTCACCTGAATCCAAGTACTGTACAACTCTACTGAGAAGTCAACTTGCTAAAACTTTACTGTAGCCAGAATCATAGGATTTAAAGTTGAATCAACCCTCTCACTTTTTTAAAGAAAAGGAAGCTTGATCCTAACATAAAGATAAACACAGAAAATTATTTTTTAAAAACAAACTTAAGATGCAAAACATTTTATAAATAGGAACCTAATTACACACTATGTACAACAGAAGAATAAATCAAAAGGAGCCTGAGGTCCTAGGTGACATAAGTCAGGTAAGAAAGGAGATGGCCGTAGGGGAAAATTAACTGAATGTTTTCTGGGTGTTAAGAGGGGTAAGCACGTTGGCACAGGGAGCCTCCAAGAGCCGAATGGACATACAGCCTGGTTTGGCACCAAGTCTGGAGGGGCTGCTGTTCTGCCCCAGCAACGAGAGAGAGGAGGAAATGACGAGCCAAAAGGGGTGGTAACGGTAACGGGGCAGGAGACCCAGGGAATGTTGGCTGGAAGGAGGGGCATGGTCAGGCCAGTGGAGGGGAGGCCCCCTCCCGGATCCAGGAGCCAGGCGGACAAGGGAAGCCAAGCTAGAGGAGGAACCCAGCGGGAGGGCGTGGGGGGAGAACGGCGGGGAGGGGAGGGGGGGGGGCTTTTGTACCAGGTCTACCAGACTGCCCGGCCAGTGTTGTGAAAGGGGCACTGACCAGGGGTCCAAGGGGACCCCACTCACAGAGGATGGGGAAGGGGGGGACAGAGCAGGCGGGGTTTTAGGGTCCAGGTGACTGAGTGGGGTGGAGAGAGGTACAAGCGGGTTTGAGTGCGTGTACACATACACACAGACAAACATACAATGGGCACGTCCAGACGGGGACCACGGAGGGGAGCAAGAAAGGGGTGCTGGGGGGGTCAGTAAGGTCGGCAAGGGTTTGGAAGAGTGGCAGTAACTGGGGACCCGTTCCCCCCAGTCCCTGGAGCCTGTGGGCCCAGGGAGGTGCTGCTCGGCCCCCGGTGAGGTTGGGGGTAGCTCCTGGAGCCGTGGTCGAACGGGGGACCTGGGCCCCATCTGGGGGGTCGGGTCCCCTGGGTCAAGGCGCCGCGCCCGGAGAGGCCCCGGCCATCCCCACACGGGCAGGGCGGCCCCCTGCAGGCCTCGGCCGGGAGTGGCGGGAGGTCGCCGGTACAGCCACACCACGCCAGGGCCCGGTTCCAAGCAGGCCCGCCCCGCAGGCTCCGCTGCTGCCGCCACCACCGCCGCCACCCGCCCAGCTCCCCGGGCTCGGCGGGCGCCTGGGCCTCTCCTGAGTGGTCAGCGAGACCCGCCAATCGGGGCGCTGGGGCCGGCTCTGGGCCGCTGGATATTGGCTCCTCACACTCACCGTGCCTCGCTCCCCCGGTTCGCTGCCCGCGCTGATTGGCTCCAGTACCGGACCCCGAAACCCAATCAGAGGCTCCAGCCGCCGCTGCCGCCGCCACTGCCGCTGCCTGGCAAAATGGCGAACGCGAACAAAGGAGCTCCGGGCCCCCCCTCCAACCGCCTCGGCGCAGGCGCCTATAAGCCACGCCCCCACTCCCCGCCCCCACTCCCCTCCCCACTTGGGAACTCTCCCCGCCCCGCGCTGGATGCGTACGGCGCACGCGTCCCCGAGACCCAGCCCGGGCCCCACCCCCCCACCTCCGGAAGAACGCGTAGGTTCTTCCAGGCCATGTTGACCCACCCTTTCAACAATTAACTCCACCTTGGAGGTGCTACTGCGCAAGCGTTCACCGGCCCTTTCCGTCCTTCTCCCCCAATGTCCGCCGTAGATCTTTGAAAACACACCCCCGTGCTTGGCGCGCAAGCGCCGATTCGTCCCGCCCTTGTTCCCATTCTTTGCTTTACGCATGCTTAGCCTGGCGGCGGGAGAAATTTCCCGCCGGAAGTTCTCGAAGGGGCGCCACCATAGAGCGCAGCCCTCCCTCCGGTCTGGCTAGAGGTGCCCCGTTTCCGCTCCCCGGCGGATCGTGGGAGGCCATTTTAGGTCCCTGTGGGGGCAGCCGCGAGTCCGATTTGGCTCGGTCACGAGCACCCGGGCTGAATCGGAAGCAGCTGCTTTCTGGGGCCGAGGCCTGAGTTTCCTGCCAGCTGGCCCGTTCCCGGGATCCCGGGTATGTTGGGGCTGCAGACACCCCTCCCCCGCAGCGCTCCCGGGGGAGGCGGGAGGCGGGGGGCGGAGCATCAGTCCTTTTCCCTCGGGCTCGGGCCGGGCGCCGCATGCAAGGCTTCTGCCGGGCCCCCGGAGCCGGAGCCAGGGAGGAGCCAGCCTGCACACTCCTCCCCTCGGGGCTGGGGGGAGGGGAAGCCGCGGGAAGAGGGCGGGGGCACTAGGAAAACAAAGCACCCTACTGGAGGGGTCAAGCTGACCCGCCCCCTGTGCCCGGGCGAGCCTTCCAAGGCCTGCGCTCCTCCACCTTGTGTCATCAGTTGGACCGTATCCGAGGTTCTTAACCCGAGGCCCGTGGATAAATTTCAGGGGGTCCTTGAATTTGGATGGAGAAAAAAATGCCAGTTACGTCTGTATTTAGTACTTGGTTTGCTTTGTAGTCCTGTGCGTGTAGAAGTATTTTGAGAAGGGTCCGGTGGCTCCATCAGACTAGGAAGGGTTAAGTTCCCGCCCACGAGGGTCCCTGAAAGCTGGAGCTGCAGCTGGAGGTCACCTTCCGGAGCTTGGGACCCCGCGGGGTCAGGGCGCTGTGGGGAGCTGCGATGGGCACAGTGACGCCTTCATCGCCGCTGTTTGCGCTGGGTTTTCTTTTTCCTTTTTTTTTTTTTGGCCCCTTCCGGATGAGGATGATAAGCGTAAACTGGGAGAGCCAGGTCTAGGAATGTGCTTAACCCTAAGCAAATTGATTTCCTTTGTCATTCTCCTAGCTGAAGAAATACTGTTAAGTCTCGGAAAGAGCGGCTTCTTATCATGGCCAGCAGCCCTGATGAAGATCCAGGAGAGAACAGAGTGCGTAAAAAATTGTTGACTTATTGGCAAATAAAAATCCAGAGTAATTAAGGTCATAGGCATTAAGCACTGTTTTTAATTAAACTACATAACTTAATTTTCTTAACTCATTTACTCCAAAGAGGCTAACGCAATCTTAGTCAGGCACCGTCACTTCCATCTTATTCACGGTTCAGTTCATATTCAGCTTTTTGAATTAGTCTCTTGGGGTTTTTTCTGTGAAAGATTATGCTTGATTCCAGTAAGAATGAAGTTGCTCCCTGGAAGAGGGGGAAAGTGGCCAAAAGAAACAGCCAAGCATTTCTGCTTATCTGTTAAACTGTTTTCTCTCACTTCCCCTTCTTGTATGTTCCAGATTGTATATGTGAAAGGGGACCTTTTTGCATGCCCCCAAACAGACTCATTGGCCCACTGCATCAGTGAGGATTGTCGAATGGGTGCTGGGATAGCTGTTCTCTTCAAAAAGAAGTTTGGAGGGGTGCAGGAGCTCTTGAATCAACGTGAGTTTTTGTATAGTTTAGGCCTTACCTTGTGGCTTCAGTTGACTAGAAGCATTTGTTAAACTACTATGGGCGGGGCGGCTAGGTGGCACAGTGAATAGAGCGCCGGCCCTGGAGTCAGAAGGACCTGAGTTCGGATCCGGCCTCCGACACTTAATCCACACAAACAAAAACCTAGCCGTGTGACCTTGGGCAAGTTACTTAACCCCAATTGCCCTAAAGGGGCGACTAGGTGGCGCAGTGAGTAAGAGTGTCGGCCTCGGAGTTGGGATGACCCGAGATCAGATCTGACCTCAGAAAATGAGCACCCACGCATAAATAATGACTAGCCGTGTAACCTTGAGCAAGTTACTTAACCCCAATTGCTTTAAAAAAAAAAACTACTATGGGCAAGTCTATGTCTAAAATATGATCACAAGGATATTCTTCCTCACTAGGAGTTCAGAAGATAGTTCTTATCAGCCCTCCAGACTCCCATACATCCCTTTATTTTGAATGCTACCACCCTAGTTATACTATTATATTAACTTTTTATTGTATTTTAACCTCTAGTCTCTCTATTCATCAGTTGTATGTGCAACAACTTTGAGTAGTTCCCAGTTGCCTACCATACAAAATCTATACATGTTCAAGGCTTTCTATATTCTAGCCCCCACCACCTTTGCATACTCTTTTAGAGAGTTCTTTAAGGTTACTAAACAGCTAAATATTCATAGCCATGTAGCCAGTATGTGTCAGGAGAGGGACTTGAAACTAGGTCTATTGTACTCCACAACTGGCCATTAACTTTATATCCCACTCATCCCCTGGGAAAACTCTTATTTGACCATAGTGGTCTATTTTATGTTTGTTGAACATGCCTTGCATATTTCTGACGCTGCATCTTTGCTCATGCCATTCCCTTTGCCCAGTGAAATCCTTGTCATCAAGGCCTAGCTTAAATGCCAACCTTTCTGTGATGCTTTCCTAGCCAAAGGTGATCTTTCTGCCCCTTGCTCTATAGCATTTTTACTTGTAGAACTTAGCATAACTACACTAGTGGCTTAGTTACTTATGTGCAAGTCAGTTTCCCTAATAGATTTAAGCTCTTAGTGGATGGAGGATTATGTACATATATCATGATATCCTTTTGTAGTATCTTAAGCACTTAGTGCCTTGACTGTTGTAGATACTTAGCAGTTACTTGTTGAATGAATGAGTAAATGTGGTTGATAAAAAACATAATGTTTTGAGAAATGAAAAATATTATACAAATATAACATCATAGGTAGTTTTTTCATCTTGTTATTTTGAAACTTGGGTTTGTAAAAAGTTAAAGAGGAAGGGTAAAGTGTGAGTCAGGTATTTGAAATTGATAAAAGGAGGGGCTAAAGTGGATAATAGTAGAAGGGGAGGACAGGATATTAAGGAGTTTAGGAGGGGAACACTTTGGTGTTTGTACACAGAATGCAGAAGGAATAGAATTCTATTTAGTGTTCATATTTTTAGTTAGAAAACCTTTCTAACTTATTTTTAGAAAAAGAATTAATATCTTAGTGAACGTAAGTGTTTAGGTTTTCTTTTTTATTCCTATATTAAATACTTGCCCTTTTTTTTCTTAAAGAAAAGAAATCTGGTGAAGTAGCAGTGCTAAAGAGAGATGAAAGATATGTATACTACCTGGTAAGAGAAAATTAGCCTCTTAGTGTGCTTTTAAGGTTGACTAGAAACATGATTCAGGGTGGGCTTTTTAGTGGGGAAAGTTTCTAATTGATATAATGGAGTAGTTAACACTCTGGCTAATGGAATTTTGCATATAATGATTTTAGTAAGTTTTTTAAACCACACATATCAAAAAACAACCATCTCAGAAGAATATCATACAGACCTATTGTACAGATGTTTACCTGACAGATGACTCAGTCAAATAAAACCAACACTTTATTGCTGGGTGATTATAATATGGTATTTGACCTTTGACTCCTTGTCATTTTGGCTAATAGGAGCCTAAATCTTCTCTTTGTGCTCAGATTACAAAGAAGAGGGCTTCTCACAAGCCAACTTATGAGAACTTGCAAAAGAGTCTAGAGGCCATGAAAACCCATTGTCTCAAGAATGGGGTGACTGACCTCTCCATGCCTAGGTAAGGAATTCTGAGGTCCAGAATTAAAATTCGTTAATTTGAGGACATAAAGGATATTAATGTGCTATACTACCTGAAGTGTTATATTGTAAATGGTCTAATATTCCACATAATTAGGGGCTCAAATATTGATTTTCTTATTTTCAGTCTTCAAATCAGAAGTGAAAATTTTGGTTAAATGGAAGCTATTCCCATTGTCCCAGTTTATTCACACTGAATAATCAGTGTTTTTCATGATAATGGATAACAGAGAGAGGCATTGAGAGCTGGCCTGATAGCCAGGGCAACCTGGGTTTAAGTCTGACCTCTGGCACATACGCTACCTGTGTGTTACCAGGCAAGTCACTTAGCTTCTTGGTGTACTAGGCAACTCAAAAAACTATAAATTGCAGAGTTAGAGGTCTACTCCCTGTCCCTGCATAATGGTGCTGAAAAAGCACCATTGTACATTTGTAGTACAATGTACTACACAATGAAAGTGGAACAGTTCACTCTGTTTTATTTGTCAGATATCAACTGCATGCATGACATTTTAAGGCTGGAGCTTGGCTTCAACTCCTGAAGTCATGAATTTAGAAACCAAATTTGGGCTGTTTGGTCTTCTCCATGTCCCAACTAGGCACCCCTGAGGTGTTAAGCTTGGGGTACAAAAGTGGTCAAATGATCACTTCCCTTTATATGGAAAGTTGAATTGTCACAGTTAATAGCTATAGGCCATTGTGATCTCTGTTTGAAAATTCTTTGCCTTGCTGGAGCTTTGATTCTATAAGTGTTCTGATGCAAATGGAGCCATGGGAATCTCTTTAGGGTTCTATTGTACTTCTTCCTTTAAATTCTTTCCATCTGTTAGAAAGTGCTAATTGATTCCCTTAACTCTCCTCACTTGGAAACTTGACCTGTGTCCATTTGTTTTTTCTTGTAGTAGTTTGGCCTAGCTACTAAATAGGGCCTGGGATGAATTAAGCCTTTAGCACTTTTCTCTTTTTTTGCAAAATGACATTGTTGATGCCTGGTATCTACCTGCCTCCAGGGTTGATAAGAATCAATAAAATAGAGAATTACTCTTCTAATGGAAGGAAAGTATCTGGAACAAGTCTGGGGGCATAGTTTGTAAACAAATGCAATTGTCTCCTCTGGGAATTTCCTGACTTACCCAGCCACTAGTATTGAAACTATTGTCTTATAACAATAGAACATTTTGATAGCACTTTGAAGCTTTGCTGAGTGCTTTCCTCTTAACTGCTTTGTGGAGGAGGTAACAGAAGCATTTTACTCATTTCATAGATGAAACTAAGATTTAGAGCAGTAACTACCTGAACCTAGGTTTCTGACCACAAACTCAGTGTTCTTTCCTCTACACAACATTGTGGGCTGAGTACAAATTGAACTAATAATGTTTTCAAGGCAAGAACCAAGTCCCCTGGATAGATTGTACAAAGAAATATGACTTCCACAAAGATGTTACTGTATTTTAGGCCAGTTAACATTCTGCCTAAAGAGACCCCAGTCCAGGGGTAGGTCCTCAAGTATGGCCCTTTGACTGAATCTGAAACTTTGCAGAAGAAATCCTTTTATTAAGGGAATTTGTTCTGTGAAGTTTGGATTCAGTCAAAAGGCTGCACTTGAGGACCTAAAGGGCCACGGGTGGCCTCGAGTTGGCAAGTTCCTTACCCCTACCCTACTCCATACTTTTTCCTTCTTTTTCTTACACCTTCACTTGGAGTCCATTATCATAAGAAATGCTATTTTAGAGGCCTTATACTCCCTTTCACTTCCAGACAGTTTTCATTAGAAGAAACAGAGAAAATCTCTCTTCTTCGCCGCCCTTAATTTTTTGGAGTATACTGTGAAAATTTCAGACTTTTCTAAAAGTTGGCTTTGAAATGGAGATTTGGATGCAGTGTTCCACTGAAAATAGAGCTGTAGATTGCTGTTTGCCCTTGGGGCTGATCGGGCTAACCTCAGGTGATCCATGGCAGCATGAGCTGCATAATTCTTGACCTAAAATAAAGCCACCAAGCAAAGACTTTCTCTTTCTCTTTTTGCTGTGCATTTCTGTTTCATTAAAATGGTGGAGGGAGTGGGGCTTTGGGGGACCTGGGCAATACTCTCTGAGTACCTCATTTCCACCCAACAAGAATGTCTTTGTTTCTTCCAGGATTGGATGTGGTCTTGACCGACTACAGTGGGACAAAGTGTCTGCAATGATCGAAGAGGTGTTTGAGGGCACAGACATCAAGATTACTGTATATACTCTCTGAACAGATGGACCTTGTGGATGTGTCCATGTCTCTCATCTCACCCCCACCAAGCCCAGAGAACTGGGACAGGAGATCTTAAATTGAGCAGGGAAAAGTTTTATTTGAAGCAGTCTCTCTCTTACACCGGCCCGATTCCAGTGGCCGTTGTTTGGATGGGCTTTGGAGACTAGGGTGTTTCAGATGTGTTGCTGTTTTGTTCACATGACAATGAGAAGTTGATGGTCTGTTAGACGAGGAAATGCCGGGTGATAGTTAACAGGTTGAACACCCCTTGGCGAGTACCATTGATTTGTTCAGCTGGCCACCAAGTGGCAGCATTGACTCTGCTTCTCTTTAAGGGGAGCACTTTCAGGGAGGATGAAAGTTTCAATTGGCTTGGCATTTCTTTTTGTATATTTGCCCCCCCCTGAAATCATGATTTGTGCACTTGTTCAGTGTTGTCTTTGTGTTGCCAGAGCCATTCTAGAACAGGTGAATTAAAGTGTTTTTTTTTTAATTTGTATAACAGCTTTATGTTGTTGACAGGGGGAATTCTGTTGAATAAAGTGGGAACAAAAAAAGCTTTTTCTTGAGTTTTCTAAAATGAGGTTTTGTGTTCATGGATTGTAACCTGGTCTCACTTTAGAGTAAAGCAATTATTAGAGTTTTCAGTTACATTTGACTGTAGTACCTTATTTCAAAGCTACTGTCATTTTCATGAGAAATTATGTAACTGGAATTAATGATGAGTCAGGAGCCCTCTCCGTGAGTGACTTGGTGTACTTTACAGCTTTCATATCTTTGCTCTTTCCCCACATCTTCATATTGTAGACTCAGAAATATCTTTACAGTGATGTGAGCAAAATTAACATCCTTCAGGTGGTCAAGTTTCTTTGCTCTTTTTTTACATATTGCCAACCAGATATATCTTCTCAGTGGTGGAATCCCATCTGTGATGTTATCTGTTACTTAAAGTAAATGCTTCCTAGTGCCAGGTAGCAGATTCATCTGTAGCCCACTCTAAGAAAGGACCAACACACCCTGGTATTTAAAGGCTGATAAGAGAGAAGAGAAACCTTCCTCGATATCCCTGTGGTGGTCTTTGTTCCTTTCACTAGCTTCAAACTGTTTTACCAAACCCACCTGTGACAAACTAAGGGAGAAGTATCATGTCCATTTCATTTATCTCATTTTTAGACCAGCAGAACAAAGCTCATGATATTTAAAATGAGTAGCTTATAGAAGCTAGATGTACGTGTTTTCCTTATGTATTTCTGTTCTGAGAATTAGAATAGCCAGACCAGTTATTGATTTTTTTTTTTGTCCTGTAGTGAGTTCTCAACAAAACAGAAGACCTCTTGAGCTACCCTTCCAAATGGGAAAAAAAAAAAACATGAATGTTAGAAGGGTTATGGATCTTGGTAAAACACTTTAAAACTGCCTTTGAATGTAATCTTTGTACTTCAGACCTGTGTTTGGTTTATCACTTCATTCAGATAAGAAAAAGCAGTTTCAATATCTACTTAACTTCATTTGTATCTACTGTGTAGTGTGTCTCCATTAGACTCTGGCCTTGAATGCTGGAGAGGCTCGTGGTTGCACATAGCTGTTGTGCTCAGATTTTCCCCTGAATGCTTCCCTCACTTTTAAAAGAGTTTAGGGTCGATTTTTGCATTTGGAAAAATCTCATTGGTTTTTGCCATGAAATCTGCATTTACCTCAGCCAGTATGGTCTGGAGATGAATGGGGTCAGGACATTTGTAAATAGTACTTGGGTCAGATTCCTATGACTTACCACACTGAAAGAATGGAGAAAGGAGACAGGACCCTGGTTTCAAAATGGGGAATGTTATTCCTGGGAACCTGGCCAAGGTTTAGGAAAACACCAAGAATTCACACACTGTTTTTACAGGTTTTGTGTCCCTGAGTAATGGGAATAATGACCAGGATCCTCACCTTTTAGCTGCTCTGTGAATGATTTAATTCGCATCCCACTGGGTGGGAATTCCTGCCCTCTTTCTGGAGTTAGAAAAGTTAGCTGCTTAATCATTACGGTAATTAAGCTTAAAAGTTCCACTCTTCCTTTTTTACCTACCTGATCTTTGTTTTCAGAGAAGCTTGAGGGAGCCAGAGAATTTAATAAAATAATTACATCCAGAAGCCAGCCTGAATACGGGGCAAAATTTTTTTAAAACCCCAAGACAACCTTTTAATGGAGATGAAAGACACGAGTAGAAAGTCTGTATAAGGAGCTGCCGTGTTGCTGGAACAATTACCAATTTAAGCCTCCTGTTATTTTTTTAGTATGAACTGATTCAGAGGCAGTGATAGAATGAAGATGGGCCTGACCTTAGAATCATAAAGACCTGAATTCAAGTCCTATTTCTTGACAAATACTAACTCTATGACCTTGGATAATTCACTTATTCTCAGTTATCATAGGCTACTCTCTAATAATTATAAAATACATAAATTACTGAGCTACCTCTGTGGAAGGAGTTTCTGCACCAGTGAAATCACAGATGGAGGGAAAAAATTGGTTCTCATCCTTACACTTGAGTTTCAACCCTGTGTTGGATCATATCCTGCTGTTTATAACTCCTAGATGATAGGCTTGAAAGCCTAGCATCTTTCAGTTTGCATGAGACAAAAAAAAAAAAAAACAACACAAAACCATTTTTCTCTTGGTTATGATCGCTGGTTTTCTCTTTTAAAAAAAAAGTTTCTTAACATTACAAAACACATTGCTGGATGTATCTAAGATTTGCACCTTAAGTCTGAGGATATTTGGTTTATGATACAGCCTGTTGGTGAGTGACTAACCTGTTTACTAAACAATTTAATTTTCACTTTTGCTCCCCCCCTCCCCCACCCAGACTTACTTTGTCCCTCCCTTCCCCCATGAGCAACTTTAACAAAGAGGGGCACAGCTTAAATTAATTGCAGCACAGGGAGTATATTTTTAGTCCATTAGGGGCCTGTCTGATGAGGTTGACTTGGATACTGTCTGGCTCCAAGCGGTATTAGGAAGCCACAGGCATGTCCCAGATGGCTGTGTATGTCACTGATGTCTCTAGGAGGTGACAGGCTTGCCCTAGGGAAAGAGAGAAAAAATGTTACTAGAGGCTAACTCTGCTGGTCCAAAATAAGAATTTCTTTCAGAGTTAACATTAACATTCACATTAGAGCTAGTTTCCTGAATTTGCCTCATAATGTATTGGGATTTTTGGCTTGCTTTTTTTGTCTGAGCTCCCTCCCTTCTTCCCCTCATATTTATGATAGAAAGTGCAGAGAGAACCAGTCTTAGCAATTTCTTATCTTGAATGAAAAGTTCTGTTGTGTTTTGCAAAACTGAGTAAGAAACTTGCAACAAATCAATGCTAAAACAGATGCTTGTTTTCTAGGACTGTTGGTTCAGCCATGTTGGTCCTTTAACCACTTCATAATGATGATCACCCTTTCAGTAACAGGATCAACTCAAAAGGAAGGAAGCATTCTTAACCAATATAGATAATGCTGTTATGCCAATTAATCACTAAATGTTCAGTAACATGAATTAACCTCCAATTATTCTGAATTAAAAAAATCATTTCTCTCTGACCTAGGAATGACTATTTCCCCTAGACTTTTCCCCACAGACCTACTTTCAGATTGGTTACATCAATAACCAAAACCCTTAATTAGCCATGGCCTTGTGGTTACAGATAATCAGAAGTTGATCTCAAAATCTATTTTGACATGCTTTTAGTGATTGTTTTTGAGGTAAACTTAACAGTTTTGCTCAGGCCAAAAAAATTAATAATAATTAGCATGTATTCCCTGAACATATAACAACTGGACCTCAGGAGGGAGTAGTCTAGGAAACTGTAGAATGGGAAAGGCAAAAACATCCAGGGTTTTAAAATTTGTTATAAATAATCCATGTGTGCGTTATCATGCCTGCAGAGGCATATGCCAATAACTTTGTGGATAAGCATGTTTTTAAAAGATCCAACAATGGGGCATCATGGTATAGTGGATAGGATCCTGGGCTTGGCCTCAGACACTTTACTAACTGTGACCTAGGACATTTAACTTCTTGGAATCTCAATTTATTCATCTTCAAAAGGGTATTGGACTAGAGTCTCTAAGATCTCAAACTGGGATCCTGTGAACACTCTGCCAACTTGTCCTTTCCCAAACTCTTTAGCCCTCATAGAAAGGAAAGCATAGGGGTGGCTAGGTGGCACAGTGAGTAGAGCGTCGGCCCTGGAGTCAGAAGGACCTGAGTTCGGATCTGGCCTCAGACACTTAATGCACACACAAACAAAAATCTAGCCGTGTGACCTTGGGCAAGTTACTTAACCCCAATTGCCCTCCAAAAAAGAAAAAAGAAAGGAAGGCATACTGCCTCTTGATCACCTGAGGTCAGGATTTATTTGTTTAATTACCTGGATGGTGGAGTCAAAGGCACAATCTCAAACCAGTGGACTTTTTGTGTATTACTTTAAACTTGAAATCAAATGAAAGGGTCCAATTTCTGGTGAGAAAAGCAGGGTGGAAACCCCAGGCTATGGATTCAATAAAGCTCAATTTGAAAACCCTCTTCTGGTTTTCTGTTAGTGGCTAGGTCCCTCTCCATCTGCATTTCCCAATAAATTCAAGCAGATTCAAGATTTTTAAGAAATGTCATTTAGGGGCGGGTAGGCGGCACAGTGAATAGAGCACCCACCCTGGAGTCAGGAGGACCTGAGTTCAAATCCGACCTCAGACACTTAACACACACACGAACATGCAAAAAAACTAGCTGGGTGACCTTGGGCAAGTCACTTAACCCCAATTGCCCTACCTTCCCCTTCCAAAAAGCCAAATAAATAAAATGTCATTTAAAAGTTATCATTAAGGTATGGATCAAGTGCATAGAAAACACTGGCTCTTGGGCACTGAAACATCCTCACTGATAGCATTCTAAAACTAAACTGGTCCTACATCTCAAACTAATATGAAGAAAGCCATAGGGCTTTAAATAAATACTGCTGCTAAATACCTAAGGTAAAATAATTCAAAAGTCAGGAAGACTTCCAAGGCCTTTTGCAATGGTTAGGTAATTGTGACCACCTACCCAGAGGCTGGCAAAGGGATTCAGTGAATATTACATAGAATTCCTAAGGTTGAAAATTAGAGCAGAACAAACCTAGAAATGCGTAGAAAAGGGTCCATTAATCTCCCAGAAGGCACTTAGTCTGTTTTGGTTAAGGATCTAACTCACCCCAGCAAGACACCAAGTTGGCCTTAATTGTGTCCTAATTGGCTGTTTAAATGTCTAATCCTCCCTTAACACAGCTACTCTTCTAGTTTTCTTATCTCTTCTTGACCACTGTAGGGGTCTGACTTGATGTTTGCAACCATTTGGATAAATACATCATCTTAACCAACCACATTTCCTGCAGAGCATGGCTCATTGCCATCCCAAGCTCCTTTTCTTTCAGCACATTTTCATGGGCTTTTAGTGAAATGGTCCTCAACAAAAAATGAATGGCTCCTGAATTATACATCTAAACACCAATCATAAATCTCCTTTAAAATAATTTTATAATCATTTGTGTAGAAATACCAAAACCAAAGACATTAAATTCAAACCTCTTGTGGGACTTGAAAATTGTTTAGAAATTAAAACATTATTCCTCGAAGGGAGAGAAACCTGCTAAAGAAGAGTAAGGATAATGGGAGAGTAACAACAACAATGTGCCTGCAAAGGCAAAAAGGAAGGTAATCTGTAGATTTAATGGTTTCTCTGATATTTACTCTAATAACCAAATTTAGCCCTCATACTCTCTCTTTTTTTTTTTTGGCTATAGAAAGTGCATTTCTGGGGTGGCTCAATGGTGCAGTGAATACAGCACCAGCTCTGGAGTCAGGAGGACCTGAGTTCAAAGTGGGCTTCAGATGCTAAACACTTACTAGCCATGTGACCTTGGGCAAGTCACTTAACTCCAATTGCCCTACATTCCCCCCTCCAAAAAGCAAAAAAAAAATAAATAAAATGCACTTCCCACTACCAGGGCTTTGGGTCCCCGGTCGACTTCAGCTATATCTCTTTCTTTGGGTATGGGGAAATTATTTTGATTATGAGATCATAGATTTAGAGATGGAAGAAATCATAGAGATTATCTAATCCTATCTCCTCATTTTGCAGAAGAGGAAACTGTGTCCTTAGAGAAGGGAACCAAGATATGTGGATGTAGCAGACCAGTTTGCACAAGATTGATCAAGGCATATCTACACCATCAGGGCAAGTCATGCTGTTGTAGGCTGAAGGACCAAGAGGCATGAATTAGGAATTTATGAATTTCTAAAAGTATGAGAGCAGCTCTCCCTAACCAGTGAGTGGGAAGGAGGAGAAAGCAGAGCCAGGTTGAAACAAAACAGGTTTGGAATAATTTTTCTCTGATGATAATGGTTTTGTTGTTGTTGATGATGAAGATAGACTTTAATGCTTTAAGGTTTGCAAAGCACTTGACATATATTATGTCACTTGGGCTTTACTGCAACCCCATGAGGTAGGGGCTATTATTATCCCCATTTCACAGGGGAGGAAATTGAGGGAAAAAGAGGTTAAGTAACTTGACCATCATCACACAGCTGGCAAATGTCTGAATAGAGTCTTGAACTTGTCATCCTGACTCCAGGTCCATCATTCTATCCTCTGCATGGCAGAGTTAAAGCCATGGGGGACTGGAGCTCCCTCCCTACTCATTCATTCATTCAATAAACATTTGTTAAGTACCTAGTATGTTCTGGGTTGTGTGCTAAGTGCTAGGGGTACAGAAAGAGGTAAAAGACAGTCCCTGCCCTCAAAGAGCTTAAAATCTAATGGGAGAGATGACATGCATGCAAACAAACGTACAAAGCAAACTATAAATAGGAAATAATGATATATAGTATAAATAGGAAATAACAGAGGGGAGGCATTAGAATTAAGAGGGGTTGAGGAAGACTTCTTGTGTTCCTTCAGGAACCTTTATGAAGACTTCCTAAAATCCTGGGATTTTAGTTGGGACTTAAAGGAAGCCAGGGAGGTCAGTTGTTGGAGTGGAGGAGGGAGAGCATTCTAGGCATGGGGGACAGTCAGAGAGAGTGGCCAAAGCGGAGAAATGGAGTATTTTGTTCGTGGGACAGCCAGGAGACCAATGCCACTGGATTGAAGAGTATAGGTTGGGGGGTAAAGTACAAGAAGAAGACTGGAAGGGCAGGAGGGGGCTAGGTTATAGGTTCCTAATCCCCAAGCCCATGGCCCAGATGAGGATTAAGGGAGAAGGCAGACTCACATGTAAAGGCAGATCAATGCAGGACCTCAGCCAGCTTCTCCTCATAGTAAAGGAAGTTCTCCTGAATGTCTTCCCAGGGTACAAAGGCCTTTGACTCTCCCTCTTCTTGCTCCACAAAATTCTGCCACACATACTCGAAGTCCTGGGGCTTCATGATGCGTAGCTTGCATCCTGCTTCCTTCAACCTCTTCAGGGCAGCCTTGATCTCAGGTTCCTCCCACATGAAGAGCCGACCCACCAAGAGGAGCATCCTAAGGTTCTTGTTTTTGCTCAGGGTGCTTGAGATGCGGTCAGCACAGGCTGCACAGGGGCTGGAAGAGACGTACCAAGTGACATTGTAGCGGAGGGCAGGGTCAAAGCTGGGCAGGATGGTTTTGAAGAAGGCCTCTTCTGCATGGGATCCAGCATGCTCATCCTCCAGGTAGCCTCGGGACATCTGGCCTTGGCCATCCTTGCCCTGGACTTCCACCACATAGCACAGGAAGGTCTTGTTCCGTCCAGAGCTGTACTCCACATTCCTGAACTGAAACTTAAAGTAATTGACAGGAAGCCGTTCCCTAAAGATGAAGAAGAGAGGGGAAAAAAAGGAAAGGAGGTGGGCCATCAGGTGAGATTTTGTTTTGAAGGATAGCCAGCTAAAGATCAATACTACAGTGGAGAGCCCCCCTACTCCCCAAACAAGAATTATGGGATTTCAGAGTTGGAACTTAAGCTATCATGTTACAACTCCCTCAAGTTAGACAAAGAAACTATAAAATTACACAAATATACAGTATTTTAAAAAGTTTTACAAGACAATTTCCTCATACCAGCCCTATGAGGTAGGTTGTACAGATATTAAACCATAATTTTATAGACAACAGAACTGAGGCATAGCCATTACATAATTTGAGTGTGTCAAATCCTGGACTGAAACACAGACCTTCTGACCTCAGCACCCTATTCACTAATCTAAGCTGCCTCCCAACTTTTAGTAGATTCCCTATTAACAAAAGCAGCAAGGGTGACCCCAGAGTGAGGGATGAGATGAGTGTAGTGTGTACACAGTTTTATCCCACTTAGAAAACAGATCAAACTCCCACACAAATTTCCCACCCAAAGCCATCTGCGGCTGTTTCCTAACTTTCTCTTGACTTTGGGTGGTGAATTCTGGGCATATAATAAGTGTGGAATTCACAAAACTGCATTTTTTTTTACCTTACTGGTGTTCATTTGTCTGCCCCCTCTTGCATCCATTTACCAAAGACCTCAGTGAAACTGTCTATTTTCATGTCATACTCCATCCTTCCACCACAGTCATTTCTTTTTATACATGTTGGGGAAGAAAATGAGGTGACTTTTGATGAGTCTTGCAGATAAACTTGCAAGAATTCTCCTTACCTATCTTTACTTTCTCCTTCCTTTTGTCCCAATCATCATCATTTAATCGCTGATAGATGGAAATAAACATTCAACTCTATTATTATCACTATTGTTATTAATAGTTACTAATTATTATGAGAAATAGAAATAATACCTTGCATTTATATGCCATAATGCTTTACATCATGGTGGGAAATAGGAACTACAATTATTTTGCAATATCTTGAAGCACTAATACTTCAACTATTTGGTAGCCAAATATTATGAAGTTCCTAACTCCTGTTGAAGGAGAAATGAAATATAATAAACTATGAAAGGATATAATAAAATAGATGGTCTCATCTACTGTTGTAACAACTAGTTGTTATCCTTAGATAGGAGATCTTGCAGTTTTTTCCTGAAAGGATTTCTTTCACAATTGTCAAAGTACTTGGTCACTTCCTCTTATCTCCTTCCCTTGAACAGGGAATATTTTCTTATAGTAAATCCTGCTGGTTTCATTCCAACTATTATGTTTTTCTTCCTTAACTGATCCCTCCACCCCTTCTCCACTCCTTCTTATGCAAAGTTCTTTTCTTATCTATCCTAATTTGCCACAAAATGCTGCTGATTGAGTACTCTAAGCAGGCCTGAAAAGGTTAAATCTATTTGATTTGAAATATTTTAAATCTACATAGATTTGAAATATTTTAAATCTATATAGATTTGAAAAGCAAATCTATAACATAAGAAGTAGAAGCTTCTTTTAGTGAGATTAGCCTTCCTTAGCCTATTCATAAATTTCTTTGTTTTTAGTTTGGCTTCCTATGGAATCATTGGACCTCCATTTACTGGTACACCTCTTCTAAAGGTTCCATTCTTCTCAGTCAAGACAGTTCTCTGACAATATATGTGATCTCACCGGTACTTTACAACCACCTTGTGAGTGACTCATCCAAAGTCAGACAGCTACCCTTCTAATCAAATATTTATTGAGAAAGTGCCCCTGATCCTATTCTGACCTAATTTGAGGTAGTGGTTACTCAAACTGCTGGCAAACCTGCAGAGGGAGCATTGGTGCTCCCAGATACTGATGACCTAAGGGATCAGCCATGGATGCCAAAGACTGGGGTGAATGCTAAGTAATCCCCTGTAGAATCCATGTCCTCCCTTCCCCCACTGAAACTCAAGTTTCCACTGTTCCCTCTTGTCAAACTAATTTTCCACTATAGAGATAAATGACTGTGGGGGCCCAGCCCCTGGGATTCCTCAGTATACTATACTTAGCTCCCTAAGCCCCTCTGTCCCTGAACCAGAGGTGTTTATTATTTACTTAACATTTCAAAAGAATGGGGACTCTGATGAGCTCCCTGTGCTGGAGCCCACCCTTTACCCTAGCACAAGGTTAGACTCACTCCAAACTACCAACCATTTAGAACACCTAAGTTGAACCATTGGTTTGGCAGCTAAGGAAAAGGACTTTGGAATAATGGAAAAAGAGAGGGATTTGGGGTCAGAGGGCTTGGGATTGAATCTTAACTTTAATATGTATGATCAGCAAGACTTTGGGCAAGTCACTTAAATTCTCTTGATCTCAGTTCCTCATTTATAACCTAAGGTGGTGAATTAGATGTTCTCTAATAATGGTTTCCATTTTGAAATCTATGCTCTTATGGTTCCATTCTTCTTTTCTTCTCCATCAAACCATGTATTCAAAACAGCTGAAGACCTCCTTCCCAAGACCCTCATCCTATTCACAGTCATAGAGCTGACTAAGAGTTAAAGGGACCATAGATGACCATCAGATAACCATAGAGGTCATCTAATCCACCCCCCTTCCCCTCACGTTTTAGATGAGGAGATAGCTCAGAAAGTCCTTTCTTTAACCAGTGTCACACAGGTGGTATGTGTTAGAGACAGGATTTTAACTCAGACCCTTTGACTCCAAATCATACCTTTACTCTTTCTCCCTTTATCATTTAGCTGCTCAGGTGGACAATATTTGTTTGCAGTCATTCCGTGTTACTCTCCACGTTGTCTTAAGTCTGTTTTCTGCTTATGAATCTTTTCCTCCCTCAGGTAGGAGCTTTCTATAAAAATGAACCTTGTTTTTTCAGAGTGGCTTTTGTAGGACTCTCTACATGGAGGACATACAATAATTATTGACCCACTGTCCCATGTAGGAGAATATGTAGAAGGTTTGGGTCCCCAAGCAAAAATTTCCAGGAAGAGGCCATAACACATATGTTTTCTTCACTTTGAAGTAAGCAGATTTCCAGACTAATTCCTAAAGGCTATAATCTCTCTCACTTCTCTACTTTCTATTCACTGCCACTACCTTTAGTCCCTCATTACCTCCTAAGTGGTCAATAATAATAGCTTCCTTGCAGATCTTCCCTTTTCAACTCTCACTCCTTTCTTACTCCTTCTCCCTCCCATCAATCTGTTGCTGCTATCAGGTTAATTTATGGCCAAATCTAATGATACCATTCCTCCTTAAAATCCAGCAGTGACTCCCTACATGCATAAAATAGAATCTGCCTAGCCTCCCACTCAATGCTATCCATAAATTGGCACCAGCCTATTTTTTCTGCCCTTTATCTTCTATTTAAGCTACTCTCTAGCTCAGTCTCCTTGTGCTGTCCTGCCTCCATGCCTATGTTTACAGCCTTCTCTACCCCTGCTCCTCTTCTCCCACCTCCCACTGTTGAAATCACAATCCAACTTTTCCTTGAAATATTCCCTGAACCCCACTGTTGGCTAGCATTTCTTTTCTTCTTAGACCTCAAATAGAGTTCTTTTAGGCGTTTACTCTTCTTATCATATAGTGTAGTCTAATGACCAGAGTGTTTGACTTAAAATCAGGAAAGGACTGAGTTCCAATCCTGCATTTGACACTAGCCTTGAGATTGTGGGCAAGTCATAATTCCTCTGAACTTTTAATTTCCTCATTTGTAAGATGGGAACATTGATACCGATAATGCCTGATTCACAGAATTGTTATGAAGATCAAATGAGATAACATATGTAGGATTCTTTGTAAATCTTAAGGTAAATATAAATGTTAACAAGATTTGTTTTGTCAGTTGGGTGTTATCTACATAATAGGATGCATGGTGAAGTGGAAAAATAACTAAGACTATAAGACAATTACTCAAACAGTTATTAAATGTTTACTGTGTGTAGGGGCAAGGATGCTAAGTGTGAGGCATACAAAGAAAAAGCAAAAATAGTCCCTGCTCTCATGAAGTTTATGTTATAATCGGGGAGACAACATATACAAATCAGTGCATACAAGATAAATGCAGAGTAGATGGAAGGTAGCTTTAAAGCAGAGAGGTCACTAGTAGCTGTAGACCAGAAAAGGCTTCCTGGAGGAGGGGGCATGTGAGCCAAGTCTAAAAGAAAACCAGGGAATCTAAGAATCAGAGGTTAGAAAATAGGGCATTTCAAAAACTTCTGGGAGCCAGGATGGTGGAGTAAGTAGTAAGTCACTCTTACCCTCCCTAATAGACTTTGAAAAACCCAGATAATATTGCCCCAGGAAAAATCCTAGAATAGTGGAGCCAGCAGTACAGGACAGGAGGCATCCCAGCAAACTAGCAGCAAGCCCCACCTTAGCAGACCAGTGGGAGATCCTGAGCCCCAGGGTGGAGGAGGAGGCAAGCACCAACACCAGGCACACACCAACCAGCACCACCAGATCCACTTCAGTGCCAGGTAAACTACCAGACCACTACAACATCCAGCTGCCATCACCTGAAGCCCCAGAACAGAAAATTAGTAACCAGGCCCCTAGCCCCCAGCACAAGAAGTCTGGGACAGTGCCCCCTGGGCCCCAGAAACAGAGATCAAATTTAAAAGCCAGGAAAAAAGGCAAACAACATCAGTAAGAAGAATCAAAGGAAAACGATGACCTTAGAGAAATATCTTGGTGGCAGGGAAGATCAAAACACAAATACAGGAGAGAGAAAACATGGTCATTATACCCATATTTGGAACCTCAAAGGGGAATATGAACTGGTCTCAAACTCAAAAAGCCTTCTTGGAAGAGCTCAAGAAGGTTTTTTAAAAATCAAATAAGAGTAGATGAAAAATTGAATAATTCCTTAAGAAATTCAATGGACAAAATGGAAAAAAAAAGTACACTGAAGAAAACAATTCCTTAAAAAGTAGCATTAGTTGGGGGTGGCTAGGTGGCGCAGTGAGTACAGTGTTGGCCCTGGAGTCAGAAGGACCTGAGTTCGGATCCGGCCTCAGACATTTAACACACACACACAAACAAAAACCTAGCCGTGTGACCTTGGGCAAGTTACTTAACCCCAATTGCCCTCCAAGAAAAAAAAAAGTAGCATTAGTCAAATGGAAAAGGAGGTACAAAAGCTAACTGAAGAAAATAATTCATTAAAAATTAGAATTGGGCAAGCGGAAGCTAATGACTCTATGAGACATCATGAATCAGTCAAACATAATCAAAAGAATGAAAAAAATAGAAGAAAATGAAAACAGCATTTCTAATAGGGATAACAAAAGCATGGGGATGGGCAATGGAAGGAATAGCACATAGGCCAATGTGGCTGGACTATAGGGTTCGTAGAGTAGAGTAGTGAGTCAAAAGACTGGAAAGACAGGAAGGGGACAGTCAGACTATGAAGATCTTTAAGTGTCAAAACAAGGAATTTATATGTAATCTTAGTAGCAATAAAGAACCATTGGAATTTCTTTAGTAGGAGTTAGTCAGGGTGAGGGTGAGGTTGGGGGAGATGACATAGTCAGATGTATACTTTAGGCAGATCACTTTGACAATAGTGTGTAGTACTGGTATCAAACTTTATGTGAAATGGAGGCCATTAAACTGTACATAAGGATCACTGTGGGTTACATATTGACATAGTTTTAAAATGTAATACTATTTATGTTTCATCAATTTTTAGTTATTTTGTTAAATATTTCTCAATCACACTTTAATCTAGTTCAGACACTTAGCTGTATTTTGGGCAAGAGGCAGTCTACAAGTGGAATGTTTGACACCATTGGTATGGAGGATGGGTTGGAGTGAGGAAGAGGCTTGAGGCAGGGCATCCAATGATGAGGGTATGAACTGGGGTGATGGCTATGTTTGTGGAAGAGAGGGGATGTATAAGAGAAATGAAGAGAAAGAAATTGTAAGATTTGGCAGCTGTTCAGCTATGTGAACTGAATGAGAGAACTGAGTCAAGATTTACTCTGAGGTTATTGAATTTCACTGGCTAAAAAAGTGGTGGAGCCCTGGACAGTGGTAAGAAAACTTGAAAGAAAGATGGATTTTGTGGGAAGAGAGAAAATGACCTAGGTTTAAGCCCTGGTTTTAATGTTTATAGTATTATTTGTAGAATTACGGACAAGTTAGTTCACCACCTTAGTGAAAACATCTTTAAAATGGGGGAAATAATATTTGTACTACTTTACCTAACATGGGTATTGTGGGAAGTCACTTTGTAAACCTTTGTAAATAGTACAGAAACGTGAGCTGTTTACATACATACACATACAGAAACATTTATGCACACACAAAACATGCACATTATAATATATTATACATATTACATACTATGTAAAATACACAAATATATACTCTTTACAAAGAATATATATTTGTGTATTTTACATAGGATATTATTTGAGCAGAAGTTAGGGAATGCTGATATTTCTTCTTCATCACATCATTTATTTGTTTATTTATTTTATTCCTTTTTTCCCCAGAAAAAGCTGGGACAATTTTTTTTTTTTTTGTCCTGAGTGGTTTTCATTTTTTATTTCTTGAAACACAGCTCTGAAAAGACAGGGTTTTAAAAGCCCATTATGATTTAAATAGAGCTACTCGACTCCACCTTAAAACCCAAATCACTCTGGCTTTCATTGAATGGCCAATAATAACCCCAACCCTCTGTGACTCATTGTTTAGATTTTGATGGCTTAGAATGTTCTCTGTACAGGCCAGAAATTCTGAGAGTCTACCCTTCCCATCTTTGTGATGGTAAATTGAACCATCATTTGTCTCAACTCTTATGTAGCCCTTAGTTATTGGATGGGAATGTCCTCAGACAAACTAAGACAGAGAAAGACCTTTATTTACCAAGACCAAGGTCCCGCCCTGAATCCCAGGCCATGGATAGTTGTCCTTTGATAACTGGAGTTATCAGCAGTGAGGCTGCTGACTTTGCTCAGCTCGTCCCCACTCATATCTAATTCACTAGCAAATGAAGACATCACCCTCTTGATGTTATTGGTCCTCTTTGAGAATAAAGGACATAACAATAACCACATATATAATGTTTCTAGAACATATTTACTCTATATTACACTATATTTAATATACATGTAGAATATCTGTGTGTATATTATATATGTATAAAGAGGTGTATGGAGAGTGGAAAAAGTACTGTATTTTTTGCTTTAATTCTAGCTTATTCTTCATTTGCATTTTGCTTTTCCTTTGACACCTTTTTCCTTCATTCCATCCCCTAGTGTAGACCAGAGCGATGTCAGTAATTGAGTAAATCCCTTAACAGAATGAGTAACTGTGCTTTTGCAAATAAGTCCTATAGGTATTTCCTGCAGAGTTTAGAGGATTTAACCAAAACAAGTGTTAAATGCACAAACACAGTTTTGTAAATTTTTCATGATTAATAGAACTTGCAGAGCGCCCTATCACTTTAACTTCTGGACAGGTTTTCTTCCATTCCAAAGATTTTTCCAGATATTCTTAAGCAGAGAAATCTAATTTGTTCAGCCTGATACTGGGTGCTAGATCCAGAGATGAGGTGCCCAGCTTGAAAAGAGCCCTCTTCTCTACTGGAATGCTGAAACCCATCTTCCCTGGGCACAAGGAAGGAACCCAGGGAAACCAGAAACCAGAGGAGAGAAGAAAAGGTCAGCCCTCTATTAATACCCAGTTTTCTCCTCCCTCCAGCATCAGACTTCTCTCCTGCTCAGTGAGGAGGTGTGCTATACCAGATGTTGCTACAGAGGAAACTATTTCGAAAGAACAAATCACAGAGAAAGTTTTGACTCTTGATCCTCTTGTGGGCTGGGAAGGGAGGACAGCTTGCCTTTTCTTGGGCTATCTTGATCGGAAGGAGAAGAGAAGGTGAAGGAGGTGCTGTCTACCTCTCACAGTCTGTAAACATTTATTAAGAATCTACCATATGCCAGGCACTGTGCTAAATGCTAGTGACATAAAGTTCACCATCGAATTAGGGGCTTCTCTTGAAGCCAAGAACATCCAGGTTCTGGAGGTCAACACTGGGGAGATGGAAACAAGTCAGAAAGGCAGTTAAAATGTCTGAAAGGGGCACTAAAGTTTCCCTACAGAAGAGGATCTTAACCTGGGTCCATAGACCCACAAGAGGTCTTGTGGACAGATTTCAAGGGATCTATGATATTGAATGGGGGAATACATTTCATCTTTATTTCAATGTAATTTGTTTCCTTTGTAATCATAAGTATTTTATTTTATGCACTTGACAATATTATTCTGAGAAAGGGTCCATAGGTTTCACCAAATTACTAAGAAGCCCATGATATAACAAAAAGTTAAGGAGTTCCCCCCTACTGGGTGTTTTTATTTTATTTTATTTTTTAGTCATAATCTAGTGGTCTCAATTATTTCCTCCTAACAGAAGAAAGCGGTGATGCAGATAATCTAACAGTATATGTATATATTTTTTGCATCAGCAGTAGAATTCTCTTCCTAATTTTCATGTTTACTTATGCAAACCCTTTCAGTACATATTTCACTACTAAAATATTGAGTTCAGAAGAGAAGGAGATGAGTATGAGAGAGGGAGAAGGAAGGGATAATGGAAGAAATTGTTCTGAGAAACTTTACCAGATGCCAATGCTGATGTTATGAACCTGGTGTCTGGGGGTGCTGCAGACAAGAGTGTGATCTCCCCTGTTGTTGTTGTTGTTGTTGGGTCATATCCGACTCTTTGTGACCCATTTGGGGTTTCTTGGCAGATATACTGGAGTGGTTTTCCATTTCCTTCTACAGTTCATTTTACAGATAAGGAAACCGAGACAAACAGGGTTAGGAGACTTACTTAGGGTCACACAGCTAAGAAGTATCCGAGGCCATGTTTGGATGCACGAAGGTAAGTCTTCCTGATTCCAAAACCACTACACCATCTACTTGCCCAGGCTTAACTACTAATACTCTTAAACAGTTTTTTAGGCACTCTTCTGTTTACTTTCAACAAATAGAACCTAGGATGGACAGTTGAATGGTCACTTGTCAGATATTTCATAAAAAAGGCTTCTTGGTCAGCTATGGATCAAACTAAATGACTTCTCATGTCCTTTTCAATTCTTAGATTCTGTGATAACAGACAAGCTATTGTTCTGATGTGGGACAGCTAGGTGGTGCAGTAAATAGAGTCCTGGGCCTGGAGTCAGGAAGACCTGAGTTCAAATCTGGTCTCACACACTTACTAGTTGTGTGACCCAGGACAAGTCACTTCACCTTGTTTGCCTCAGTTTTCTCATCTATAAGATGAGCTAGAAAGCAAATGGCAAACCATTCCAGTATTTTTGCCAAGAAAACCCCAAAATGGGGTCATGAAGAGTCAGACATGACTGAAATGACTCAACAATGAAAGTGTTCTGATTTTTTATACAACTTTATACAACTCTTTTTTGTACAACTCTCCCAGCTGTGATAAATAGTTGCTCCTGATAATCAAATATGTCCTCAAAATGTGAGGGTTGCATTATTCTGTGGCAATAAGGGACATTTGAACAAGTAAAACAACTCTCTTGGAGAGACCTTAAAGGTCTAGTCCAATGCCCTCATTTTACAGGTAAGGAAATTGAGGCCCAGAGAGGTAAAGTTACTTGCCTAAGATCACAGTAAATAGCTGAGTTGGGACTGGAATACAGGTTACTTAGACTCCAGATTCAGATCCCTTTCTGCTTCAGTAGTATTTGTCATTGTGCTAGGGCCTTGAAAGGATACAAAGTCGGCCTTTGCCTTAGAATGGCATATACAACATGCGTTCAGATAACTCTAATAGAAGCTAAACTATGATGTACTAGGTTCTACTGAAAGGGAGGAGAGATTGGGGAGGGAGGGCAAACTCCCTAAGGCACCACTTCCTAGGAGCACATGGTGGGAGTAACAGAGCTTACTTGCCACACAGAAACATGGGTGGCAGTGGGATTAAACATTTGTGGCAGAAAAAAATTCCCAAGTTTTACACATGGATCATTGAAAGTTACCTAGTTTCAGCTCTCCCTTCTGCTCTCCTTTCCCTTTCCCTTTCCCTTTAACCATTCCACCAGATTTACTTCCAAAAGAGGGGGTAGGAAAGAAACCAACATTTATTTAGTGCCAGGCACTGGTGCTAAGTGCTTTACAAATATTATCTTGTTCATTTCAGTTTCCCCTTCTCTCTCTTCTCCTTTCCCTCCCTATCATCAGGGGAAGATATTTTAAAAACTTGTACATATTTGTGAGAGTGTATGTATGCCCCAAGTGAGAGTCTGGGAGGCATCTTAAGCTTGTTTTGTAAAGGACCATCTCTGCCAGCTGATCTTTTAGGTGAGCCTAAATAAATTAATATATCCCCATTAGCCCATGGGGCAGTCCACATTTAGAGAGAATTAGAATCATCCTTGGGTGAGATTGGGAGAGGGTCCTTCCTCAAGTCTTTCCCCACTCACCTCAGTTGTCAAAATGACCTTCCTAAAGCTTAAAGCTGATCTTGTCACACACACACCCCCCCCCCCGCCCCCCGCCATATATTCTAGTGGGTCCCTATCACTTTAGTCCAAAGCCCTTCATAACCTGCACCTTCCCCACCCCCACCCCTTTCCAGTCTTCTTATACCTTCTTATACCTCTCTCCCTCTATTTACGTTTGGATCCAGTGACACTGCCCTCCTCGCTGTTACTTGAATAAGACACCCTATCTTCCAGCTCTGGGCATTTTCGTTGGTTATTCCCATGGCTGGAATGTTCTTCCTCCTCTTCTCTGCCTCTTGGCTTCCTTCATGTCACAGCTAAAATCCCTCCTACAGGAAATCCTTCCTAATCACCCTTCAATTCTAGTGCTTTCCCTCTGCTGGTTATTTCCAACTTGTATTAGCTTAGTTGTGTACAGTATTGTCTCCCCCATTAGATGAAGATTCTTAAGAGCAGGAGTTGTCTTGACCTTTTCTTTGTATACTTGCTGCTTAGCTCACTACGAAGGATGTAGTAGGTGCTTAATAAATGTTTATTGACTAACTGACTATTCAGGAAGATTATTCGAGTGGAAGTTTAGGAAACACTGGGGACCTCAGAGACCAGGAATTGGAAAGAGGACAGAATGAGGGAGGGAATACACATTTTTGTAGTGCCTGCTATGTACCAGGCACTGTGTTAAGAACTTTACAAATATCTCATTTTAGCCTCATGACACCAGAACACTGGATTTGGAAGCTGGAAACTTTGGGTTTAACTACTACTCTATTACTTATCTGCAGCCTTGAGGCCACATGTGGCTTTCTAGGTCCTCAAGGGTGGCCCTTTGACTTAATCCAAACTTCACAGAGTAAATCCCCTTAATAAAAGGATTTGTTCTGTAAAACTTGGATTTAGTAAAAAAAAAAAATGCACCCAAGGACCTAGAAGGTCACACCTGGCCTTGAGGCCACACATTTCCCACCTCTGTACTAGATAATCTCTAAAGTTTCCGAGGTCTTTTTAAACTCTGAAATCCTGTGATCCCTTGACCTTTCCTTGGAGAAGGTGAGTTTTCTTGTGGAGGGAGTTGATCTGACCCATCTGTGCTTTCCAGTGACCTCTTGCCTGTTTGCCTGCCTCTCTGGGGATTATGGAGGGAAGATGTTAGTGTCTGGCACTGAAGGTGAGATGTCCTTATATTACAATGAAGGTAAATGCCTGTTTCCTCCCCTTTTTTCTAAGTTCCTGCTACCTATCTGTCTACTCCTGCCCTTGCTCAATAATCCTTTCATGAAGGAGGCCAAACAGTCTAGGGTGAGAAAGAATCAGGACTCATGTTACTGACGGGCCCAGTTCCCTCTGTTATGGAAGAGAACCCCTCCTTCCTCATTAGCTAAGGTAAAGAAAAATGTAGATTATTCCCTAACTATTTCCATCCAGAGCAAAAAGGAGCCCAGGAAGATCCCAGGAGTGGGGTAGATATACCCCATGGCCTTGTGAGACCAGGACAGTAGAGTAGAACTTTGATTTGGAAGGAACTTTAGTAATCACATAGCCAAGAAAGCCTGGTACTTTGATGTCAAGATCATCTCCTACCAGTTAGAGGTAACTGGTAGGGAGTGAGCCTGGCATCAGGAAGACCTGAGGTCCAATCCAGTCTCAGGCACTTACTAGCTGTGTGATCCTGGACAAATCACTTAACCTCTGTCTGCGTTTCCTCAACTGTAAAATGAGCACAATAATAGTCCCCACCTCACAGGGTGAGATCAAATGAGGTAATATTTGGAAAAAGCTCTTAGCACATAGTAGGTGCTACGTGAATGTTTTCCCCATTGCTGCAACATTGCCTCATTCACAGCCCCTTCGTCCTGAGAAGGGAACTTCTCTGGTGTCCTTAATCAAGAAGATGGGAGGCCCACACCTGCTGTATGTACATGCCTCTTTCCCAGGAACCACTCACCTAGCTATACATCACCTGCTTTTAGACCCAAAGGCCCAGGGGTTTGTAGTGCCAATGCAATATTTACAGCACCCACGATCATGATAAAGACTATGACTATAAGTATCGCATGACAGTTGATCACAAAATATACCAAACTTTCCATAGAGGACAGAGCTGAAGCATTTATTTAAACACCAGAAAACCGAATCCCAAAACCAGTAAGCCGATTCCATCACAGTACCAGGGATATTCAGAAGCCATAATAACACTAAGAGCTACAGCATCCTTCAGCCTTCCCACAAACCAATACAAGATCAATATTTACTCACAAACTTCTCTCTTTGTCTGCATCCTCTCTCTCCCCCACTGTCTGGCTAGCTCTGACCAGCTTCCTGTGGGTTCTGCTTCCCTTCAGCAAATTCCCTCCATCACAGGCTCCCTGTGATTACATTCAGCATCTTAGGGGGCAGAGTTTAATTTCAAAGCAGGGGAGGTCTTCAAACTCCCCCTCTAGGTCTATTAAGGGGCAGGGAAGATCTTCAAATTCCCATACCCATTACAGGGTTTGCCACAGAACCAAGGCTTGATGGAGTCAGCTGGATAGTTTCTCTTCCTTCTGGGACATCCCTTTAACCCCAGGGCATTTGGAATTTGTGATTATGACCAGGATACTTCACTTCCTTCTAACCTTTCTCTCATTTATGCTGATGCATCATGACCAAAGAGATTCCTAGGGTTGCTGCTTTCATTTGCTGCTGTCAGCTTTCTTCAGGTACACAAACACACACACTCACACTCCAAAGACATATGATGTACATTACTTTGGGGTGAAAGTTGTGGGGAGCATGCCTATCCATCGTGTAACCTATGGAAGGGGAACACAACCTTATACTTTATCTCTGGTACTTAACTCAGTTGTACTGTGTTCCCTCATATCTGACTCTTTATGACCCCATTTGGGGTTTTCTTGGCAAAGACACTGGACTGGTTTGCCATTTCCTTCTCCAGTTCATTTTACAGATGAGGAACTGAGGCAAACAAGGTGAAGCGACTTGCCCAGGGCTACATGGGCTAGGAAGTGTCTGAGGTCAAATTTGAACTCAGGAAGATGAGTCTTCCTAACTTAACACCGTACCATCTAGCTGCTGCATTGTGTTCAGAGGTGACAGCAAAACTCAACAGACTAGGTAGAAATAAATTCCCTCCCAAGCTCTGGTTCTCCAGAAGCCCAAAGCTTTCTGGGGCTCAGGTCTGTAGTACCACCCCCACTGCCCACCCCCAGGGTAACTCTTCAGTTCTATAAAACAATCCTGTATTTCCAGCCTTCTGCCTCCAGGGCTTCATACTTGCTACCCTCTGACACATCTGATTCAGGGTTTGAGAAGGGGTGGGTGTGGGGGCGCTTATGGGATGATCATCAAAAGGCAGATGCTCCAGGCGCCATCTCATCAGCACAGGCATCTAAAATTTCCTCTACCCTGCCTCTTCTCAGTATTCTTCTATTGCACCCCTGAGTGGTGGTCCTTGAAATTTTTTTTCACATTGTTTTATGTAAGTTCTTGGTCTGTCTTTTGTATGTATCCTGTCAGTCTCTGGGTTGAGGATACAAACTCTGAAGGCAAGAAAAAAAAGGATGTTTTTTTCTTTTTTCTCAATCTTCCTTCCTATCCTTTTTCACTTCCCTACCTTCTTCTCTTTCTCTCTCCCCTTCTTCTACCACCAAGAAGTCCCAGAGGATGAAGTGCTGTGAGCTAATCTGCCAAATCAAGGCCCAAATCCCAGAGCAACCCTCAAGGGGTCTGACCTGAAGAATCACCTTTGACTTGTGAGCTTGCTGACCTCGGTGACACAGAGGTTGACAAGTGAGGACTTGTGCAAACATCCCCTCCTCTTCCTACCTCCCAGGACAAATGGACAGTGACACCTACAGGCTATCTCAGCAATGGCTATTTACCCAGAGGGGCCCCAGGGGAAAAATTCCTACATCTGTTGCTTGTTTCTCTGGAGTGAGTAAAGGAAACAGGATTTCTTGCTGTTCATTTCAGAGCACTCTGTTCTCTGTGCTACAGACTTTTCCTTAATGCAAGTTCACATTGACAGCTTCCTTTTCCACCTAGACTGGGGATGTGAGTTGTGGAAATGGAAGGGGGGTGCTTTTTCCTTTTTTTTTCTAACCGGGAACATTGGGGTTTCACAAAAGTTAAACTTGAACTGCAATATATAGTAGGATGTAGCTTGGATAGTAGGAAAGCCTCTTAATGTCCCTTCATCTTCCCCATCCCACCCCTCCAATGACCCTTAGCTTTTATTCAGGGGTATCAGTGGTAGAGGTGAGGCTCAGTTAAAGATCTAAGGGGGCAGGGTGGGGTTCTCTTGCCCAAGTGGCACCACAGCTTTCCCTATTCCTCCATCTATCTGGCCCCAGTTGCTCCCCTAATCCCAGGATAAGGGTGAGATTATGTGAGTGGGCACAGGGAAGCACAAGCTTGGGGGCTGTTCTTCCTCTCAGGATTCAGGATGAATCTCCCCTGAGTAAGGTTTTCCTGCCCTAGGAAGCTACTGTGCTCATATTTTGTCTACCGTCTCTGAGACTGTGGTTCCCACCCATCTTTGAGCACTGCTGTTCTCCCCAAATATCAGAGGGAGGCCCGGAGAAGTAGGGGAAAGATTTTTTTGGAGGGGGGAAGGCAGGGCAGTTGGGGTTAAGTGACTTGCCCAAGGTCACACAGCTCATTAAGAGTCAAGTGTCTGAGGCCAATTTGAACTCAGGTCCTCCTGACTTCAGGGCTGGTGCTAACCTATTCACTGCGCCACCTAGCTGCCACCCAATAAGATGTAAGGGCAAAGGCTTAAGGGGCAGGTAAAAAGCTCATTGCTGTTCTCCTCAGGTGACAGAGATATTGAGGTGTGGGGAAGGATTTGGGGGTCAGGTATAGCCTGAACAGGCTGAACTCAGCCCCTCAAAGACCTCTGTCTCTCTCTGTTCATTTAGCAGTTTGGCAGTAGCTATAACTAGAAGGTTAAGGAAGAGAGAGAGAGAGAGAGAGACAATGAAGAAAATTTCTTGGATTTATATCTGGAGTAGGCATGTTCTGAACTAATCAGTGGGGCCCAAATGGATACTGAACATAGCCCCTCTCCTGCCCTGTTCCTTTCACCTGAACCTACTTCTTGTTGTCCAGGAAGCCCTCTTTGCTTAGGCAGAATCTAATCCAATACCTCCACCTTCCGCCTGACCAGAATGTCCCTTTGTTTCATACTGTGTGAGTTTATCTCACTGTCCTGGTTTCTCTGACCTGGACCATGTGTGAGGTCCTTACTCACGGGGCTTGTGGATTCTCTCATGGGGCTTCTGCTTCTCTCTCCTGGGGAAATTCACGACAGATTTGTAGGAAGACACTATCTCTAATTCAACTCTTATTGTGGAATCTTCTTTTCAGAGATTAGAGCTCAGAAAATAGAGAAGGGGACAACTTTAATTGGGGTCCTGTTGAAACGTCTCTCTCTCCCTCTCTCTCTCTCCTCCCCGCCCTCTTTCTCTCTCTCATACACTGCTCCACCTCCCTGCCAATTTCTCCAGAATTAGAGATAGTAGAGTTTCCAGGCCTCTGTCATTCCTTTCCCTCTTGAACCCTTCAAAAGGATTAAAAATAAAACAAAGAGACAAAAATATCAACCAAACCTCACCCGGGCGAATGGCTCTCTGGAGGAGTTTCACCTGATTTGAGACTGCTATCTCAGAGAATTACTTGTGAGATAAATTCTTTGTAAAACTTGAAGACTCTGTGTGTGTTATTATTATAGTTATTGATATTAATAGCAAGGACACAAAGAAGCCCCTTACCTTTTAAGGCTGATGTCCTGATACCCCAAAGTTCACATATTTAAAAACACATACATTAGTCTGGATTTAATATCTATATCCCAATTTCAGGGCACACACAGTCTAGCCAATTCCTCCCTAATTTTCCCTTCCCCAACTCTGGTCAGCATCTGCCACCTTTCCCAAGGCCTCACACTCACCCTGAAAATCTCCTTCCTACCTCACCCAGAGAAGAGCAGCCAGCAACCTGTCTCTTACCCTGTGACAATCTCAAAGGGCGGTAACTCAATCAGCTCCTTCAGTTTCTCAGGGTCATCCAGATTCTCAGAGTCCCCCTCTCCATTTTGGGGAGCAGCGGCAGCCTGTTCTTTTTCAGCCATTTTGGGGTGGGCTGCAGAAGTCACCGGAACGAAGACAGTGGGAATTGGTGGTTGGCGAGGCCACAGGCAGGGAGCTAGCTAGGCTGGTGGGCAGCAGCTGTCAACAGCTAAATCAGGCTGAGAGTAGCAGGAGAGAGCTGGAACTCTCTGAGCTCAATGTCCCCTGCCCCTCGGGCACAGGACTTATAACCAGTGCCTTCCCTCCCCCACTCTTTTTTTAATTGAGTGACGAATATGTTGGAGTGGGGGGAGTGGAAAATCTTGGACACTGGAATCCCCTATTTATCAGTAGGTTGAGACAGAAAGTTGGCAGGTCAGAAGCCCTGGCCTCCCTCTCTCCAATGCCTCCCTCACCCTACTCCCTCGATCTACTCCAGTCTCATGCTTATCCTCATGAATTCCCTGCTCCCACAACCCTATACAGAGTAGGTAGGAGTAATGCTGGAGTGACCAGTGTCTCCTGAAAATTTACATTGGGGCTGAGTGGGGGCTTTAATAGGGATAAACGGTCTTTTGGAAAGGGAGTTGGGCAGGGTCAGGAGGGGGAAGATTTGGGAAGAGGCTAGGTCAAAGTTCAGTAAAATAAGGTGGAATAGGGGTTTCAGAAGGGGAAAGAGTCAGAGCTAGAGCTATTGATTTGAAATTAGCAGATGCTAATTTATCCATGTTTGTTTAATTGAAAGTCATACAGCAATTTCATTTCACCATAGTACTGTGCCATCTTCCTCCTAAAACTCGAGAGAAATCCTCAAAGTGGGATACATTGAAATATGTCTCCAGTATGGCTTGGGGTCTGGCAAAGGAATCCCAAGCTAACCTAAGAGGGGAGGGTGTGAATCTGGTCTGGGACATTTTAGTGTGGTCCCAGGCCAGTGAAGCAAGAGGTGTAAGGGTGACTGCAGACTTACTTAGCAGAGGAAATCTTCAAGCATTCATGTGCAATTGTAAATACATTTTAGGACAAATAGGAACACAATCTTGTGTGTCTGTTTGCAGGTGACTCAGGGGTGTCTTGGGGAATGCGCTGATGGGTAGGGTGCACATATACCCCACAGAGAAACTAACAGTGTCAGAATTATTAGTGAATATAGTTTAATTGATTGGTGGGTGGTAGTTTTGGACCAGGGATGAGCAAAGACATAGAAAACAGTGAGAAAACAAAATACATAACAAAGTATGCCTTTATCATGGCCAAATAGATATAAAATATTTCTATACAAGGCATCTCAAAAGTCTTAGTGCAATTTTAGGCTATTAAAGTTTAATAGCTATTACATAATTAAAGCCTAACACTGCACCAAGACTTTTGGGACACCCTGTGTAATGAATTTGAATTTGCCTTGAATAGGACATTTCTAGAGAATCATGGAGCAGATCCACACTTGGATTCTACACCACTCCCCACCCCATTTGTCTGGTGTGAAACCTTTAAACTTCCTGTTATTATTATTATTATTACATTGTTATTGTATAGTTATTATTAATAATAACAAAAATATAGAAATAAAAATGTTTCTGTAACTCTTTACAGGTTTGTTTGTTTTTTTGAGGGGGGAAGGCAAGGCAGTTGGGGTTAAGTTACTTGCCCAAGGTCATACAGCTAGCAAGTGTTAAGTGTCAGGTCGGATTTGAACTTAGGTCCTTCTGATTCCAGGACTGGTGCTCTAGTCACTGACCCACCTAGCTGCCCCAGGGTTTTTTTTTTTTTTTTAAGAGAATGTTTTTGGTTCTGTTTTTGAAAGAATTGGAATAGGAAGGAGACAAAAAAGATAACCAAGTCTATGTGTGCTAGTATATTGTGCTAGGATATTTGAGACTCATTTCAATTCACAGAGAAGCACAGTGGACAGTGGACCAGACCTGAATGCAAACCCAGCCTTGGGCACTTAGTAGCTGCCTAACCCTGGACAAGTCAAAACCTCTTTGAGTGAGCCTCAGACAACCCTCTTCGATTTAGCTCCTAAAATGCCTGGATTCAATTCACCATTTCTGACTTTCCACTTTGGGGGAATCTTTTCTTTTTCTTGTAGCTTCCTAGGTTTTGGCTATTGGGAGGTAACAATGGTTTAGAAGTGAGAAAATCAGGGTTCATGCCCACAGTTTGACTTCTGACATAGATTTGGACCTCAGACTAATTGCTTGACCAATCTTGGCTTCAGTTTTTCTATGCCTGATATGTATAGAGTCCTTCCTATCCTTACAAGGAGTGGTCTGAAAAGGTTGTTGTTGTTTGTCCTTTGTTCTTGAAGAGGACTGTGACATCAGGGAGGTGATGCCATGCCATGCAAGCGAATTGGATTTAAGTGAGGGAGGGCTGTGCAAAGGTTGCCAGCCTCACTTTCTCCTCCTGAGCCATATGGGTCCAGTGGCCAGATATAGATTAGGACAACTGGAAATAGTCCCTTATCTGAAAGGGACAAAGGTAAGAGATGAGGAGGCATTAAGAGGTCCTCCTTTTTGCTTTCCACCTCTACACCACCTTCTTCCAGGCTTTGGTCACTGACAGTTTGGTCTATATTTCCAAAATTCTTACCCTTCAATTCAGAGTGAGCTGGGGAAGTCAGAGGGACCTGGGTAAAGGTGAGATGGTGGGAGAGGAATCCTTTTTTAAATACCTCCTGGACCTCTGAAAACCCTCTGCAAGTAATCCAGTCTAGGCTCCCTGTCCCTATCCCTCCAATGCAGCCCTATTCCCTCTGACATTTAGGAGAGTGGCTATGAGCCACACACCTTCCCTCGATGAGTGATAGCTTCCTTTACCACCACCATTCTTCTTCTCCCTTCACCAAATCCATCCCCAGAGTTCCCTTTGACCCCCACTGGTTATTTTTGACTCCTCTTGGGGGGGGGGCTGGATTCCCTGGCTATCATGCCCAACACAGGGCATTTTCCGCACCCCCCACCTCAAAATGCTCCAGTTAATCTGGGGAATTCAACGCCAGAGACCTGGCTCCTCCCCTTCCAGCTGCTACTGAGCTCCTTTTAGGGCAGTTATCTCCCCACTAGGGCCCCCTCCCCAATACTCAGTGGATTTAAAGGGCCCACAGACATGTTTCAGCCTTTGCCTTGCCTTACCTTATTTTATATCCATCCATTCTGTCCTCGAAGGTATGAGAAAGATACAGTGAAAGGCTTCAGTAGGGGAGGAATTCATAATAAATATCTTTTTAGCACCAACTGTGTGCAAGACACTGAGGAAAATTAAAAAGTGCAGGCAGGACAGATCCCCATCCTTTTTTACCTCCTGGTCTGAGAGCTTTGGCATATAACAGAGGATAAATATTCTACAAAATAACGTATGGTGTGTGAATTAGAGGAGTCCAAAGTGCTATGTGAAGTGGTCAGAATAATCAGTTACCAAGCAGGAATTGGGAAGAGCTCTTGGAAGAAAGAACATTTTAATAATGGTGACGGTGGTTACGATGAGAGCGAGTGCTTTAACGTTTGCAAAGTGCTTTACAGACACCGTTTCCCCCTCACAACAACCCTGGGAGGTAAGTGCTATTGCTATTCCCATTTTACAGGTGAGGGAAATGAAATACATAAAGATTAAGTGACTTGCGCAGGGTCACACAGCTAGTAATCATCTGAGACTGATTTGAAATCAGGTCTTCCTTACTCCAAGACCAGTACTCTATTCACTATACCATCGAAACACCTAGCTGGGATATAAAGGTTGAGGAGACTTTATACAAGTGAGCAGAATTGAGGGCATTCAGGTAGGGAACAGTGTGAGCAGAGGCACAGAGGTGGGAAATGTAGGTATGCCTATATACGCATATATGAATGCATGTAGAATGTGTATGTGTATATGAGATGGCAATTGGTCCAGTTTGGCCAGAATTGTAGATTAGGTGATTTGGAATAGTAGGAGAAAAGGTTGGGAAGGTGAGATTATACCAGATATTGAGAGGCCTTGAATGACAGGCAAAATTAATTTTTCAGGGTTTTGATCACATGAGTGTTGGGAGTCAAAGAGGCCTGAGCCTGATTCTGCACTCTGTATCTTTGGGTGGCCAGCTCGAAACATGATGTCTTTTGAGGATTGTGCTTCAGCTTTGAAGTCTGCTCTCAATTGTATCTGTTTATGACTGTGACTGCATTAAGAGGTACCTGAGGCCTAGATCTAAGGCTCTGCCCCAGAACTTTAGTTGTTCAAAACCTAAATATTTGAATTCTTAGGTGGTCAGTTCTATGCAGATGTCCTTGATGAAGTGGCTTTGGCTTCAGGCCTTGAAGCCAGCTCTCAAGAGCATCCTTAGTAATGTGACTGCATATGAAAGGAGGTAACTGACTTTTCCTAAGACTTTCTGGCACCTAGAGAACAAAAGGCCTTACAGCCATGCTACATCCAGGATATGACAGACTAAGATAATGATATGAATAGTTGAGATCCCTTCCATCCCTTCCTTTGTCTCATTGCTCTATAAAAACCTTGTCCTAAGAATCAATAAATGGAGTTTACTGTTCTTCCTTGAACTACCCACATGGCCTGGTCACTTCTTATTCACATCTCTGGATCATGCTAAGTGCTGGACACCGAGCAGCCCACGGCACATGAGTCACATGACTCAAAGTATATCTTGAGAAGAGGAGTCTCACAATGAATCAGTGGAAAGAGAGGGGAGAGAAAGAGAGAGAGAGAAGAACAAAGGAGAGGAGAGGGGGGAGAGAAAGAGAGAAGAGAGAGACAGAAAGAGAAGAGAGAGCAGGGGAAGAGAGAGAGACAGAGAAAAGAGAAAGAAAGATAGAGACAGTGACAGAAAGAGAAGAGAGAGAGAGGGAGGGAGGGAGGAGACACACACACATACACACACACAGAACTACAGGAACCTGGGTACTTTTGACTGTGAACCTGAGGAAAGGGGGAGGGGGGCACAAAGTTTAGAGGGATATGAGGAGGGATAGGATCACAACCCATGGGGAAATAGGTCCTGCAAAAGTGAAGGAGCCATAGAACATTGGCTCACAGAAAGAAACTAGGACGCAAGGGTGATAACTGGCAGGAAAGAAGGAAACAGGGGTTCTTTTTTTTGGAGGGGGGTAGGTAGGGCGATTGGGGTTCAGTGGCTTGCTCAAAGTTACACGGCTAGTTTTGTGTTAAGTGTCTGAGGTCAGATCTGAACTCAGGTCCTCCTGACTCCAGGGCTGGTGCTCTACTCACTGAGCCACCTAGCTGCCCCAAGGAAACAGGCATTCTTTAAATACCTACTGCTAAGCCCTGTGCCAAATGCTTTATACATATGATCTTATTTTATCTTTACCACAACTCTGGGAGGTAAATGCTGTTAGTATCCACACTTTACAATTGAGGAAACTGAGGCAGGCAGAGATTAAGTGACTTGCCCAAGGTCTCTAAGTTAGTGTCTGAGGCTGGATAAGAATGATATTAATAACAACAGCAATAATAACTAGCATTTATCAGTACTTATTATATGCCAGGCACTGTGCTAAGTGCTTTATAATTATTATCTCATTTGATCCTTGAAACCACCATGGGAGGTAGGTGCTATTATTATCACCCCCCTGTTATGAGGAACTGAGACAAATTGAGGTGAAGTGACTAGTCCAGGGTCATACAACTAGTAAATGTTTAGAGCTGGATTTGAACTCAGGTCTTCCTGATTCCAGGTCCAACCCTTTATCCACTGAGGAATAAAGACAAAGAACAAATTATTGCTTCCCAGTCTTGGCTCCATTGTTCTTCAGGTTTCTGTTTCACCTCAGTAGTACTGAGGTGGCATTCAATGAGCAAGACTGAATTAAGTTAGTAAAAAAAAAAATCATAGATTTTCAAAACTGGAAGGGACCTCAGAGACCTATAGAATCCTGCCTCTTGATTTTAAAGATTTTAAAGAGGAAACTGAGGTCCATGGAGGGAAAATGACTTGCCCATGGCTACTCAGGGAGAACCTATAGCATACTCTAGTGGCAAGAAGCCTGGAACTGGATTTAAAGGGTCTGGAATCGAATCCTGACTGTTACTTACTACTTTTATAACCTTGGACAAATCATTTATTCTCTCCCAACGTGGTCCCTTCCAGCTCTTTATCTATAATTTTAGGACTAATTGTGTTTTTTTCTTTTCTCCCATAGCCTTTTAAGAAAGCAATTTGAAGCATTTGTTCCTGTTTGTTATAGCGTTAAGACTGAGGACCAAGTCTGCCTAGATGGAGGCAGAGGGTTAATTTTCCTCTTTGGACTGGATAACTGCCTGCCCAGGGGAAGGGAACATAATTGGCCCGGAGACAGGGGAAAGTGGAGATTTGACTAGGGGAAGGCTTAAATTCTCGGAGTGATGAAAGGAGACACCTTCCAGGCTCTTTGAAGGGATGGGTGCTTTATGTGCAGGGACAGCTGGGGTCCGGACAGTGTGTTGCCTCTCAAACTCAGCCCACAGTGACCTCTCTGTTTCCCCCACCCCCTCCAGCTGTCACTACTGAGACTAGATGTGGTACACAAACATAGGTCAACACACTCCCTGGTGGGCACAGCCCAACCCCCTAAGGCAACAGGCTTTGTTGACATAAACAGTATGTATGAAGGATGGGGAGGGCTGGGGTGGTGGTGCCCTGCACAGTTTGCAGTGGGGAAATGAGTCCCCAGTGGCCTTTTACCTTAAAATGGATCCTAGGATTCTGGTTCAACTTTGGTAAACGATAAAATAAGTGTAGTGTGGCTTCCATGCTTCTTCTTTCCCTCTTCTGTCCTGTGCTTCTCTCTCTGTGCCCCATTCCAGCAGCCTATGGTTGCCATCTTATCTAACCTGTCCTGGTAACTGGAGAAGAGTATCTGATCAACTCACATTAAAGTGTCAGGGACTTAATGGCTGTGGCCCTTCCTGGGCATATTCTGCATGATAGATAGATAGATAGATAGATAGATAGATAGATAGATAGAACATTTATTAAGTGCTTACTAGGTGGCAGGCACTGTACTATCTTAAAATAGAATCTTATAGGAGAGAACAAGGTTTAACTACAAAGGAATTAATCAGAGATGGTAGAATTTAGGATATCAGTAGGGAATATGGGGAAATGTTCCCCTCAAGTCGTGTCAAGTATATCTAGGTAGGCTGAGCAATGCCATATAGTAGACAAAAGCTTTACTGCCCCTCTCTCTCTCTCTCTTTCTCTCTCTCTCTCTCTCTCTCACACACACACACACCTCCCAAACATTTGCCAATGTTTGCTCACATCTACCACACCCAACATTTGAATAAACAAATGCCATACTCCCTTCTTTATCCAACATGGTCAACAGCCCCTTTTCAAAGCCCCTATTTTGCCCCATATTCCTCTCCCATCTCCCATCCCTTTCCAGAGGAACTCCTAGGGTATGGGTATGAAATCAGAGCAGACTTACTAGTTGATAACCTTGTCCTCCCACCTCCCATTCCTACTCTAATGAATCACCAAAACACTGAGTACACAGACTGAGATGCTCATCTGTTATTTAGAAAAAGCACACTCACAAAAATACCATGTGGACACACTGAAGTGCTCAGACAGGTGGAAAAACATACTCACTGCAGGACAAAAAGCTATGCACACACACACGTGTATATATATATATATATATATATATATACTCAAGCATGCTTTAGCTGGAGGAATCCTGAGATATATCTGGCTCTGGCTGGAGGCAGCTTCTGATTTTATTTATACACAACTCATGGGTAACTAGCAACAAGAAAGGAGGGGGGAGGTGGAATAAATGCTTCTTGCATGGGACTGGGGGGCTGGAAATTGGTAGTGGGGGAGGGGGAGAAGGTTGAGCAGATGAGGTAATATAAGTTTAGGGACTATGAATCAAGGAGTTGGGGTTGGAGGCGCTGGGTTTTAGTAGATCAAAGATCTAGAAAGTACTGGGGAAGCCTCTTGGACAACTTTATACCTTCAGGTTAATGTTTTCCTTGGTTTTCTGGAAGTATGAGGAATCCAAAGAAGTCTGTACTAGCCCATACCATTTACTGTAACTGGAGGCACAGGTATCTCTGACACTAATCCCTATGGAAGGTGTGACCTTCAGAAGGAGCCTGCCTACAGGGTTCCTCCTAAGGCATCAGCCTTAGTTTAGGACTTGCAATCAGGTCTTGTATCCAAGACCAGCATTTTATTTACTGTGCTATTCATAGTTACCTACTTGGGATGTAAAGGATGAGAGGGTGTTAAACAAATGGAGAGCAGGGGTAAAGGCATTTAGTCAGGGAACTGTGTGAGCAAAGGCACTGAGGTGGGAAATGTGCATGCATGTATGTATGTATATGCATATATATCAAACCATTAATCTATCAATAAGTATTTATTAAAAACCTTCTGTATGCCAAGTACTCTGCTAAACACTGGGGAGACAAAAAGAGGCAAAAGACAGTCCCTGAGCTCAAGGAGCTTACAGTCTAATCTGGGAAACAACATACAAACAAATAAATACAAAGTAAACCATATACAAGACAAATAGTAAATAATTAACAGAGTAAGGCACTAGAATTAAAAGGGATTAGGGGAAGCTTCCTATAAAAGGTGGGCTTTTAGTTGAGACTTAAAGGAAGCTGGGGGGGTAAGCAGTTGGAGCAGAGGAGGGAGAAGACTCTAGGCATGGGGGAACCAAAAGATGGGGTATTTTGTTCCTCTTGTTCATGGAACAATTTGCTTGCTAGTGTCACTGCGTCAAAGTATACTGTTGGGGAATGATGCATGAGAAGACTGGAAAGGCAGGAGGGGGCTAGGTTATGAAGAGCTTCAAATGCCAAAGAGAGCATTTTGTATTTGATTCTGGAGGCAACAAGAAGCCATTGGAGTTTCTTGAGTGGTGGGTGGTGGTGACATGATCAGACCTTCATTTTAGGGAAACCACTTTAGTATCTGAATGGAAAATAGATAGGAGTGGGGAGAGGCTTGAGGCAGGCAGATTCAAAAGCAAGTTATTGCAGTAATCCAGGTATTAGGGGATGAGGGTCTGTACGAGATGGTGGCCGAGTTAGAGGAGAGGAGATGTTGCAAAGGTGAAATCTGCAGGCCTTGGCAACAACTTGGATATGAAGTGTGAGACATAGTGAGGGGAAGGGCTAGGTGAGAGCACCATCCCTGAGTTCAAATCCGACCTCAGACACTTAACACTTACTAGCTGTGTGACCTTGGGCAAGTCACTTAACCTCAATTGTTCTGCCTTCCTCCACCCCCCCCCCCCAAAAAAAATAGAGACATAGTGAAGAATCTAGGATTAGTTGTAGGATTCAAGCCTTGGGGACTGGGAGCACAGGAATAAGGAAGGGTAGGAGAGGATTTTGGGGAAAAGATATTGAGTTCTGTTTGGGACATATAGAGTTTAAGATGTCCACTGGACATCTAGTTCAAGATCTCTAAAAGGAAGTTGGAGATGTGAGATTGGAGGTCAGTAGAAAGATTAAGGTAAAAAAGATGGATTTGAGAATCATCAACATAGACATGGTAATTAATGGTAATTAAATCCTTGGGAGCTGAAGAGATCAACAAATGAAATAGTATAAGAGAGAGAAAGGGGCCTGAGACAGAACCCTGGGGAAGGACCCAGCAAAGAAGGGAGAGCAGGGCTGGTCAGACAGGTAGGAGAAAAACTAGGAGAGAGTGGGGTCTTGGACACCTACAGAAAAAGAGAGGAGTGACCAAGTGTCAAAATCTGCAGAAAGGTCAAAGGAGAATGAAGATGGAGAAAAGGTCATTGGCTTTGGCAACTAAGAGATCATCAGAAACTTTGGAGAGACGAATGATAAGATTGGAAGCCAGCTTTCAAGGGGTTAAGAACAGAGCAAGAGAAGAGAAAGTGGAGGCATCTATTGTAGATGGCCTTTTTGAGAGTTCAGCTACAAAGAGCAGGAGAGATATAGGACCATAGTTAGTGGGGATGGAAAGATCAGATCAAGTGAGATTTTTTTCAGAAAATGAGCCAGTAGTTGGGAGAGATTGAAAATAAGTGAAAGAATGGGGAGCACAGGGGGGGCGATCTGTTGGAAGAGATGGGATTGAACGGGATCACTTCAACAAGTAGAAAGATTAGCCTTGGTAAGGAGTAAGGCCACTTCATCACATGAGACAGAAGTGAAGGAGGAGAGAGTAGTATAGTAGGCATTTGAGTGGCAGGACAATGAGGAAGAGAGGGCAGGAGCGAGTTCATGGTGAATGGCCTCAATTTTTTTTCTGTAAAGTATGAGACAATATTCTCAGCCAAGGGGATGGGGAGCCACGGCAGGTGTGAGGAAGGATGTAAAGGTTTGGTGAAGAGGTTCTGTAGGGAGTGGGGTAGTGAATTAATAAGGCAGATATAAGTGGGATTACCTAGCAGCAGTGAAGGTCCAGTTGAGATTGTGTGACAGAAATTGGTAGTGGACCCAGATGGAATGGTTGTGTGATTTTCTTCACCTTCACTCAGCAGTATGTGTGTAGGCACAAAAGTGACAAATGGCCAGTCATCCAAGGATTACACCCATGGCTGGGTGTAATTGGTGATATGATAAGGAGGATAGGGATTCAAGAGAGGAGGGCAGTGTAGAGTTGAATTGGTTCACGAAGGAGTCAAGATGGGGGGAAGAAGAGAAAATGGCTAGTGCAAGGGAGATGGCCTGGGAGACAATTGAGGGGTCAAGGAATTGGAGGGCATGGTGAGGATTAAGGGTGGAGTATGTAAGAGAAGGCAGAGGAAGAAGTGAAAAGCCAATAAATTGACTTATATGGTCAATATATGATCAGATAAAGAAATTTCAGAATTCATGAACATGGAGGTGGTACATTTATGGGTGAGGGCCAAATGGCAACATCTTTGTGTGTTGCTGAGGGTTGGAGGAGTAGCTCATGAGAGGATGAGTAGGTTGAGGAACTGAGTGATTAGGGCATTTGAGGGAGAATCAATATGTATGTTGAAGTCTCCTGGTATGAGAACAGGAGTTGTAGAGGACAGAAAAATTGTAAGCCAAGTATTGAACTCACTGAGGAAGGAAGGGGGGTGTTGGAGGGTGGGTGGTTTTCTGCAGATAATAGCTACAGGATTTTCATTGGGTGGTAGATATGAATTGCATGAACCTCAAGGGAAGAGAGGTGATAGAGGAAGGGGGATAACCTGGAAGTGGCAATGGGAAGCAAGGAGTATTTCAACTTTTCTACCTCAACTAGTGAGCCAAGGAGGATGAATGAAGGTCCACCTAGTACTAGTACATATAGTTCAGAATTAACCCCTCAGGGTTGTTGAAGGAACTCAAATGACCTCTTAACAACTAAATTTTGAATAGTGTATAAGGAAGAAAAAAAGAACAAGATGATGAGACAGATATTCACAGATCAGAGGAGTGCAGATTTAAAACTAAGAAGGAATTTAGAAATCATTTAGTTCAAACCCATTGTTTCATAAATGAGAAAAATGGACCAAGGTAACATAGGCACAGAGCCTGAATTCATACCCAGGTCCACTGATTTCCAAAACCTGCTTTTGGCATGAAACTAGGGCAACCAGCCTGAGGGTGAGCTTTGGGGGCAGGCATGGGAGTTGTCAACCTTAATACTTGATGGGAGGAGGCTTGGGACCTGGGGTTTCACAGATCTACCTAGAATAGAAAGATGATTGGTCTTGGAGTCAAAAGACCTCAAGCAACTTGTATTAGATGGTCTCTAAGGTTCCTCCCAGCGTTTGTGATAGTATTGAGTCAAACCACCACACCCACCACCTTAGACTAGGATGGACATAGTTTAAGACCCTGAGCTCAAGAGCTCTGGGAATAAGCATACCCTGCTTCTCCTACACTACTGACCCCACTGGCAGGGCTTGGGAGCAGTCATGGGGAGATGAAACCTGGCAACTGCTCCTTCTGGAACCTTAGTTCTACCTCTCTCCCAAAGACACACACAGACACACACACACACACACACACCATATTCCTTGACAGAGCTACTGAAGTGACTTAAAAGAAAGTTCTTACCACCAAAGTCTTTGCTTCAGGGTTGTTTAATATCAGAAATAGATTTTTTTTTAATTAGTGGAAATTACCTTAAAGAAGATAAGGACCATTGACTCCCTTCGACTTTTCATTTAAACCACCTGCATTTGCTATGTCTTTCGTTAGAATTGGAGCTCCTTAAGGACAAGGACTTTTTTTTTATATCCCCAGCACTTTGCCCAGTACTTAATAAAATCATTTGTTCATTTGTTCTTTCAATCATTCATTTGTGAACATACCTACAATCTAGATTCCAGTCCTAAATCTACCACTTAATGTGTGTCTATGTGAACAAGTCACTTTTTCTAATTCTCAGTTTTCCTTATCTGAAAAAATGGATTTAATAATCCCTGCTTAAGGGCAAAAGTATTTTGAAAATAGCAAACCTTTACAAATATAAAGGTTTTGTTTTACTGGGACTATAAATTTATCCCCATAGGGTGCTTCTTATTATAAGAGCTGCCTGGGACAGTAAGAGTTTAAGTGACTTAGCTAAGGTAACTAATGTTAATTTTTTTTTAAGAGGACCAATGACATCATGGGATGCTCACTGTATGAATGAATCAATGAATGGTCTGTTTTAGGATCTTAAGGTTCTGCTTCTTTCCCTTCCCTTCTTTCTCACACCCCCATCCCATCCATGCACACGCCCTACCACATTCCCGAATATTTCCACCCTTACCAGACCAAGGTTGTGGGCTCCAAAGAAAAGGAGGAGTATGATCCAGTTGAGGACAAGCTGAGTAGCCTAGAGACCAAGGGGGGGGGGAGCAGATGATGACCAAAGCCCCCACCCAGGTCCTTCCACACCAGGTAGGAGGCATAGGTGAATTGGATTTAAGTGTAGCAGAGTTGCACAAAATCCTCAGCCTCACTCTCCCAGTCGAGGAAGTCCAGTGGCAAGACAAAAGTCAAGGAAAAGACAATGGCCCAGGATGCAGTGGATGACCTTAGCATCTTTGATATCTGACCAAGCTCCACAAAGCACCTGCTTTAGTTGCCTTCATGGTCATTGGGACAAACAGTTCTCATGTACCCATTTTGCTGGGTAAAGTCTTCGTGTACTTGGGGTAGACACCCCCTAACTCACTGACAGGTTTGAGGCCTGTTGGTTACTTTTGACCTGTTTTAGCCCATCTGCTGAGACAGTTTTATTGGTATGAGGCCACTACACATAACATAAAGTTTCTTGGAGCCCCAGGAGAGAACTGAGTGCCAGGTGGACACCCAAGGTGGATGAGCAGCTCTGGACAAGGCTCAGGAAGCCCTCACAGAGGTGCTTATCCTTAAACAACCCACATACCACCAAGTCACATAGCTAGATTATATAAGAAACCAGGGCTCAGCCAAGCCTTCCTGTCTTCCAGGTCAGGTCTCTGCCCACAAGCCCCACTGCCTCTCACTAGTACTACTGCTATTGTTTTATTTATATACATTTATATTTGTGCATTCACATACATGAATACTGAGGCTTTCAAATAGACACATTTATATACAAAATTAATCACATATTCAGAACCAATCACATTTTAATTTTTATTTGTAAATTAGCCTCTTTTAAACAGATACAAGGTCCTCTTTATTCTAATAGGCAAATGATGAGAGAAGAAAATAGAGTAGCTTGGAATTAGAGAGGAGGTTCAAAATCAGGGCAACTTGTTAGGAAGGGTATAGGAATATTGATCAGAGGCTGTTTGGGGATTCCTTATCCCTGCCCTCCCTCCTTCCCCAGTCCCTTCCCTTAGCTTTCTCAACCCCAATCCTTCTGTCCCTTTTTATCCCTTATCAGATTCTCTCTTTGGCAATTTTCCTGTCTTAGTCTATCTTCTCTCCCATGGATTGAAGCTGGGATTGGGAAGAGAGCTGTGGCTCTGAACTCGAGTTGTCCATCCATAGACAATAGGCCAATGAAGTGGTCAGTGTGAGCCAGGCCAGGTAGGGCAGCAGGAGCAGGACAGCTAGGCCATTGATGGAGTGCCAGCTCAATGCCATGCCCAGCACCAGTCCATAGAGCAGTAACAGGTGGCATAGGGCCTGGAAAGAAAGAGATGGACAGTGAAATGGGGAACAGGGGAAAAATTAGGCCAGGGAAATGGCAGCAATAACTTTGGCATTAATTAGTAAGAATTTCCCTTTTACAATATCCTTTTTCCCTGGCTCCCCACTTGACCTCTCACCCTCTACCTTGCCCCACAGACTTTATTCTGGGACTTCCTCAATAAATGCTCACTGAATGAATGAATGAATGGGTGGATGAATGGCCTGCTTTGGGAATCTTAAGGTACTGCTTCTTTCCCCTCCCCTCTTTCTCAAGGACACCTCCATCCCATCCACGCACATACCCAACCACATTCCTGAATATCTCCACACTTACCAGGCCAAGGTTGTGGGCTCCAAAGAAGAGGAGTAGTATGATCCAGTTGAGGACAAGCTGGGTAGCATAGAGACCAAGGGGCAGGGCCAGAGGACGACCAAAGCCCCCACCCAGATCCTTCCACACCAAATAAGAGGCATAACTTTGGGGAGAAAGTAAAGAACATATCTTAATAAGGAAGATCTAAAGGGAGCTGGCAATGCCACTGGGAAGGGGAGAGAGCAGAAATAGAGAAGAGGTCATTAGAAGACTGGGCATAGGACAACCGGGTTAGGAAGTTCAGCACAAGAGGGAATCTTAGAGCCTATGTGAAACAGGAGGGTTAGAGTATAGGCCTGAGGGAAAACTACTGGGAGAAGAGACTGGGGACCTGAAAATAATGAACATTTCTTTTTTTTTTTTTCAAGTAGTTAGTAGGGCATATTTACATACTGTCTTTGAAAAAGGGAAGGAAGCAACAACAAAAAATCCAGATATATCCATAGAATGTGGATAAGGAAAAGGAAAACAAGGCAAGGAAACAGGGACCTCCTTAAACTTTGAGCATTGGACACCCTGTTAACCCATATTCTGATTTGTTGAATTTTAAAAGACTTTTGTACTTTTTTTTTAGTTTTAACACATTAAAAAATGACAAAGAATTTTAAAAATTATGTAGTGTGATTCCTATGTGATCTTTTTATCAGGCTTAGACTTTTTAAAAAATAGTTTTCAACATTCACTTTTATAAGATTTCGAGATGGACATTTCTAATCCACTTTAAGGATAACAAAGTGCTTTACAACAGTTCTGTGAGGCAGATAGTTTTACATTCCATATTATTACGTCCCTTTTATACAGACATAGACTTGGTTAAAAGAACTTGCTCACGTCCATGCAACTGTTAGGTGTGGGAATCAGGTGGGATTTGGACCCAGGTTGTCTGACTTTAGGTCATTTTCCTTTAATGACAAGCAGTGTCAAGAGCAGCTTGACAGACAGAGGGTCTCCTGAAGTAGGGTGAGGGGGTATAGCAGAGAAGTAACAAAGTTGTCATTTAATTGATTTGTTGTGTCTGACTCTTCATGACTCTCTTTGGGATTTTGTTGGCAATGATACTGGAGTGATTTGCTATTACCTTCTCTAGCTCATTTTATAGATAAGGAAACTTGAAGCAAATAGGGCTAAGTGACTTGCCCAAGGTCACACAACTAGTAAGTGTCTGAGGCTGGATTTGAAGGATCTGAGGCCTGGGAACTGGGTACAGGATTGTACTTAGGGTCTCACCCCATGGTGGAGTAGATGGCAGTCCATACAATTAAGAAGATCTTGTTGGGCGGCCACCAGGGTGGCTTTTTCAGGGTCTCATACCAGGTGGGCATGTGCTGTTGAGCAAACAACCAGCCCACAATGGGTCCCACGTGGGGCAAGGCCATGAAGAAGGTACTTTCAGGCCAAATTGTCCAATGCATCTGAGCCTGAGGAGGAAGAGAAGATGACAGTGATTAGAGTGGCCTTAAGTTCTACCCACTCTCCCACCTCTTTCCTCCCTTCCCAAAACAGTCTCCCTTTCAGTTTTCACTTCCTTCCCCATCACTGTCCTTCTGTAGAACCATAGACTAATCACATGCTGATTTTGTGACACTTAGAACCAGTATCTAGAGTGTTAGACTTGTAGTAAGGAAGACTTGTATTCAAATTCTGCTGCATATACTTACTAGTTGTGTGAGTCTGGGCAAGACACTGGGAACAGCCTCAGTTTCCTTATCTGTTAAACAAGGGATAATAAAATCACCTATATCACAAAGCTGTTGTAAGAATCAAATGATATGATGTGTAAAATGCTTTGATAGCCTTTAACCATCTAGTTCATCTTTCTGTTTTTCTAAACCCTATGAAAAATTTGAGGGCCCAACTTAAGTCCTATATACTCCCTGAAACTTCTGGTGCTGTTCTTGGCCCTTACAGTAAACTGTCTTCTCAGCCTCTCCCTAGCACTGACTGTCCCTACCCTCATTGAGCACTTGGTGCATGTAGATTGTCTTGTTTAATGTATACTGTGCTTTTCTCCCCAACAATACCATGAACCCTCTGATCTGAGGTTGAGTCTTTTATATCCCTCAAAGCACTTGGTTAGAGGGCTGGACACATAAAGAACTCTCATTGAACCGAAATGAACAAAGCATAACTGAACTAAATCAGAGGCATGATGGGTAGGTATGATGTAGAGTGAGAAAAACCCTGAGTTTGAATCCTGATCTGCTACTGGGTAACCTAGGAGGGGAGGAGGGAGACAAGCATCATATAGTGCCTACTGTGTGCCAGGAACTGTGTGAAACACTTTACAGATATCTCATTTAAACATTATCCCCATTTTACAGTTGAGGAAACTGTGGCAGACAGCCCTTAAGTGACTTACCCAGGATCACATAGCTAGTAAGTGTCTAAGGTCAGATCTGGACTCAGATCTTCCTTGCTCCAGGTCCAGTATTCTAAGCCACCTAGCTACCATCTTGGACAAATTACTTCTCTAAAGCATTCTGTAGGTTTCAGTTCTTCCTTAGTAAAATGATGTGGTTGGACTATGATATCTAAGATTCCCTTCCAGTAAGAAATCCTATGAATTCCCTTGCATCTGTTCTTGGGCTACATTTTAATCTCTTGTTTAAGTATCTGGTCACCACCAGGAACTATCAGTCTTCATTTTAGCAAATATCTGACCTTCCCCACTCTGCTTCAGGAGTTATCTACCTTCTACAGACATTCTGCCCAGCCTGGCAGCCCTGAGCTAGCCCAGCTCAGCCTGGAGGTGTCAGTTCCTTCCCTCCCAAACTCAAACTCAGCTGCTTGGCAGTCTGTTTACTCTTCTCTAAGGAGAGAAACTTCATGTAATATTTGAGACCTCAGGGGCTTCCCTAAGCTTCCCTTGGGCAGGAAACCCAAGTCCAGACTATCAGTGAAAAAAAAAAGTTCAAATCCAAGGTCACAGGGTAGTAAGTATATGAAGTAGGATTCAAACACAGGTCTTCTGGACTGCAGGTCCACATTAGTATTTGTTCTAATCTGCTTGAAATGTGTATGTTCAAGATCATTCAGGATCCTCTAGCTCAGCCCCTCAGTCTCACATTGCTCTCACATATGTTCTTGCCCCTGATAACTGAAATTAAACTGACTCAACAAACTCATCCACAGTTACAGTAACTCAATTGGTTTCAAGGATGCTCTGGTCTGACTGACCTATTCTTTTTTAGTCTGACCCTTTCTGCTTATTTGTGTTTATTTACTAGTTTCCTCATCTATAAATTGGAGATAATAGCAGCCCCTACTTTACAGAGTTGTTTTGTGAGGACCAAATGAAACAACATCTGTAAAGTACTTTGCAAACCTTAAAGCCAGACACAAGTTTATTAAGCACCTACCAGGTACCAGGCATTGTCCTAAGTACTAGAGACACAAAGAAAGGCAAAAGGCCCTTTCTCAAAAAGCTCACCATCTAATAGGATTAAAGTGCTATGTAAATGTGGGTTACTCCAAGTATTCCCTTTCTGGATGCCTGACACTAATAGTCTTCCAGCCTTCACCTCTTTCTTTATGTCTATCCTACAAGAGCACTCTGCGGCCAAATCTTTTCTCTGTTTCATTCTCTCCACCCCTACCCCTGCCTCTATGCAGAATATGCCTTCCTCTCCTTACCTCAGTCAGTTGACTTCCTTGACTCTGTGCCTCTGTGCTATGTAGGAGAAGCAAAGAAGAGCATGAAGATGCGGTGTGAGGAGGTAGGGTGGGGCTCACTCCCCTCCTTTCCCAGATGTGTAGGGTGGTGACAAGTAGCCATAGGAGGTACCACTGAGGAGGCGTTCTCTGAGTTAACTCCTTCAAGGGTTCCCCTCACTCCGTTTTCCTAAACCTTCTCGACTCTTCCCTGCTGTTCATTTCATCCTCTTTAGGGAGCCATCTTATAGAAGGACAGAAGAGTCTTCTAGAAGCTCCCAGGTGTCCATTTCTGGCTCCACTGCTCCTGAGTTTAGGGTCCCCAGGCAAGGATCTGTCACTTTCAGATCAGTTAGTCTGACCACATTCTTGCAGGTGGAAATGATATCAGACTGACAAGGTATAAAAATGAGAAAGTCCCAGAATTGGGACTGCTTTGTAGTAAGGACACAAAACAATTAGAAAGATAAGTAGTTATTTTTAACTCTACTTTTTAACTGAAATGATCCATCCAGGTAACCGGGTCCTACATTGCTTGTTAGTGTGATGAGTTTTCCCCTAATGACAAGAAGTTCAGTGAGAGAGGGAGTCAGCCCACCTAGTGACTGCCTGAAGCAGACAGCTGTATAGCCCCAAGGGCTAACATCTTCCTGCTTCTTAGCCACTCATCACCCTGTTCTCTGATTCTCTGACCCCCAGCCAACTCTCTAAGATTTGGCCTCCCTAACTTCTTTGCCTCATCCTTCAGGGTTGCCTCTGTCTATGGGGGTGGGGGGTACATTCTGACCTTCTGCTCTTACTCTGGGTTAGGTTTTGGGGGAGGGCAGCCGGGGAGAAGAAGGGAGTGAGGCAGGCTGGCAGGTGTGTCAGAAGGCAAGAGAATTATTAACTGAGACTAGAAGAGGAAACATAATTTCCTCCCTAAGGGGGATGACAGATGGGGAATTGAGAAGGTTCATAGGGGCCCCTCAATTAGATTCCAGCCAGAAGGTGAGAGGACCAGTGGTGCAGTGAAAAGAGCAATGGATTTAGAATCTGAAGACTTGGGTCAAATCCTAGCTTGAACATAGACCCATCTCAGGGGATTTAAACAAGTTGATTAATTTTTCTGGGTCTAAGGCAGCGTGGTGAATGAATAGGAACTAGACCTGGAGTTTAGAAGACCTGAATTCAAATTTGACCTCATACTACTAGCTACGTGATCTCAGTCAGGCAAATCATGGAACCTCTGTTCTGCCTGTTTCCTCAACTATGAAAGTGGGATAATAGTAACACCTAACTTTGTTGTGAGGGTCAGATCATGTAATATTTGTGAAGAGTTAAGAATAGTGCCTGACACATGATAAGTACTTACTAAAAGCTTGTTTCCTTAGTTTGTTGTGTTGTAAAAGGAGTCAATTATACTGAATGATCTCAAAGGTCTCTTCTAGCTCTGAGATTCTATTACCTCTACAACCTGAGCCCCCCCCCCCCCCCCCACCCAGGAGATCAAGGTATCTGAACATTCCATTGGTTCTGTACCCACCCAATCTCAGGAGTATAAAAGGATGTAACCTTCTACATAATCATGGGTTTTGCCCTCTGGCATTTTGGATTGTCGGCAAACGGGGAGAACCATTGGAGGCTTTTATTCAATCATCGACCACTAGAGGGGGTAGAAGGGCAAGGTTTTTATTCTATTCACCTGAGCAGATTTCTCCTTCCTCTCCCTTCCCCCAGCCAACCAAGATTATGTGGACAGGCCAGACCCTGGGTTTTTGGCATCCCTGGCTGCTCCCTGGGTCTCCCTGCTTGAATGTTCATTGAACTCTGAGATTCTTCCTTTTCCTAAAAACAAAACAAAACAAAAACCAAGACTTGCTCCTACTTTCCCTTTTAAGAGGGTATGGAGGAGTATCCAGGGATTAACTCTACAGGAAGCCTCAGGCCACACCCTCCGTCGAGATTCCACTTCCCTCCCTCATTCCATTCTTGCTTTTCTTGTAGCTACTGCTTTTCCTTTGACTCCTTGGAAACCCAGGTGAACTCAGGTCTTCAGAGTAATTAGGTAAGTGTGGGATTGGGGCATATGAGTACCTGAGATGGGCTCAACAAAGCAGCAGGTGACCAGAAGGACCAATATTGGTCTGAGAGGAGAGAAAAGGGGCAAAGACTGAAAGGGGTTGGGTGAGAAATGGGGAGGTAGGCAGAGTCTCGGCACACATTTGTACATCTTGACCAATTTTTATTCTGCAAAGTGTACACTGATGAATGTAGGCAACCAGTATTATTTTGGCATCTTACAGACCAGGCTTTTTTTTCCAAGGCAGGGCTACAATCCTGGGTTAGGGATCATGAGGGTGTCTACCCCGTAGGAGCTCCTAATTGGAGAAGAGTGATGGGGAAGGCTTGGAGAGACTTCCAAGTTCCCAGCAGGTATATTATGAAGGGACTTCTAGGTAAATTGCTTTTGGGAGGTGAGGAAGGGATAAGGACTGAACCTGTGATTTTATTGATTATATCAAACTACTATGAGGCTACTAATATCACCTTGGCTACTAATAATCTTAGAGTTGTCTAGAGCACCAGGAGGTTCACACATCCAGGGTATGTCAGGTTTAGGACTTGAGCTCAGTTCTTTCTGACTTTGAGGCTAAAACAAATCTGAGTAAAAAGTGATGGGGAGAATTCAAATCCATTCTCAACTTGGCAGGTGAGGGTGAGTAGAATTTTTAACTCAGATTGAGTTGTAGGGTTTGGACCTCTGAGTCTAAGTAAGAACAGGAAAGGATGCAAAATGGGTTTTGGTTGTTTGGGCATCCTCAGACCAGAGGTTTTTCTCCAGATCTAAAGATTCCATATTTACTTGGAATCAAGTAAATTTCTTGAATATTGAAATGAGGGGAGGAATGAGGAAAAGAGCTTTTGTAGATGCTGGTGGTAAGAGGATATCTCTATCCCTAAAATTTTCTAGTGATGAAGAGGGAATAAATGGGATGGCTCCCATCCCACCTCCATACCAGGCTTTATTTAGGGAGGAGAGAAGGAAATGGTGAAGAATCACAGGGTCTTTGCTTTAGGAAACCAACCCAGGTAAGTCCAACCCTCTCATTTTGTAGATAAGGAAAGTGAAGATTAGAAGGGGAAGTGATTTGCCTAATATCTCACAGATCTAAGTAGCAGGGATCAAGATTCAAACTCCAATTCCCTGACTCAAAACTTAAGTCATCACTCTGACAAGAGGCCCTATTTATCTAGGGGCTGATATGGAAAGGGGACACTCCCTTGCATAATGCCTACCTATCCCTTTGACAGTCTCCTGGTATAAAGGGGATTTGGACTCTGATCTTGTGAGGCCCCAGGAAGTTTGTTGCAGCAGAGAAAGAACAGAGCACATGTGCTCTCCTTCTTCAAACTAAACCCTAACCAGTATGTCATTGGCCCTTTGCTGACAATAGGGAAGAGATTGGGTTATCCTCAACCATAGAGTTAAGGAGTTCTTCCTTTTTTCTTTTGTTAATTAATTCCATTTAATATTTATGGTTTTAAAAAACACACATACACGCATATATGTATATATTTCCATTTATGTTTCAAAAATATTTGTTTTCCTTAGGGAGGAGAGAATTCTTGGAGAACCACTAATATCCTTACCACCTACTCTTTCTTTAGCCTAGAAGCCTCTTTCCTCATTAATTTCTCCATTAATTTTTCCATTTCTCAATTCAAAAAACACATGTTAGGTTCCTATGTGTAATATACTGTAGTTGATACATGGGATGTAAAGATAAAAATGAAACAGCCTGCTTTCAAGGAGGACATGTTATCCTTAAAGGAGGGAGGGTGGTTTATGACAACATGCACACAGATAATTAAATACAAAGTAATTTCAAGAGGGAGAGAATTCTTACTTTTCTTACTTAATTACATACTAATTCACTGTGGGAATCAGGAAAGTCTCATGTAGGAAGTGGTCCCTAAACTGCGCCCTGAAGTAGCACTTTTTTTTTTAAGGTTAGATTTTTTTTTTTTTTGGTCTTTATTAATTTGTTTACTTTTAGTTTACAAGATTCATTTCTACAATTCTTTGAGTTTCAAATTTTCCTTCCCTTCCTCCCCTCCCCACCCCCCATAGAGGTATACAGTCAAGTATTAGGATCTGCAAGTACTTTCACATTAGGCATTAGTCAGGTTATAAAGAAGGATTGTATCAGATGGCATGAACAATGGGAAAGAGGAAACAAAACCAAACAAGAAAAAGAGAGAGCAGGTACTTTGCTTCAATCTGGATTCAAACTCTGTTCTTTCTCTGGACATAGACATCTCTCTCCATCATGAGTCTTTTGGGGTTGACTTATCACCCTGGATTGCTGAGAAGAGTCCAGTCTATCAGAGTTGGTCATCACAATACATTGTTTCTGTAATTGTGTACAAATTTCTCCTGGTTCTACTAAAGCAGTACTCCTTAAACTGTGTGTTGAGACCCCATATGGGGTTGTGTAACTGAATGTGGGGCTCATGAAAAATTTGGCTACAGTAAACAGTTTCTGAACAATCAATGAGCAAAAATTGATTCAAAATCAAATGCATAATGAACCCAGTGTGTTTCTGGCAGTGCTTGCCTGTGTTGTATTGCAGCCTTGGTTCTGAACACACAGCATGCACACTTTGCATTGCACAAGCCATCATGCCATGAAACTCCAAAAAATGCTGCCAGAAACACATCAGCTTGGATTCAAGACTGTTGTATGTTATGAATTGCAGTGTTTTTACTGTACATACAAAATTGTTAAATGAATTTTGGCTTGGGATTTGTACAGAATTTCCAACAATTTCTGAAATGGTCCTAAACATACTCCTGCCATTTTGTACTACATATTTATACAGAGTGGCATTCTTGGCATTGACAATCAAAATATTGACAATCAAAATATTGTTCAGCTCTGAAAAACATCGAAGATGTTATGTTCTACCTCCTGCAGCAGCAAATATTCCAGCAGGACTTAATTCTTTATGGAAAAATAAAAAAGCACATCCATCTATTAATATACAAATTTGCTTTTTAGTCTTAATAAATGGTAAAATTATATGTATGTCAGAGAATTTGTTTTGAAATAAATTTCCTTATGATTTATTATTAATAAATTTGTATACCTATTTTAAATACCAATTTACCCAGGTTTGCATAAAAATTTATCTGATGAAAAGGGATCATAGGTGTAAAAAGTTTAAGAAGCCTTGCTCTAAAGAAAGCTATATATTTATTAATGGCAGTAGAGTCATTGATAACTTCTGAATTGGTGGGGATGTGTCATAGTCAGATCTGTGTTGTTGAAATGTTAATTTGAAGGATAGATCAGAAAGGGTGGGGAGGTTGAAAGCAAAAAGACCAATTAGGAAGTGAGTGAAATAGTACAGGTGAAAGGTGATGAAAATCTGAATTAAGGTAGTGGCTGTATGTGGAGAAAAGGAGATCCTTGTAAAAGATGTTACAGAGGCATATTCTGGGAGACTAATTGACTGGGTATGGAGAAAGAGGGAGAGAGAAGAGTGAAGGGAGAAAGAAGAGTCAATAATGTAAGTTTGTGAACTTAAGTGACTAGAATAATGGTGTTTTCCATTTTTCCTGTTTCTTCCCTCACCCCATGCCCCAAATTTGGAGGAGGGATAGTTTAGGGGCAAAGATAAATTTTATTTTGGGCATGTTAGGTTTCATATAAGATTGGGACTGGGTATATAGGTTTGGGAGTTATTGGCATGGAGTTAATTGTTGAATCCATGGGAGCTGATGAAATTACCAAGGAGAGTATAGGAATTGATAATAAGGGTCCAAGATAGAAACTTGAGATGTACCCATATATGGTGTTTGGGAGAAGGGTGCTGCTCCAGCAAAGTTAAGTTGGAAGGAGAACCAAGAAAGAACAGCATCCAAGGGAGGAATGGGTATCCAGGAGATTGGGGTTGTTGAAAGCTTCCAAAGGTACACAGGCTATAACAAAAGCTGAGAAATAGCTATTGGATTTGGTCAATAAAAGAATAATTTGTAATCTTGATGAGAGCACTTTTAGTTGAGATAGGGGGTTGGAATTGAGATTGTAAGTCAGTCACAGTCAATAAGCATTTAAGTACCTGCTATGTGGTAGGCATCGTCCTGAACACTGGGGACAAAATCCAAAGGCTATCTTTGCTTTTTAAGAGTTCACAGTCTAATGGGGAAGGCAACATACAAACACTTATGTTCAGGTGAGCTATGTACAAGATAAATTGGAAATACTCAAGAGAAAGAACACACTAGAATTAAGAGGGACCAGAAAAGGCTTCCTTTAGAAGGTAAGATTTTAGCTAGTACTTTTGAAGGAAGTCAGGGAAGCAAGGAGGTGATGATGAAGAGGAAGGGCATTCCCATGGGAGAAGAGTTTGAATGTGAAAAAGGGTTATAGTGCAATAATTTGAGGGGATGTCAGGGTCAAGGGAAAGGGTTTTGTTTTTAAGGGTGGGAGAGTCCGGGGATTGTTTATGAGTGACAGAAGGAAACCAGTAGAAAAAGACAGACTGAAGACCATAGGGAATAATTTTTGGAGGAGCATAGGTAAAGGAGTTAATCCTCTCAAGTGAAAGGTCAAATACTGAAGTTGAAGATCAAATAAATACTTGGGCCCTATAATGAGAAGAAAGGCCTCACTGGAAAAGACCCTGGATGTGAAAGATTGAAGGCACAGAAGGGATACAAAGTATGAGAGGGATATTGACATGGAAGCAACAGACAAGTGCAACAGACAGTGGAAGAGAGAAAGGCCTTGTGTGCTATCATGGTGTCAACAAAGAGTTGAACATAACTGAAGAACTATGATGAATCAAGCACAATGCTACAACATAAACAAAGAGTAAAATAATTTTTACTCTCAGGGAACTTACATTCTTCTAAGTTTTATTTTCTCTTCTAGTTTTCCTTCCTGCACCCACCCACAAAGTCTGCCCCCAGCAAGCCCAGCCACAGGGAGGCATCATGGGAAGGCAGCAGCAGTTGCTGGGGAGAAGCCCAGTGGCCACACCACGTGCTGGGCCCCGGCACACACAAGCACCACCACCAGCCCATCACTGTACAGTCCCTAGGAGCAGAGCCGGGTCTGCTTGACTGGGGCAGGATCTGCCAACTCCCCCCCCACAGCCAGGGCGGGATAGAGCCAGGAGAAGGCGACAGCCAAGGGCGCCGTCACCCGCCTGATGGCAGGACCAGGGTTACCACATCAACCAGAAGAGGCAGGAGCAGCAGCCATTGCCCAGCCTCGAGGCTGAGCCCCAGGGAACCCCCCAACCAGGAGCCTCGAGTGGAACGGCAGCGGCCACACCTCGCAAAGAGCCAGAGGAGGCCTGGGTAAGCCCGGTGACACGGCGGCCCAGAAGATGCTCACAGGACAGCCAAGGCCGGCACCTGGGAGATAGACCAACTGGGGGGGTGGGAAGATAGGGGCCCCCCAGACAGCTTCCAGCAAGCCCGCGGCACTTTCCGGCTCCATCTCCCCATAGCCGACAATGGCTAGAGCACTGCTCCCCACTAGTCTGCAGGCCCAAACACTCCTTTTTTGACAAAAAAAAAAATACGTGCCAAAGCACCGGGAAGAATCCAGAAATCATAGCGGCCTTCCTGGAACTCCACCTCGGATAAGCTCAGAGAGCTCCACCCCATCGGACTTCCGGACTCAGACTCTCAAAGGGACAATACAGAGCTGCCCCCTTTCAAGCGCTAAGTGGGGACCGGGGACACCCCCGAACCCCCCGCCTCCCATCAGCCCCACGACCGAGGACGCCCTGCAAGGGGTGCTGCACAATCACTTTCTGGGAGACTATGCCAGACACTAAGTCCCAATTTTCGCCTCTTTGAAAACCAACGTCTTCACCTTCCAAGTCACTAGCAACAACTTCGTGCAGACTCCAATTCACCCTCACCCTGAATGAGCGCACGTCCACCCCTGTCCGTACCCCCGGCCCCGCCACCCCGAACGTGTCTGCCTTCCTCCTTCCCTCCCTCCCTTCTTCCCTCCTTCCTTCTCTTCTCATTTTGGTTACAGTCGCATGTCCCATGTGCAAAAGATTTTCAGTTTCACAAAATGAAAATAATCTCTTAGTACCCTCCCTCCCCCTCCCCCAGCCTCACTTTCTCTCCTTCGGGTCAGCAACTTTTTCCCTTGTTAAAAGACCTGACAGGTACATTTTTCAAAATCCCCTTCCTAGGGATCTAAGATAACTCCACAAGGCTCAGGGTGGAAAACGCCATTCACATCCAAAGAAAGACTCCTCCAGGCCCACTACATTTTTCTCCACTCCCAAATCCTGCGCAGTCTCCTTTCTCTCTGCTTCCATGTTTCCTTTGGCATTCTCTAGGCCTCAGGTCCTAAGATGTAGAGAAAGTCCTGATTTTACCCAGTCTGTTCCTTCATCGGGAATCTGATTTCTAGGCAGAAGTAACCAAGATGTTCCCCTCCTCCTTTTTCTTTCTCCCCTCACCATTTCTTCCTGTCTGAATCATCAGTGACCAGTGGGGTGGGAGTGGGGGGAGGGCAGGGATAGGTGGGGCTCTAGTACTGTGGATTCATTAAAGTACCCCTAGAAGAGATATTTAGCATTTACTCTTTTAGAAATACAAAGGTTTGGGGCTGCTAGGTGGCATAGTGAATAGAGCAGAGCCCTGAAGTCATAGAGGCAAATTCCACTTAACACTTACTAGCCCTGTGACCTTGGGCAAGTCACTTAACCCCAATTGCCCTGCCTTCCCCACTCCAAAAAAGACCCCCCCCCAAAAAAAAAAAATACAAAGATTCTGCTCCGCTCCAGCTCTCAGGGCTCTATACGAGATTTTTCAAAATGGTTAAGGATTTGGGTAGTGTAGAACAAGATATGATGGACCATAGGGAAAGGGGACTGTGGAAGTAGTTGGGTTGTTATGGTAGAAGATATAGGAACATGGGCCTAGGTGGGGCCAGAGATAGGGCCTCCTGGTTAGGGTGAGAAGGTGTGGTTTGGGGAGAGGGCAGAGCCCAGAGCTCTAGACTGATAAAGTGAGATAGGGTGGGAGGGTTAGAGCTGTGAAAGGCTGCTTCCTGGTAGCCTCCACCAGATTCATGGTCTTGAGTTCTCCAGCTATTGCACCAGTGACTGTGCCATGCCAGAAAGCAAAGAGGGGTAAACATCTCCTGAGGCCTCCTCTCTTTCTCTGTCCTATACTAGGAGGGTGGGCATCCTGAGAGGGACAGGTCTTCCCCAGTATCTCTGCATTTCTCTGCACACTGTCAATCAATTAGCCTGCTGACTATTGACTGACTAATGTAGAGTAATAGTGTGTACTCCTATACCATAGGAGATGGAAAAGAAATTAAGAGGCGTGAAAAAATAGCAATCTAGCTGGGGAGACAAGGCGGACAAACATAGAAGCCGCATTATGGAGCAAACTACTAAGTGGTACATGATGGGAATTCCTAAAAGGAAAAGATCACGGGTTCAAAGTAATCCTGGGAAGCTTCGTGGAGAAACTGGGATTTGAACTGGGTTTTTAAAGATTGGGGGACTGGGAGATTAGGGTAGAAAGGGATTAGAGGTATATAGAAAGTGGGCCAGAGTGGGACAAAGGAAGGAAACAAGTCCTTTTAGGCACCTGCTATGGGGCAGGCACTGGGCTAAGCCCTATGCTAATATCTCATTTTGATCTTTACAAAAACCCTGGGGGAGGAAGAAGGAAGGGGAAAGTAGGTGCTGTTATTATTTATCCCCACCTTACAGTTGAGAAAACTAAGGCAGACAGAGCTGAAGTGACTTGCCCAGGGTCACTGAGTGAGTAAGTATCTGAGGTCTGATTTGAACTTAGGTCTTTCTGACTCCAGGCTCAGTACTGTATCCACTTTGCCACCAGCTGCCTCAACACCAGCTAAAATAGAGAAATATCATAGAAACCAGTGAGCATGTTTGGAGAGTGGGGAAGGGGCTAGTGAGGGCCCTGTTCTGGCCAGAGCAGAGTGTGCATATTGGGATGAAGCAAGAGGTAAGACTGGTTAGCTGGGCTGGAAAGTCCCACACATAAATTTAGACTGCATGGGTGGTCTATTGAATAAGGAAGTGATTGTCACTCAACTATATGGGTGTGTGTGTGTATACATATATATATATATATATATATATATATATATATATACATATATACACACACATATATATATATATATTTTACCCAGTTCTTTATTTTTTTCAATTCTTTATTTTTTTTTTTTTTTGCTTTTTGGAGGAAGAAGGTAGGGCAATTGGGGTTAAGTGACTTACCTAAGGTCACATGGCTCACTTTGTGTTAAGTGCCTGAGGTCAAATTTGAACTCAGGTCCTCCTGACTCTAAGTCTGGTGCTCTATTCACTATGCCACCTAGCCACCCCTTTTTTTTTTAATTCTTAAAAAATTAATTAAAAAACCCCAACAAAACCCCATTTCTCCCCTCCCTTCTATAGCTTCCCTCAATTGGAAAGAAACAAAATTCTTGTAACAAATATGCATAGTTCAGCAATACATATTCCTACACTGACCACATCTAAAAATATATCTCACTTTGCACTCTCTGTCAAGAGGTGGGGAGCATATGTCATGATGGGCCTTTTGCAGTCATGGTCAGTCATTGTATTGATTTGAGTTATTAAGTCTTTCTAAATTGTTTGTCTCTACAGTATTGCTGTTATAGGAAAAATTGTTTCCCTGGCCTTGCTTACTTTACTCTGTGTGTCTTCAAACAAGTCTTCCCAGTCTTCTCAGAAATGGTCCCTTTCACCATTACTTACACACCATGGTATTCCATCACAATCATATACCCTATTTTGTTCAACATTTCCCCCATAGAATGCTGAGTTCTTGCAAAACATTGTATTGGGATCTAATAGAAACAATATTTTAAGTGAATTAATCAAGTAGTCATATACATTACCTCTGTGACCCTGGGAAAGTCACTTTAACTTGGGCTTAATTTTTCTTATCTGCAATAAGAAAGTGTTGGTGTAGATCCCCTGTAAGGCTCCTCTAGGTCTAAAGCTGTGATCTTCTGAAATGATCCCTACTCCATTGGCACAAAGCCCAGAACCTGAAGGAAAATACTGCTACTTGGAGTCTAGGACTGACCCCTTGTCTCTCCCAACAGGCCCTTGGCTACTGTCAACCTCCTTGCCTCTCTAGGAGTGCAGGAGAGCTAGCAGCCACTGATCGGCTGTGCTGATGTGTTTGCTTGGGAGTTTCATCCAGCAAAGCTTGCCCCTCCACTTCCTGGTGCTGGTGGGGGTACCTGTGGTCACTGTACTCCTGTTGGTACAGTGCCTTCGTTGGAGCTTTCCCCGAAGCAGGCACCAAGAGAACTTAGAGGCCCCACAGGACTTGGAGGAGCCAGCCTGTAAGCCCTTCTCCTTGCCAGAGGATGATGCTCCAAGGCAGTATCCACCAGCCACCCTGACGGAGATGGCCAACTTCTACCAGGAGCTGTACACACCTGCTGAGGGCCGAACTGTGATCCGACATCTGATGAACAAGCTCTTGGTGTTTGCGTGGCGTGAGGTGGATCACCAGGGGGGCTGTCTGCTGCTCGAGAACATGGGCATCTCTCTGTTCATCCCACCAGGTAAGGGTCATGCCTACTCTGGTACATTGGCTCTGGATCATTCTTTTCCCTCCTCTTTTCTCTGCCTTCTCTTGGTTTTCCTTCTTGGCCTTACCTCCTACCTACCTTGGGGATGGAGTGAGTTGATTGATGGCCTTTGGCAGTATTGGATGTCCCTCATTGCTATCCTTCCTATCCCACTCTCCTCTATGCACCTTCCAACACTAACTACTACCTCTGGCCATGTTGTCCCTTTACTTCTCACCAGGTGTGAGGTCATTTGGCCATTTTTTAAGCTTCAGTTTCCTCCTCTGTACAAAAAAGGGTTGAAATGGAGAATTGATGGTAATAATAATATTAAACTGGCATCTGTATAGTGCTTCAAAGTTTGCAGACATGGTCTCTTTGGAGTTTCACAATGACTCCATGAAATTTTACTATTCCATTTTACAGATGGAAAATCTGAGGCAGAGATTAAATGACTTGCAAGTGGTCCCAGAGCTAATAAGTCCCTGAGATGGGATTTAAACCCATTTCTTCATGGCTCCAATTCCAGCTCTCTGTTCTCTAAGTCACACTACTTCTGTCCACTAAGCCACACTACTTCTGCAGATGCCTCTAAGGTCTCCTTCAGGTAAGGGGAGACCAGCATCACTGGATCAAAGAGTATGTGGGAGAATGTCAGGTATAAGAAGATTGGGAAGGTAGGGAGGGGTAGGTTATGCAGGGCTTTGGATCCAAGACAGGATATTAAATTTGATTCTGAAGGTGGTTGGGAACCACTGGAGTTTATTGCGCAGGAGGGAGACTTGGTTGGGTCACTTTGACAGATGAGTGGAGGACAAACTGTCATGGGGAAGGCTTGTGGCAGGAAGACTGACCAGCAGTTTCTTATAGTAGTTAAGATGTAAGCGTGGTAAAAGCTGGATAAGCAGATTTAAGAATCATCAGTGTGCAAATGATAATTGAGTGAATTGAATGGATGGGAGTGGATGAGAGATGCTTACTAGCTATGTGACCTTGGGTAAGTCACTTAACATCTCAGTTTATCCTTGTTTATAAAATAGGGATAATAATAGCATCTACTTCCCAGGCTTAAGTTTAAATCTAGCCTCAGACACTTGCTAGCTGTGTGACCTTGGGCAAGTCACTTAACCTCTGTTTGCCTGAGTTTCCTCATCTCTAAAATGAAGATGATAATAGCATTTGCCTTCCAGGGTTTCGGTAAGGAGAAAATGAGATTTTTAAATGAGAAATTTGTAAAGAGTGCTGCAAACTTTAAAGCTCTCTATAAATGCTAGTAATTTATTTTGATTATTATTTTATTACGACCACCTCCCTACCTCTAGTGTGTGTGCACACACACCAACCCAGGCTTTCCTACTGCTGCTGCTTAACCTCTTAATGTTGGATTCCTTTCTACTTCCTCTGTTTTTTTTTCTCCCTCCCACTTTTACAAGGCCCCAGCTCCCATTTCTGCTCCTTCTTTCGGTGTGCTCCATCCCTCAGACAGTGTGACCCCTGACGTCAGCACTATTCTTCCTAGTATAACCAAGCCTCACTTTGTTTCTACCTGGCTTTATCTTTGCCCTCTGCTTCTGCCCTTGCTGACTCTTCTACTCTGTTTTCCTTTTCCTAGGAGCAGTAGCTCTGGGACGCCAGGAGAAGGTGTCCCTGACCCTGGTGTGGGACCTGTCCGATGCCCCATCACTGTCGAGTACCCAGGCCTTGGTAAGCCCTGTGGTGACATGCAGCCCCCATGGAGCCTCCTTCCTGAAACCCTGCACTCTTACTTTCAAACACTGTGCCCAGAACTCCAGCCATGCCCGTATCTATTCTAGCAACACTGCCCTCCTCGATGACAAGATCTGGAAGCCCCTGGGACAGCCTGGGGATCATACTTCAAGAGATGAATGTCGAATCCCCCTCTCCCACTTCAGGTAGGGTTGCTCTATCTATTCCTTTTGCTTCCTCCCCTTGCCAAATTAACTATGTCCCAAAAAATTTGCTCTGTGTTACTCAATACAGGTTATCCCCAAAGTCTTAGTATTATTTTTAGCTATTGATGCTTAACACTGCAGAAGGACTTTTGAGACCCTTGGTATATTAGTCTGGAAAAGGGAGAGGTTAGGACAAACTATTGATGGGTTCAAAATTTGAACTTATAAAGCTCTATTCACTAATAGGGATTAATCAACAGTCAATAAACATTTCTTAAGTATGTGTTATGTGCCAGGCACTGTATTAAGCACTGGGGATCCAAAGAGGCAAAAGATAGTCCTTGCCCTCAAGGAGCTTACAATTTGATGAAGGAGCCAACAAGCAAGCAAATATTCACAAACAAGCTATCTATAGGGTAATTAGGAAGTAATTAAGAGAAAGGAAGGCACTAGAATTAAGAGGGGATGGGAAAGGTTTCTGTAGGAATTGAGATTGTAAAAGGAAGCCAGAAAAGTCACTAGGTGGAACTGAGGATGGAGAGCAATCCAGGCATGGCAGACAGCCAGAGAGAGAGCCTGGAGCCGAGAGATGGAGTGTCTTGTCTGCGGAAAAGCCAGGAGGCCAGTGTCACTGGATCAAAGAGTACACGATGGGGAGTAAGAAGATTGATCAGTCTGAACATGTACCCATAGCACACCCAGACACCCAGAGACATCCATCCATCCATCCACCCATCCACCCATCCAGGAGCATGCATACATATAAATAGTTTCTTATTCTTAGCAGTAACCTCAGATAGAAGTGGTAGAATGGCATGTAGGGTATTTAGGGAAGACTAGAACCTTTGGTGTGAGGATTGTCAAGCCCTTTTCTACCTTTGGTATCTGCCTGATTCACCCAACTCTTACCTGTGGCTCCAAGAAACTGTAGCACTTGGAGTAGCTGTACCCTCATAAACTTTTGCCAGATGGGCAAATCCAAGTTAAGGGAAACTGACACGGCTCATATCTGGTTGTGAGTTAGGGGGCTGTCTGCCCTAAACATGTGAAGACTTTTCTCGGAGGAATGGGCAGATGAGAGTAATTTGTTCCAATAGCCATGAAGATGGTAGAAGCAGGAATTGTGAAATGCTTAGAGCTTGGCCCCATCATTTTACAGAGGAGGAAACTAAGGTTGAATTTCTTTCCAAAGTCACATGGCCATTTTGGTGTTCAATGTGGGGCCTCAAACCCATGTTCTTGGACTCCAGATCCAGAGATAATTCCACCAACTTCCTTGTCTCTTTCACCAGTTGGAGCTGAATCTGAGATATTCTGCCTCCCTCTGTGTTCTTTTGCCAGTCCCCCTCGTCACAGATGCCCATTTCCTCACCTGCCCCCAACACTCCTCCTCATCCCCTGTCCTGTGGCCACTGCCATCCAAACAACATAGATGTGCCCATCATTTCCCTTACCTCTTTAGTCTCTATACCTGTGTGCTGGAGACTCCCAATGCGTATGATGCCCGAAAGTGGCTGCAGTTAGCTGTATTCTGCTCAGCCCTGGTGCCAGGACAGTCACACCTGCAGCTGCGTGTCTACTTCCTCAACAACACACCCTGTGCCCTGCAGTGGGCACTGACCAATGAGGAGCCCTATGGAGGGCGCCTCCACGGGCCCTGCCAACTCTTTGACTTCATGGGGACTCGAGGGGACCAGTATCTGAAGCTCAAGTACATTTCTGAAGGTAAAGTGGGACAGACAGAGGGAGTAGTGAGAGAAGCAGGCCTGGTACAGCATCAACTCTTCTGGACTCAGAGGCAAGGGCCCAGGTTCTAATATTGACTCTGCGACTTAGTGCCACTGTGACTTGGGCAAGCCAGTTTACATTTTTCAGGCCCCCTCTATAAAATGAAGGGGTTGGATTAGATCATCACTAGACAGTCACACTATATTATTATAGAACCTCTCAATTCTGTGATCCTTTGAGGGTATTGCAGATACTAAGTGTGGGGGTGGTAGTGGGGAGACTTATACATTATGGGATCACGGAGATAAAGGGGATAGACCCTAGAGGAGAGTTGCAGAAACCAGGAGACAGCTGAGCATATGTTGCCTTCTGGGATAAAGAGATGTGTTCTGAGGAAATCTAATCTTGGGGCATGAAAATTCACCTGATGGGAAACCCCATGTTCTCCATTTCCACGATGTATTTCTGATTCTTAATTCTTGGCAGCTTCAAAAAGGCCAACCAACCTTTTTTCTTATTTGCCTCTGAATTTTGCCTATTTCTTCCTGCTTCTGTCCCCCCTCATTATCTCTCCTGACTGCTGAAAAAGAACTTGGAAGGACAAGCTTGAAAGGAAGGATATAGGGGTCAACTACTTGTGTATGTGTATGTGCATGTGCATGTATATATGTGAATGTGTGTGCATGTGTCTGTGTGTATATGTGTATATGTATGTGTATGTGTATCTCTCCCTCTATCTCTGACTATGCCTTTCCAACTCAGGGATGGGGTTGGTGTTAGGACTTAGGAATCCCTGGTCTTTTCTTCTCTTCTCATGAATGAATTGAAGGAGCTATAGATAGTAGCTGAGGGATGTGTGTGTGTGTGTGTGTGTGTGTGTGTGTGTGCATGCAGGCACACATACCCTCCTTCCCAACTCAACCCTTCCCCACAGAGTGACCTGCTTTCCTCTGCATCCCCCAAACTCAGGCTGGGAAAATGTGGATGACGGCAGCTGCCAGACTGTACCCTACCTCCACATTTGGCATGGAAAGTGCCCCTTCCGCTCCTTTTGCTTCAGGAAAAAAGCAGGTAACCCAAAAGCCTATTCCTTTCCCTTCGTCATCATTTCCAGTACCTGTGAAAGGGTCCTGAAGCCCCTGAGCCCCAATTGCACCAGCGGATTAATATAACGGGACTTTGTAAGGCAGAAAAATAGACAGGCACACAGATTTTCTAGTCCCCAGGTCCCTAGAAAAAACCCTTCTGAACCCGGTCCTCCTAGGAGCTGGAAAGCAAAACTAGAGGAAGGTAGGGAGGGTAAGGAAGGTAGGGGCTTCTACTCTCCTAATTCTCACTCCTTCACTTTGGTCCCCACCCATTTCCTCACCTGTTGCTTCCTCTGTTCCCTTAGGAACCAATGAGGATGAAGATAACTCGGCACGGACCAATGAGATTATTGTCACTATGCACACCTTCCAGAGTGTGAGTACCAAGGAAATAGTGTTGACAGGGAAAAGGAAATGGGAAACCTATGGGATGAAGGGATTTGGGGAACCAGAGAGCAGAGTGAATATAGTTTTGTTAATATAATTAAGCAAATGGAGATAGAGTCCTTTAATGATTTCTTGTCCACCAGTCCTGAAAACCAGCAAGAGAGTTTATAAAACATTTAATTACTCCTACCAAGACCTAGAGTGAGATTAGACTTCCTTTCCAGGTTGACTTTGTAAGTCAAGGAGATGTCACTCATCTTCAGAATTCAGAGAATGAAGAGACTGGGCCGACACAGTGTAGTAGATATTAGAAACCCCGAGTGGGGTTTCAACAGAAGATAGGAGATAAGTCGGAGCAGGGCCAGATTTTAAGCCAAGCTAAACAAGCTGTAGTTTAGGGCCTCTACATCCATCAGGTATAATGGTATGAGTCCCTACACTTTAACATAATTTAGGACCTCAGCCAGGAGTTTAATCTGGATCTGAGTGGGAAATAAGAATTATCAGGGAAAAGGAGGCAAAGATGGAAGGGATTCCCCTAAGAGTTCCACATAGGACCTTGATACAGGGAATGGAGGGGTGTGTGTGTGTGTGTGTGTGTGTGTGTGTGTGTGTGTGTGTGTGTGTGATAAAGGAGTCTGAGTTCCCTTCCCTTTCCTCATGTTGACATTCACTGGCTCCCACTTGATTTTTTCCCTGGTATCTGAAAGTGTATGAATCGGTCTTTGCCTCTCACCTTCTATAGGGACATGAACAAATTTGACAACCTGCTGGCTCTCAGAGAACTCTCTCTTACCCCACATGCCAAATACTCTCTACTTTCCTAGGAATAAGAGAACATAGGGGAAGAGTTTTGGGGCTGCTTGCCTCTTTTTGTCGTAGTGGCACCAGAACTGGGAAAGGGGGAGGATGAGCATGAGAATCCATCAAGATCTAGCTTCAGGAGGTTCCTATTATTCTTATGTTTTCTCTTCTTGGTCTGTTCTCCAGATCAGTTATTTTTCTTTCTTTCTTTCTTTTTTTTGGAGGTCAGTTGGGGTTAAGTGACTTGCCCAAGGTCACACAGCTTGTTTCTGTGTTAAGCATCTAAGGCTGGATTTGAACTCAGGTCCTCCTGACTCCAGGGCTGTTGCTCTACTCACTGCACCACCTAGCCGCCCCAGTTATTTTTCTTATGAGATATTTCACATTCTCTTTAATTTTTTCATTCTTATATTTTGTTTTATTATTTACTGGTATCTTATAACTTCACTGGCTTCCCCTTGCCCAATTCTGATTTTCAAGGAGTCATTTTCTTCCTTAAGATACTGGATTTCCTTTTCCACTTGGTTGCCTTTCTTTTCATGTCTCCTTGTGTGTGTGTGTGTGTGTGTTTGATTAGTCTAAATTTCCTAAATATCTCTCATTTGATTTTTAAAGTATTTATAAAGTTCTTCTATAAATTCTTTTTGGACAGGTGTCCATTTGATGTTATTTTTTGGGATAGGAGGGACTTGCTTTGCTTCAGTATCCTCTGAAGATAAACCCCAACCTTCTTTTTACCATAGTAACTTTCTATGATTAGATTCTTTCTCCTTTGCCTGCTCATTTTTTTTTTTTTCATTTGTAGCAGCTTATTTTTTATGATCACCTCTAGTCTTAGGGTATGGGGGATGGTGCCTCTGGTCTCAGATTTCCTTCAGTTCACTTCTCTGGCTTGGAATCAAACCCAAGAATTCTGCCCTCCTATAAGTGTCTAGAGCCAGTGCCCCCCACTGCTTTGGCTCTCACTGGGTGTGTGCTGGTACCTTCTTGCCCAGGGTTGTGTCTGCACAACACAGATGGGGCTAGTGTTCCTTATCAGCAGAGGTTGGTTCCTTAATCTTCCCTGGCTCGGATGCCCAGCTCCCCACACTATCTGGGAGGGGAAAGTTTCTGTGGCTGGGCTAAGGCTACCTCCCAACCTAGCTAATCCCAGGGTTTGCCACTTGTTGTTTCAGAGGAAGTAACCAGGAGGTGTTTCCTCTTCATAGGGACCAAACCTCAGCCCTAGGATTTTTCTTCTGACCTGTGATTGTCCCAGGAGGACCACTGTTCTGCCCCAACTCTTGTTTATTTTTATTCCTCTTGAGAAATAAAAGGAAAGTAGCTTGAGGTGCTACTTTGTCTTGTTTGTGGGAGAAATCTGGAGAGCTTGGAATTTTCTGACCCAGTCTGCCATCTTCTCAGAATTCTCTCCTTAGGAGGTTCCTTGTCAGGATTTTTAAGCTCTTTTCTCTTTCCCCCCATGTTTTCTACCCCTCTCCTGACTTCAGGGCTTGGAGACCAAGTACATGGAAATCCTAAGGTTCCAGACATCAGAGGAAGAAAGCTGGGCAGTGCCTCCTCCGGTCTCCCGACCTACTCCATGCAACCGGTGAGGCAGGAGATTGGTGGGAAATATCTAGGGTGCCGATTTGGGGATCCTTTCTCTGCCCAGACCCTACAGCTTCCTCAGGAGTGATGGGGAGAGGTGCTATACTAATTATGGAGGAAGGGCCAACACTTTGATCTAGGATTCCCTCCCATCCCCTCACCCCAACCATTTAATGTCTTTTTTTCCTCAGGCTGCCTCCAGGACTCTTTGAGCAGCTGCAGATGCTATTGGAGCCAAGCAGTATCACAGGCAATGACTGGCGCAAGCTGGCATCCCATCTAGGACTGTGTGGCATGAAGATCAGGTATAGTAGTTGGAGGAGGTAGTTGGAACCGAATGGAGCACATTTTTAAGTCTAGGCACATCCTCTGGAGGCGTGAGTGGTCGCTGTTGTTCCCTCCTTCTCGCTATCTAATCCTTACCCTGCCAAAGGGCAAACCAATCAGCTAATCACAAAACTATACTGAGCATCTAATACATTCATCCTTGGGCCAAGCACCCTTGAGGCAATGTGTTCAGTGGAAAGAATGCTGGCTCTGGAGTAAGAGGATCTAGATTAAAATGCCACTTCTAACATATGCCCTAGGGCAAATCACTTAACCTACTTGGGCCTCAGTTGCCTCAACTATAAAATGAGAGATTGGGATTATTTGGCCTCTGAGGTTCCTTTCAGCTCTTGATCTATGAATCTTTGAAAAATGTAAAAAGAAAATACCTGTCCTCTGGGAACTTATGGTCAATTTGGGGAGACAACTGAGTTCCAGGTCCAAGCTAGGGGCATTTCTTTTCTAGGAATGAGACAGTGTATGAGCAAGAAACCCCATTTAAAGGATCCATGGTGAGGGTTGGGTGACATGGCCCCAGAAGTGTCTCTTCCAAGTCTGATCTTTCATGGTTCTATAACAAAAACACAGAGAAAAGTCAAGTGCTGAATCACAAGGGCCTCCTTATAATCACACTGGGAGACCAAGGCAAGAGGACACTGTAAACTCTAGTGCTCAGGGGGAGTTTCATAGAGAAGGAAAGGCTTGAGCTTGAGTGAACGTGGGTGATAGCATTTACACTGTCCTTACGTTATCTCAAGACATCGTCACACTAGCCCTGTAATATAGCTGCTATAAATGTTATGTTGCCTATTTTACAGATGGGAAGCTGAGGCTCTTAGAAATTAAGTGACTTGTATGTGGCAGCCAAGCTAGTGAGTGCCTGAGGGGGAAGAGTCCTGGCTTCAAATACTGACCCTCCAGTCATCACATCACATCAGGAATGAGCCTGATGTATGTAAAGTACAATGATGAGACCAGCCTGACTAGAAGGAACATGTTCATTCTGAGGAGAGCACTATATAAAGTAAACAAACAAAAAAAGCATGAAGGCACAATTGGGGATCACAGATGTTATTGAGCTCCAGACAAAAGACTTGATTTTGAAGTCAAATAGGGAGCCATTGAGGACTGTTGAGTAGGAGAATGACATGATGTAGTCTTCCTAAAAAATGACTTCTAATAGTCTATCTGATGGCTCTTTTAGAGGAATTGAGGGAGAGAAAACTCAAAGGCAGGGAAACCATTCTAATAGTCCAGATACTATCTTTGTGACCTTGGAAAAGTCACTCCCCTTCTATGGCCCCCAGTTTCTTCATCTATCAAATGAAGTGATTGGTTTAGATGAATTTTTATGTTTCTTTTTCAGTTTCACCATGTTTCCTTTCAGTTCTAAACCTGTGACCATCTGAGGTGATGAGGATCTGGACTAATGTTGTGGAAGTGGGAATGAAGAAGGGATAGATACAAGAGGCAGTTAGGTGGCCAGTGACTGACTTTCCGAGGCTCAGATTCAGGAAGATCTGAATTCAAATCAAGCCCCAGATACTAACTGCTTGATTCAAATCACATTACCTTGCCATGCCTCTGTTTCCTCATTTATAAAATGGGGAGGATAATAGCACCTACCTCCCAGGTTTATTATGAGGGACAAATAGATAATATTAATAAAATGTGCAAAGCACTATATAAAGTAGGCTATTATTATTATTATATATTATATTAATAATATATTATATAAATATGTTTATTCTGTTTAATCCAATCATAGCATTTTTTTAGAACTGGAAGGAGATTTAGAGGCATTCTAAGTAATAGCTTTCATTTTACAGATGAAGAAACCAAGGGAAAATGACCAGAGAAGGGATGTTACTTGACCAAAGTCACACAGCTACTTGGTGGCAGAACCTTGTCAAGATCCCAGTTCTTCTGATTACCAGTCCAGAATCCCTTCCAGGCTATGACTCTAGCTCAAAGGATGAAATGTCAGGACTGGGGGCTTATGTGGCAGATAATGATGACCTATAATGAAGTCAGAGACTACTTTATATCCATGCATACATATATACACACATATCTACATATTATGTATGTATATATGTATCTATCAATATCTATATCTATCCATCTGCATATCTCTATATATACATATATGTAATCTTTGAATCCTCAAACCTAGCACACACAGACACACAGACAGAGAATGATGACCTGTAATGAGGAATCTAATTTACTTGAAGAAAGGGACTATTATCTGTCTTTCTCTTTAGATCTCTCTATACATGTACACACATATATGTATATATAATTTTGAATCCCCACTATAGCAGCTACTACACTGGCATACCCAGGATGGCTTCTAGCACAGGTTCTCAGATCTGCTTTACTAGGAAAGCTAGCTGTTTAAGGGGTCAATGATCTTTTTAAATTACATTCACTAGTTCAAGGGAAAAGTCAGCACCCTGAAACTTTAGAGAAAACACAAACAGAGGAAATACAAGCAGAGAAATAAAGACCAACAGACAGGGCTCCACTGCCTCAATCAGCTATACACTTTACATACATCCCTGGATCAAAAGAGCTTTTACATCTGAGAAGGCACAGGGAGATCTGAACATGTGGCCCCTCAGAATCTTGACCAGGGAATCACAAGATCCTTCTCATAAGCGAGCCCCCAAAACAAAACAACTCAGCTGACCTATAGGTATACATTCTTTTCAACTTTACAAAGCACTTTACATACATTATTTCATGATATAATTTTTTTCACGGAAGAGGAAAGATTCACAGAGAGAATTGCTCAGGGTCACACATAGCTAGTAAGAGTTAAGGGTGTGACTCAAACCCAGCTCTGGATTCCAAATCCAGTTGTCTATCCCGTATTTGGCAATCATGCCATAGACTTATTAACTGAGATCCAGAAAGACCTTCAGAGGTCACTTAGTACAAATCCCTCGTTTTACAGATGAGGAAACTGAACACTTGAGAGGTTAAATGACTTGGCCAGGCTCACACAAGTAGTATGAGAAGTAGGCTTCCATAGAGTTAGAGCTGGGAGGCAGTCCCTTCTCTGGGAGGGTATTGAGGGAGGAGGAACAAGGGACTGGGACCAAGCCTTGAGACCTCTTCTGGAGCCCACTGACTGCCATTTCCTGGGCAGGTTCCTTTCTTGCCAGCCAAGTCCAGCAGCTGCTGTCCTGGAGTTGTTTGAGGAACAGAATGGCAGCCTCCAGGAGCTCCATTACCTTATGACATCCATGGAGAGACTGGACTGTGCCTCAGTCATCCAATTCTACATTAACAAGAAGGGCCAACCTCAAACAGGGTCTGGCATTCAAGTCATCACCCATAAAACCGAGTGCGGGGAAGACCTGGCACTGGATGTGAAGCTTTGAGCCGAGGCAGTATCTCCCCCACCTTCCCATGGCTGTCAGGGCTGGGCAAGGCTTGGGAAGGGGCTCTGTTTCTGGAACCCCCTACTCTAGGTTGGAGGTCTGGACACTTCTTCTTTGGGCACCATGGAGTAAGCGAGACATCCACCACCAACAAGTTTGTCTTGGCAGGAGGTATCAGCCTTTTCTTAGTGTCTCGCTGGTTGTCCTCTGAACTCAGCAAGGGACTGCAAACTGGGCCCAGGAAAAGCTATCCTCCTTGCAGCCCAGCCCTCACCTTGTGTTTACACTACCTGTGGATGGATAACCACCAAAATCAGGGAAGGGTTGGAGGGAAGTGACATCTGGGGCATGAAGATCTTAGGCTTGGCCAAATTCTTCTCTGCACACCTTATCTCCTCATGAGCAGCAGGATGCAGATAATAGAAGTCTGATCAGTCCCTGGACTGTTGGGGTGGAAGGCACCTTGGAGATCCTCTCACCCCACTCCCTCATTTTACTGACGAGGAAACTGAGATCTGGAAAGGTTATGGAACTTGTCCTATTGAGAGGACTGAAATCAGGTTGTTTTTTTTTTCAGTATTTAATATCTATCCAACATTGTGCCAGGCACTGTAGGAGAACACAATAAAAATAGAAAACTGAGCTTATGCCCTTCTGGAACTCATGATTCTGGTTGAGGTGGTGAGGCCATCAGGACCGAAACCACAGCAAACACTACAGATGCAGACAATTACCACTGAGCTCAGAGGACTAGTCATGGGGGAAGGGGGTGAAATGGGCCATGAAAGCTTCTTGGAGGAGTTGCGATTTGAGCCAGGCTTTGAAAAGGGGCGGGGTATGATTAGAACACCAAGAGAGAGAGAGGAGCAGGGGAAATTCTGGGCCAAAGGTGTAGGGGCAGGATGGACTATGACGAGTTTGGGGTGGTGTGACAAGACCACCCTGATCATGAAGATGAAGATGAAGGGAAGGGAGACAGGAGGACATTCAGAGCCCAGACCTCACCTGCCTGCCCAGCTATTTCTACTCTGTCTTTCTATAGCTTTCGATCTCTGTAGCTCTTGATCAGAATGATAGAAATGGAAGGGAAGTTTAAGGTCATGGTATCTAATCCACTTATCGCTGCATTATGGATTTAGAGCTGTTCCCATCAGGGTTTCTCCTTTCTTATCGGCTCCTATCTCTTAGTCTCAATTTTTCAGTGTCTCCGAAATTCCCAGCAGTCAGTGTTTGTGTGTCAAGGGTGCCTAAGGGCTATTTTTTTTTTTAAATGAGGTATAGATGGATATTTCAATCACATCTCTACCCTGGTTTGGAGGGGGTTAAGAAAAAAATGGGTGGGATAAAAAGAGATATCTCTGATTATGGAATGAATTCGGTCTAGTACTGGTAATTCTTATGGCCTAATGGATGCTAAAATGGCCAGGGAGAGGCAAAGCATCTATTTGGTAACAAGTGGTTTGGCTTTCCTTTGTACCTGAACAAAATAAAATGATGTTTCCTTTCAAATAATTCAAAACAAATGTAGCACTGTGTAAAATAGGATTGAGCAGCCCTTGTGTAACATGAATATATAGATTGAAGTGGAATGCCCTACCCCACAGTCTCGGGGATATTAAGAGTTCTACCTTTGTGGGGACCAGGAGCTCATCTGTGCCTAGAAATCATATCTAGCCATTACCTATTAGAGTTTTGAAGTCCAGGGATAAGATTCTTTTTTTAATGAGGTGAGGAAGGGTCCAGGGCTGGAAGTAGTTCCACCTAGACCTAGAAGGGAAATTAAGGTAATCTCAGCAGGTTTAACTTCCCCTCCCCACCTAGCTTTTATTCCACAAAAGTAAATCACAAACATGGGGTAAACATATTTATTAAAGCAAACAGTAAAAGAGGAAGGTGAAGCCATATAGATTAGTTTAGGGGAGAGAATATCAGGGTTCAACAACTCAGGAGTAAGAAGAAATCTCAGCTTATGTAGGTAGAAGATAATCACACCAGTATAGTCAGCTTTTAGCAATCTCTGGGGATTTGGGGGCTGGGTATCAAGGGATGTTTGGGGATACAGGCTCCTTCCCACAGGTTTATGGCTCTGGGATTCCCTTAGTCATCATTCAAAATCTGCCCTTTTTTCTCTCTCCCCCTTCTCTTCTCTCTCAGAAGTCTCTCAGCCAATCAAAAGTCATGTCACAGGGCTGTCCTGCAGGGGACTTTTAAGCCCACTTAGGTGTTCAGCTACATTTTGTTGGCTACATCAGTTTGGGTGTGAGTATTTTTATCTTAGGTGGAACGAGATTATGTGTGTAAAAGTATTATGTGTAAAAATTCCTTGCTACTCTGCTGATGTCCTTCAAGAAAAATCAATATCACTTTCCTTTCTGTCTATATGGAGAATTCACTGAGAAGTGAGGAGCTGCTCCTTAGCACTCCTGGAGTCTGTTTGGGTCATTGTTGGGTATACAGAGATTTATAAACTATCACTCTTTCTCTTTTCTACCTTTCCCTTTGCTACCTACCAGAATCAGTCATTACTCAGTGTTTGTTGCCCCACCCTCTCAATGACTGATTATTGTCATAGAGTAAGGCTGATTAAATCTCCAGAGCGAAGGCAGCAAAGAGAAGGTAGTGACTGAAAAACAAAACAAAACATCAGAAACCACCTTCCAGGGAGAAGCTAGGCAAGATGCCCAAGGAAGGTCTTTCCTGGCTGCCAGCCCCTCAATTCTCCAACCCAGTCAAAGTATGTCAATCAGTATGTTTCCTCAGTTTTCTGAATTAAATTCTCTTCCCATGATCTTGCTGAGGTCACTGAGTAGATCTTCTGGGAGTGTTTGAGAGAGGATTGAGATCCCCCTGACCTCAGCCTGAAGCCCCAAAGTAGGTTCCCAAGTGCCCTGGAAGAGAGGCATGGGAACTTGGGGAGTCACTGTATAATAAGCTAGGCCTGGGAGGCCCAGCCCTAGACCAGACCTGCACACCTTGGCAGTAGGTGGGGGTCAAAATTAAAACTTCTTTGGGCTGCAAGTAAGGGTATAATTAATGATTAAACTGTTTTTTCAAATAAACCATATTTTTAAAAGGTAGATTCAGTTAATATCAATTAATTACACTTATTACTTAAGATTTTTGTTTATCATGAAATCGCTGCTCTCAGACTAGAGACAGACTGATGATGATGGTTAGTTGATGTGGGTTGTGACAAATGGGAGAGAGTGACCAGTGGCAACTCACCCACCAATTTACATGGTAGGCATAATATGACTGGTGGAAGGAAGGTTAAGCAGGGCACAGACAAAGAACTCATTACATCTTTACTTTCTTTTACATCCTCTATATTTTTCATGGGCTGCTGGAAAGCTAGGTGCCCGAAGGCCATATGCCCTAGACAATCCATACTTACCCAGCTAGATAGTGGGGAAGAGAGAAAATAGGATGTGGTGGAGGCAGAAAGACCTGATTTCACGTCCTGCTTCTGACACTAACAAGTTGTGGGATCCTGGGCAAGTCACTTAATCTCTTCATTTCCTTATCTGCTAATGGGGATAATAGCACCAACCTCATAGGGTTTTTGTGAGGATTAAATTAGATAATATGTGTAGAATGCTTTGCAATTTTAAAGGGCCATATAAATTCTAACTATTCTTTATCTTCATTATCAAAAACAACAGTAACAGATCTGTGATTCTCCCACCGCATTTTTTAGTTACCTTGGCCAAAAGAGCTGAAAGGATTTACCTATAGTTCTAATTATCTATATGGCTTTGAGCAGGTCACGGTCTTTCTTTGGCCCTAGATTCCTCTCAGTTTTCCAAGCTGTAAAATGAATGAATGGTGAAGCATTTATTAAGTTCTTACTCTGTACCAAGTGTTGGAACTATACATAAAAATCCCCAAACAGTCCCTGTTTTCAAGGACCTTAAATTCTTTTTTTTTTTTAAAGCAATTGGGGTTAAGTAACTTGCTTGAGGTTACACGGTCAGTCATTTCTGTGTTGGTGCTAAGTCTGAGGCCCGATCCTGGGTCCTCCCCACTCCCAGCCAGCGCTCTTACTGCGCCACCTAGCCACCCCTAGGACCTTAAATTCTAATGGAATTAGAATTGGAGACAATACTCTCTTAAATTGAAGACAACACTCACAGGGGAGTGGTGGACAGTAAGAGGTACTTTGGTCTGGAAAGTTATAGGAATGGTAAGTGGGATATAAAGGAGTAGATTGACACATGCCATCTAGGAGTAAATGTAGTTAATCTGATCATATTTCATGGTTACAGACCTTGGGGGAGGGAAAGGAGGAAGAATAGGAAAGAATACACCCTTGGCAGCAAGGTAACTGGAGAGGCTGAGGACAAAGCATAGGGAGTCAAGTGAACTGAAGTAGTGGTCCAGTAGAGGAAATCACTAATTAGGATTTGGAGGCCCCAAGGCAGGAATTACCAGAAGAAAACCATGGTCTTCCAGGGTGTGGTCTCTGGTGTGGGCAACAAGACAGGAGACTGCAGAATAGGGAGTTGGATGAGCTCTCCAAGCTTCCTACTGATTCTAAAATATTATGCTCATGTGAAATATCTCATATCCATCCCTTCATTAGCCCCACACTTTATTAGCTGCCATAGTCAAAAGAAAATTGCCAAACTGGTGATATACTTATTTGAGTAGGCCCTTGGGTGCAGTGGATAGACTCATCTTCCTGAGCTCAAATCTGGCCTCAGATACTACCTTGGTGACCCTGGGTAAGTCACTTAACCCTGCTTGCCTCGGTTTCCTCATTTGCAAAATGAACTTGAGAAGGAAATGGCAAACCACTCCAGGATCTTTGCCAAGAAAACCCTAAATGGGGTAATGAAGAGTCAGACATGGCTGAAATAACTAAACAACACCTTGGATAAAAGATATATAGCCCTCTCTGGGCCTGTAGATAGGACCATTGGGGTCTGCTAGACCCTTCAAGAGCTGGTGCTCTGCCACCATATGCTTTAACAACAGAGGGTCCCTTTTATGTCATGAAGAGGCACCAGGGTAGAAATGAATAGAATGAGGGAATTTTTTTATTGAATCCAATTTTTAAAAATCAATAATAATCATATATCAGCTCTTAGCCACTGGTAGGAAGTACAACAAAGTGTGGTGCTATATATGATAAAATGACAGATATTTGAGAGGTATAACAAAGTGGATAGAGAGCTGATTTCCTAGTCAGAGAGTCCTGGGTTCCAATCCCACCTCTGACAGACATTGCCTGATCCTGGGCAAGTCACCTCGTTTGTCAGGGTTCTGGATAATTCTCTCAAACTGTAGGTTGTGGAGAACGTGTCAGCTTGCATGGGTAGGAGGAATTTTCTTCTCTGGAATTTCCCTATACCAAGGAAGTTCTGAATCTAGTCTGCACTCTAACAGATACTGATAGAGTGCTTCAACATTTTCCGTAGTTTGTCTCATAATTGTAGTGGATAGGGTTCTGAAGTGGGAGTCAGGAGACAGTTCTAATTCAGATTCTCTCATTAACTAGCCATGTGATCTTGACCAAATTGGTTCACTTCCCTGGACCTTAGTTACCTCATCTGCAACATGACAGGATTGGATTAGGTCACCTCTAGGGTCCCTACTGGTCTCAAGGCTGTAAGGTTCTGTGTTCTCTTTGCACTTAGGTGCACAGTGAATAGAGTGCTGGGCTTGGAGTCAGGAAGACATGAGTTCAAATCCAGCTTCAGATATTTGCTAGCTTTGTGACCCTGGACAAGTTTCCTCATCTGTAAAATGGGGATCATAAACAATAAGTGCTGACCTACCTCAGGGTCGGTATGAGGATCAAATTAAACAATATGTTTCGAGAACTATGCCTGGCACATGTTCTTGTTCTCTTCTTCTCTTCCTTATCTAAACTGGGCCCTGGAATACGCACATCATATATATTCAGCATTCTCTTATCTAGCTGGTTGGAGGCAGTCAGGCAACGTGAGGGGCACAACTTGAGGGGTTAGGGACTTTAGAACCAAGGAATCATATAGTTACTGCATTTCCCAGCCTTCTCCCCTTCCCTCTTCAGTTATCTGACAACCACAGCAATTTCCAGAAACCCAACCAGCTGGGCAAAGTCTGTAACATCAGAACCAGACAGGAGGAGGAGACTAAGCAACTTGCCCCTCCCAAGGTCTCCAGTAATGTGCTGAGACTATGAATTTAGAATTGCCTGTCCCTGATCTATGCTGAGTTTCTATGGAAAGTGACATAGTGTAAGATGCTCCCTTCTAAGTATCAGTAACCTACCTTTTCTAACTAAATGGCATCCATAGACTTCCCCCTATATGTATATCCCTCAGAATGGCTGCCAAAAGCTTTTTGGTTTTTTTTTCTAGGTCTTTATTTATTTTTCTATTCATCCTCATTCATCATCCACACTGCTTTATTCAGGTGTACTCATTTATTCAACAGATGGTGGCTAAGCACCCATTATGTCTGCTTGTTTATTCATCCAATAGACACTTTTCAGGGTATTAAATGGCATATTGTCCTCTTAAAAAACATTCTGATCCTTGCAGTCTTTTCTTCCCATTTTTCTTTAGTCTCTCAATTTCTTTTTTCCCTTACAATTGTGGCATATCATTTTCAAAAAGAGGTTAATATCAACATTAGTTGGAGAATCTGGGTACTGCTGAATAGGCTAATTTGCCAAGCTAATCAGAAAATCTAGGCTGGATTCATACATTAAGTGGGTATTAGCTTATAGTGAATATTTCATTCTAACCACATTGGTTAGTGCTGAACATCAGCCCAACATTGAACATCAGCTCTTAATTCATTCAAACTAATGATACTATAGATTTTGCTGTCTCCCCCCCTAAAATTATCAGGGTATATTTCTTGATCTTGTCACCTTCCATCTTAATTCTTCACATGTTTCTAGTATCATTACATACTTTCTTCTCTTGTTCTTATAAAGACTGATGACTCCACCTAGACCCTTCCCTCTAGCTTCCCCGCCAGTGGCCCCACATTTGATGGTACTTCCCTATTGATATTTATGAAGCATCCAATATATGTAAAGCAATGTGTGAAATCTGTACTATACAGTCCCTCTTCTTAAGGAGTCTGCAGCCTGGTCAAGTGGACAAGACACAAAGAGCAGAAGACATATAAGATGGTGTGCTAAGTTCCCAGGAAGTGTTATACCCAATCAATGCTATGGAAAGGATCCCTAGGGGCTGGGCAGGTTTCACAGGAGAAGTCAGATGAGATGATACTTGAAGGAGGCTGGAAACAGTGAAGGATGGGGAAGGAATAAAAAGTTTGGGGGACTGAGTGGAGTGTTCAGGGGAGTAGAATAGACATTCCAGATGAGGGCAGCAACATGAGCAGATGAATAGAGGTAGGAACTTTCATGCCACCTTGGGAACAGTGAATAAACCACTTGGTTGGAGCAGAAATTTTTGGAGGAGGAATATACATAAAGTTTAAGGTTAGATTGGGGTCAGATGGTGAAGGACCTTGAAATCAACTTCATTAATTCTATCAATATTTAATTAACTACCTACTGTGTGCAGATCACTGTGATGGGCAGTGAGGAAGATTAAAAATTTAGAATTATATGACCCTCTCTATCCTCATTGAGTTTACAGTCAAGGAGGGGCATAAAGTATACAGACACCTGCATTACTATCACTCCCCCTTCCTCCCCTCCCAAAAGGCTCTGTGATTTTATTAGCATGAGTGCTCTTTCCAACCATGTACATCGAAACAGTGGTAGATGATCTTTGAGAGTTTCTATGCTTCCTCCAACCCTAATTCATTACCCTGTAGCCAACCTATTAGGGAACCTTTCTGAACTTAGGTTGTTCCTTGAATGAGATACTGGGTTTCATCCAAGAAGCTTTTCCATCTTGGTAAGGTTTTCTAAGATTCAAAATTCTGCTTCCTTTGATTCCCCACCCTGCACCACCCCAGAGTCAAGTATACCATACAAAGCAACTGAATAAATCCAAGTCCATTTCAAAGTTTCAAAATGGTGCAGTGTGAGACCCAAGGGGGAAAATTTACTACAAACCAACTGGATCAGGAAAGTCCTTCCAGAGGAAGTAGCATTTATTTGAACTCTGCCTTAAAGGACAGGGAGGAATACAATAGGCAAAAGTGGGGGAAGGGGGAGTACATTACACATAGAAAACAGGCCAGCAAAGAGTGTGTGTGGGGGGAGTGTGCTGTGTGTTTAGGAAGTAGAGAGTAGTCCAGTCTTGTTGGTGTTAGAGGGGAATAATGATGAAGATGACAACAGTAACACTTAGCATTTGGATAGTGCTTTAAGGTTTGCAAAGAATTTTACAAATATGATTTCATGTGATTACCTGTGGTAAGTCTAGAATTAACCCCATGCAAGCTTGTGGAGGCTTGAATGCCAGGCAGAAGGAGCTAGGCTATTAGGGGAAGAAATGGGATCCTCCTGAGTTCAGCACATGTTAGGGAATTGGTGAAGATTTTTGATCAGAGGAGTGACATGCACAGGAAAGGTTATTCTGGTAGTGATATTAAGAGGAGATCAGGCAAATGAGAGGAAGAAGGTTGGAGCATCTGCAAAGAGGTGAATGAAATCATCCAGCTCTGTGATGCTGAGGGTCTGCACTGGACTGGTATTCATGGGAACAGAGAAGAAGGAACAAATGTAAGAGTGTAGAGGTAGAATTGGCAAGTTTTGGCATGTAATTGGATACGAGAGGTAAAGAGTCAAAATCAATCTCAAGATTACAGAGACAGGAGACAGGGTGAATGGTGCCAAGGGCATAAATAGTAAAGTCAGAAGGAAAAGCAGGTTTAAGGGAGAAGATAATGAACTCAGTTTTGGATATGTAGAGTTTGAGGAGGCAGCATTAGGATACCCAGGGAAATATCCTGTAGGCAATTAAAGATGCTGGAGATCAGAAGAGAGGTCAGGAAGAAAGGAAACACACATTTATTAAGCACCTATTATTTGTCAGGTACTGTGGTAAGGGCTTTACAAAGCTGAATGGGTCAGTCAAACTAAGACCTTGTAAAGACCTTAGCATGAAAAGGCCAAGCTCTCCCACTGCATTCTGGGCCATCTCCAGTTGTCCTGACCCATATCAGGATACTTGACCCAGATGGCCCCAGAGGAGAAAGTGAGGCTGGTGACTTTGCATAGCCTTCCCTCACTTAAATCCAATTCACTTGCATGTCACAGCATCACCTCTTTGATGTCATGAACCTCTTTGAGAATGAGAGACAAACAGAAAGCAACAATGATCTCATTTAATCCTCACAATAGCTCCAAGAGCTATTGTTATCCCCATTTTATAGTTGAGGAAACTGAGGCAGGCGGAGGCTAAGTGACTTGCTCGGGGTTGGTCACACAATTAATGTTTAAGGTTGGATGTGAACTTGAGTCTTTGTGACTTCAGAACCAGGGCTCTAACCAGAGACACCTCTGATCAGGACTAGAGATGATAGATTTGTGAATCATTGGCATGGAAATAGTTGAAAATATGGTAGTGAAGATTGCCAAAGGAGAGAGTGTATTAAGAAAGAAGCAGGTCCAAACTCTGGGCAAACACCAAATTAAAGGAAGAGAATGAGGAGCCAGGGAAGGAGATTGATGAACAAATAGGAGAGCAAAAAGAGAGCATTAGATATCAATGGAAGAAAGAGCGTCTCATAGGAAAGGGTGGCCAGCAGGGTCCAAAGTTGCAGAGAAGTTGAGAACGATGAGGCTTGAAAAACAGGTCTTGGCAATTGTGGAGTGATTTCAGAGCTAGCAATTTCAGTAAAGCATAGTGTCCTTTCTGAGCTCTCTATCCCAAACACTGGAAGGTGGTGGTTGACTATGTCTCCCTTCAGAGGGTAACTTTGTTTTTTTTTAAAGTATTTTTTTTATTAAACAAATGCTTTATTAACTTCTGGTTTACATCATTCATTTCCACCAGATTTTGAGTTAAAAATTTTCCCACCACCCCAGAATAGCAGTTCCACTAGATATCCCCTCATCCAATCTGCTCTCTCCCATATCTTCTCCCATACCCCCTTCGACTTTGCCATTAGGGCAAAGTGAATCTCTGAGGCCCAATGCCTGGACATCTTATGAAACATTTAATTTTAAAAATTCGATTTTCAGATCCATTCCCTTCCTCCCTTGTCACCCACTCCCTCTGAGAAGATAAGCAATTCAGTATGTGTTGTACATGTATAGCTATGCAAAACATTACCATAGTAGATCCATGGTAAAAGACTGCTTATATTTCCCTCCCACCCATCCCACCCCCACCTGGTCCATCCCCTACTTTGATCCTGTCCCTCTTCTATAGTGGGTACTTCCAACCTCCCCTCCCCCCAAGGATGCCCTCCCATCCATCATCCCTCTTCTCATCCCCCTTCCCCCTATTCTGCTGCAGGTTGAGATATCCCATTTAGTATGTATGTCATTCTCTCCCTGAACCAAATTCAATGAGAATGTGGTTTTGCTTTTTTGCCTTCCTATTCTCCCCCTCCCTTGCAACCACTTCCCCTTGCTTCTTCTACATGAGATGGTTTACCCTACCCTGTCTCTCCCCATCTCCTCTTGCCACTTTCCTCTCTCACCTCTTAACTTCACCCCTTAAGAATCATCCCTTCCCATCAAATTCAACCTGTGCCCTCTATCCATGTATATCTGTAAACATATGCCCATATACCCTTCTTCAATTATTTTCATAATGAGAAAGGTTTCATCAGACACAGTTATTGTTTTTCCTTGTAGGAATGTAAATAGTTCAACTTTGATAAGTTCCTTTTGATTTCTTTTCCTTGATCATGCATCTCTTGCTTCTTGTGTCTGAATGTCAAATTTTCTATTCAACTCTGGTTTTTTCCTCAAGAATGCTTGAAAGTCCTCTATTCCACTGAATGACCATATTTTCCCCTGAAACAAGATACTCAGTTTTTCTGGGTAGGTGACCCTTGGGTTCATTTCCAGCTCTTTTGCCCACTGGAATATCGTATTCCATGCCCTTCAATCCCTCAGTGTAGAAGCTGCCAGGTCCTGGGCTATTCTGATTGTGTTTCCACAGTATTGGAATTGTTTCTTCCCTGCTGCTTGTAATATTTTCTCCTTGATCTGGGAGTTCTGGAACCTGGCTATAATATTTCTTGGAGTTTTCTTTTTGGAATCCTTTTCAGGAGGTGATCTGTGGATTCTTTCAACCTCTATTTTGCCCTCTGGGTCTAAAACATCAGGGCAATTTTCCTTGAGAATTTCTTGAAGGGTGATTTCTAGGTTCTTTCTTTGATCATGACTTTCAGGTAGTCCAGTAATTTTTAAATTATCTCCCCTGGATCTATTTCCCAGGTCAGTGGTTTTTCCCATGAGATATTTCACATTGCCTTCTATTCTTTCATTTGTTTGGCTCTGTTTAACAGCATCTTGATTTCTCATAAAGTCACTAGCTTCCATTTGCTCCAGTCTAATTTTGAAGGAATGATTCTCCTCAGTGAGCTTTTGAGATTCTTTTTCCATCTGGCAGATTTGGCTTTTTAAGGCATTCTTCTCCTCATTGCCTTTCTGAGCCTCTTTTGCCATTTGAGTTAGTCTATTTTTTAAGGTGTTATTTTCC